>CM053742.1:66067997-66084879 GCA_028658305.1 Pachyuromys duprasi
AGCCAACAGATTGGGAAAGGATCATTACCAATCCCACAACTGACAGAGGGCTAATATCCAGTATATATAAAGAACTCAAGAAGTTAAAAAGCAAGAAACCAAATAATCCAATTAAAAAATGGGGTATGGAGCTAAAAAGAGAACTGACTGCAGAGGAGTATAGAATGGCAGAAAAACAGTTAAAGAAATGCTCAACATCCTTAGCCATCAGGGAGATGCAAATCAAAACGACCCTGAGATTTCACCTTACACCCACCAGAATGGCTAAGATCAAAAACTCTAGTGACAACGCATGCTGGAGAGGTTGTGGAGAAAGAGGAACCCTCCTCCATTGTTGGTGGGAATGCAAACTTGTGCAACAGCTCTGGAAATCAATTTGGCGCTATATTAGACAATTAGAAATAGTGATTCCTCAAGACCCAGCTATACCACTCTTAGGCATGTATTAAAAAGATGCTCAATTACACAACAAGGACATTTGCTCAACTATGTTCGTAGCTGCGCCATGATGGTTCAGGGATAGAGAGGGTAGAGCTGTAGTTTTGCTGCCATTTTTGTCTAGGGCTTTCAGCTGAGTTCAGTTACACGTGGCCAGCCACCATGCTGGTTCAGAGATAAGAGGATGGAGCCATGAGTTTTGCTGACGTCTTTGTTTAGGTCTATCAGTTGTGTTCAGTCCTCTGACTAGTGCTAAGTGCAAAGCTTTTTGCTGTTCAAATCTTAATGCAAGTAGTAGGATTAGCAAAATTTGCTAGCCTCTCTATAAAGTATATCTGATTAAAAGGCATACTTTAATTTTAGTCCAAAAAGAACAGATTTAAAGTTATGCTAATAACTGCAGTTGGTTAGAATGTTGAGCTTTACCTAGTCTTTTTGTTTAGGTTTTGCTTAAGCCTAGGATGGGTAACTATAAAGCTTGCTTTTGTAGATCTACTTAAATTATAGTTCTAAAACCTGCATCTAAGAAATATGCCAAAATTAGAGAATATAGCATTCTATTTTATAGGACACAGTTTAGAGCAGATGATAAAAGTAGATAAAGAGTAAATCAGACATACTGGTTCTCAAGCTTGTCAGCTTTTTCATCTCTCCCATGCTATGCCTTAAGGGCCAGGGCTAAGACTTTTGCCTGTGAGGTCAGAGGTCCTCTCTCCAAGCATTTAAGCTTAGCTGATATAGGGGTAACTTTGGGAGAAAAAAAATAGGTCATCAGAAGTTGCCTACCCTCTGTACTTTTGGGGTCTAGATTAGTATGTTGTAAGAGGGCCTTTGTAAAGTGCTCTAGGAATTGAGACAACCTGCCCTGAATGACCTCCTGGAGCTTTTCATATGGCTTAAGGGCAGCTTTGTGGAGACCAGCCTGGAGGCAAGTCATGACCTGATCTCTGGCTAAAATGCCTTCCAGAGTATTATAATCCCATTGTGTATCCTGATCTGGGCACCACCTCAGTCCCAGCCAGGTGTGAAGCATTTGATTCGTGAACCTCATCTGCATGCATTCTAGCATGTTCCCAAACTTGCCTGTCTTCCTCAGGTAATACGTTATTGGTATGAAGTTGAGACTATCAGATTGAGTGAGATATTTACATTTGTAATAAAGTAGAAGGATTAGAGGTATAGAATCATAATCTCTTTTCTACTTGAGAAAGTTCAGTTAATGAGAAGGAAACATTCACCCTAAGTAAGCTGTCTACACCAGCTACCTCCTGCAAGGGAAGAACTGAGGCTGAGTAGAGGAAGGGGACTTCGCTATAGAGGGAGAATGGGTAGCAGGGGTGCTAATAGCTGTTGGTTGGGTGAAAGTGGCTGCCAGAGTAGGACGACTAGGACAGCTTATTGATGTGGATGGGGTAAGGATTCTGAAGAAGCCAAAAAGGAAGAGGAGGGAGTAAGAGAGGGCAATGGAGGAGGGGGAGATGCCGGAGGTTGGGAAGAAGCTGGGGGTTGAGAACGATGAGGTGGAGGTTCATCTGCAAGGTCAAAGGTAGAGAACTCTTGAGGTTGAGATTTTATAGCTAGAAGAAGTTGGGTAGGAGGACAGGAAGAGCAGAGAGAAGGTTTAGAGCAGAGAAGAGAGAAAGCTTGAACATAAGGTACCTCCTTCCATGTACCAGATCTCTGACAGTAGTTTAAAAGATCCCGTAAAATATTGGGATTTATTTTACATAAATGAAATTACATTTTTAATGAAAAAAGAAAAGAAAAGAATGCACATTTTGAAATTGAAAGCATAGTACAGGAGACAAAATAAAGATCCCAACTGAGATAGTGAAAAAAGAAACCAGATGCGAATAACATTTTGACCTTTCCAAATAATGATTATGTTGATTTCTTTTTTTTTTTTTTACAACAATGAAACCATTTTTTGTTAAGCTTTCCACAATATCCAGCTTGGTTGTATTGGGTTGACAGCTGTGTTCTACCTGGCCTGGATTACCAACAAACTGACACCCAAAGATCAGCTTTGGACTACAAACTATTCAGGACATTCAAATTGCTGAGTTCATAAGAGACTGACATGAACTTTTTATAGAACTTTAAATTCAGAAATACTTAATCCTAAAACTGCCAAATATTGGAATTTAATATGCAGTTAATCAGCCAATTTCAACCATTACCTAAAAAATATGCAGGTCAAGTTTTATTACAGAGGCATATGAACTTACAGGCCTTTAACTCAGGCTCCATACCCAATGTTTTAAAATTCTCCAGAAGACATCCCAGTGGAGATGCTGGAGGAATGGATGTCCGGACATTTCCAATTGGGAAGAAAAGAAGTCAGTTACTTTCCAGAGGCATCTCAAAGGCAAGGTATGGCCCCTTAGATATGGCCTACCTGATCCAATAGCTCATCATCTTTTGGCCAGAGACCAGGGGCACAGTTGCCCGAGGAGGCACAGTTCACCTAGCACTAGAGTTTTCATAGGCAAGCATGATGGGGGGGGAGGGGGTGGGGAAGGAGCTGAACTGTGCACATAGGGGGAAAAATCTCTCCCCAGGGAAAGGGAAGGCCTATATGGAAGTCAGCAAGGGTCAATCTTAGCCAGTGAAGACCATGGTTGGGGGTTCCTCTGCCTCAAAGGGTATTGGGAAGTTGCCAGACTCTAGATGGTCGATCATCCCGTACCCAGAGAAACATTTATGCCGACCAATGTGGGGAACTCAAGCCAGTGTTGAATGGAGCAGATAGCAATCTAGTTGCAGGAAAGTGGGTCACAGGAAGATTTGGAAAGAAATATGTTTCCAGTGGCTCCAGTGGGGTACCGAGAACCACTACATGGTGTGGCCACTGGAGGCACCTCTTCCTGGCCAAACACACCAATGATAGGATTGTGCAAAAGTGTTAAATAGTGGGTTCACAAATCATGCCACGTGACTGGTTCCACGTGGGAGGTTTATTAGGGAAAGGGGTCATTGAGACCATCTCTGGACAGGGCAGGAGAAGAAGAGAGAGAGTGGAGGTTTCGAGTTCTCTTATAAGGTGATCCAGAGCATGTGCAGGTAGTTTCAGGTAGTTCTTAGGTGGTCAGGTGGTCTGGAGATACCAGATAACCAGTTCATAAGGTCCCTTGGGGTTGGCCATAGAGATGCCTGCTTACTGATCCCAACATACACCCCAATTGTGTGTGTGTGGGGGGGTGGCACATGGTCAAAGAGCCAGCCACTAAATTCATGTCAGAAACAGTCCCTGGTCCCCTTACTAGGGTACCCACTTGGATACTGAGCTGCCATGGGCTACATCTCAGCAGGGGTTCTTGGTTATATCCATGAATGGTCATTGGTCTTTCAGAAGGCCACTGTGGTAGGCTCCTGTAGTGTTTCCTGTTTGCTTCTTATTCCAATGTCCATCCCTTTTGTCTTTCTGAGTGAGGATTGATCACCTTACCCAGGGTCCTCCTTCTTGTTTAGCATTTTTAGGTGTGCAGATTTTTGTAGGTTTATCTTATATGTCTAGTATCCACTTATAAGTGAATATATACTGAGTGTGTCTTTCTGCTCCTGGGATACCTCACTCAGGATGAACTTTTCTAGATCCCAGCATTTGCCTGCAAATTTCATGATTTCCTGGTTTTTAATTGCTGAGGAGTATTCCATTGTGTAAATGTACCAGAATTTCTGTATGCATTCCTCTGCTAAAGGACATCTGGGTTGTTTCCAGGTTCTGGGTATTATGAACAAAGCAAATGGTTGAGCAAATGTCCTATGTACTTGAGCATATTTTGGATATATGCCTAGGAGTGGTATAGCTGCATCTTTTTTTTTCTTTTTTTAATTAAATTTTTAATTTTTACATTAATTATATTTTATTTGCTTTTTATCCCAGCTGTAGCCCCCTCCCTCATTACCTCCCACTCCCGTCCTCCCTCCCTCATCTCCTCCCATGTTCCTCTCCAAGTCGATCAATAGGGAGGTCCATCTCCTCTTCTATGTGACACTAGTTTATCAGGTCTAGTCCCGACTGGCTTCAATATCCTCTGTGGCCTGGCAATGCTGTTCTTCCCTTGGGGAGAGGGGGGTCAGTCAGAGAGCCAGCCACTGAGTTCATGTCAGAGACAGTTCCTGTTTTCCTTACATGAGAACCCACTTGGGCTGAAGAGATGGCTCAACCAGTATAGGCTAGGCTCACAACCATAAATATAGCTGGATCTTGAGGAAGCTCAATTCTTAATAGTCTGAGAAAGTGCCAGATTGATTTCCAAAGTAGTTTTGCAAGTTTACCTTCCCACCAGCAATAAAGAAGTGTTCCCCTTTCTCCATATTCTCTTCTGCATGTGTTGTCACTTGAGGTTTTGATCTTAGCCATTCTGATGGGTGTAAGGTGAAATCTCAGAGTCATTTTGATTTGCATCTCCCTGATGATTAAGGGCATTAAGCATTTCTTTAAGCATTTCTCTCCTATTCTATATTTCTCTACAGAGAATTCTCTGTTTAGCTCTGTACTCCATTTTTTAAATTGGATTTCTTGATTTGTTGTTTTTTAACTTCTGGAGTTCCTCATATATTCTGAATATTTGCCCCCTGTCTGATATAGGGTTGGTGAGTTCCTTTCCCAGTCTGTAAGCTGTCATTTTGTTCTGAGGACAGTGTCCTTTGCTTTATAGAATCTTGTCAGTTTTATGAGGTCCCATTTGTGGATTGTTGATCTTAGAACCTGTGTTCTTGGTGTTCTGCTCAGGAAGTTGTCTCTTATGCCAATGAGTTTTAGGCTCTTCCCACTTTTTCTTCTAACCGATTTGGCGTGTTGAGGTCTTTGATCCACTTGGACTTTAGTTTTGTAAAGAGTGATAAATATGGATCTATTTGCATTTCTTTTTGCAAGTAGACATCTAGTTAGACCAGCACAATTTGTTGAAGATGCTTTTTTGCCCATTGTATAGTTTTGGCTTCTTTGTCAAAAATCAAGTATCTACAGATGTGTGGATTTATTTCTGGGTCTTCTATTAGATTCCATTGATCCATGACACCTCTTTATATTGAAAAGCATTACGATGAGACAAGCTACTATGACTGATATACAAAATATTTAAGTCTGGAAAGATCACATCCAAACAACTACTTTCATAAATATTTAGTATGACAATAACATTTTATTTACACATTTCACAAGTTGATGATCTAACAGAGATTCATTTGAAGTATGAATAAATCAAAAATTGTATTTAGTGTACTTCAGATCGTTATCACTGCAATAATTTTAATTATTTGTGTTAAGCAAAAGTCAATCATTAAACTATTGAAACCTAAGCTTAAGTAGCAGTAATTGGACAAATATTCAGCGCTATGTGCTCCCATAAAATATTTTGTATGCATTGGAAGTTATAACTATTCAGATCTATGGTATAGGACAATGATTATTAAATTAAAGTTGGAAGTAACGTAAATATACTCATTTAGTCATAAAAAACCTAACTAAATAACAATTGTGGGATTCTTCTGGAAAACAGAAGTAACCTAAGAATGTGCTGGAGTGATACTTTGCAAGAATAAAGACCTTATTTCACAGTCTCAACACTCATATAAAAGCCATGAAGGTTGGAACACATCTATAAACCATATCACTAAGTCAAACAATGACAGATGGATCCATGGGGCATTTCGGTAAGCCAATTAATAGCTCCATCTTTTGTAAAGGACTCTGAAATTTTTAAGAAAAAGTGATTAAGGAAGACTACAGATGTCTACCTCTTGCCTACATATATACATACACACAGAGACACACACATACACAGAGAGAGGAGCATGTATGGGTAACATGCGTGTAACAAAAATAAAAACAACAATCTTATTACATTCTTATATTTTGGTTGATATACCCTAGGGGCCTGCTAAGTTAAATGTTAAACATGTCACAGGGTGTTTGTCTGACACATAAATTAGCAAAAATGATTTTGCTGTGACATAAAACTAGCCTGAGACAAAGAATTAGCCTCTGGACCTGCAATATTCCAACTTGTCAACATCACAGCAGTTATAACCAGTCAATCATTCTCTGTAGACACAGGTTTTTCCAGGAATTCTGGTTGGCAGTTCCCATGAGTTTGGTTTGGGAGTATCAAATAAAACCTGATAATATCTTGTTTCATGACTAATGATTTGGTAAACATGAAGGTGCTGGAGCTAATGTCATAAGTCAATGAGTAAAACAATGAAAGGAAAGTGGAGGCTTTTATCCCAAATTGTGATATGATCACAAACTTTTGTGAGATACTGTATAGGAAAGTTAATAAATAAAATAAAATAAATGTGCAAATGTAGCATAGTTTGTGATGGAAACATTTTCTCTCAATTATTATGTCCTGTCAGTTAAGTGTTCTTTCACACTGACCTCCCTTTTCTACTTTCTCTTTTGTCTCTCTTCAACAGTTACATGTTATTCTGAATCAAGGAAACAGCACTGCTTTCTTGTAATTAATCACCTCAACTGTGTTAATTTTGAGATATCATTAATCTTATTGTCTTCAGTAATGTTTATGCTAAACTGTCTTCACTGTTTAACTTCTGAACCTGTCCTGTTCAGTATGATTATGTATATTATTTCATTACATAAAATGTATTGCTAGTAGTCAATCAATAGTCATTCATCTTCATATGCCAAAGCCAAAAATATATTGGAATTTATGCACAAGAAAAAATTTATGACACATACTTTAAGCATTTAACTTAATTCTTTTGCCCATATTATGTTTTATAATTAATATGTATCTAAAAGTTTGTGTCACATTATAGCTTACAATGAAATTAAATTTTTTAACTGTTCATTTGCCATTATTCTTTAACATGACATACAGCATCTACCTTCTTCTCTGAGAAAAATCAATAGGCAAATTGACAAAATAAGACAAAACTTGAAAAGAGATGATAGTGATGTTTTTAATGTTTTCATATAGAAAGACACATTGATATGTAAACTATGTTTTATTGTTTCTATTCACAACAAAATAATTTTAACAATATAAAGTATTGTACACTTTGGAATTGTGAAAAAAGTGGAATCTATGTTTTTTTTTTGCTCTAATAGTAATAGAATAAAAATATGCTCATTTACTTTCTCACCAAGTGAGTGCTAACACTTAGCATTGTGTGTTTATGCCAAAATTGTTATTTGGTAAGATAATATTTTTTAACAAGATGTATTAATTTGAAAAGAAGTATGACTTGGTAGAGGGAATTTATTAAATGTGATAGAAAAACTGTACAAAGATAATTTGGCAGTAATATTTCAGAAATGATTTTCTAACATGCATTAATGTTATATATGTGATTTCAAATTTGCAAATAAATGTTATAATATTTTCCACAAAGGTTATACTAATTATATTTTCACAGCTTTCTGTACTTTAGCAATACTTGATTGATTCTATTTAATAATAGCCATTTTATTTACAAGTGAGGGTGTCACCTTATTTTGGTTTTGATATCTATTAACCTAATGATTAGTCATATTGAACAATTCTTTTTTAACTGTCATTAATGCACATTTTCGGGAGTGGTATGTGAACTCACATTTATGTGTACCTGTGTGTGTTTGTGTCTGTTTGTGTGTGTGTGTGTGTGTGTGTATGTATGTATGCATACATATGCGTGGGTAGACTTGCAGTTGTCAGAAAACAACTTGTAGAAGCCAATTCTCTCCTTCCACGATGTGGATACCAATGATTGAACACAGGTCATTAAGATTTGGGGCAAGTGCTCTTTTGAATCATCTTGCTAGTGAATAACAACTTTTTAATTTAAAATTTTTAAGAACTCTTTTGTGACTACACTATATTACATCATTTCTACTCCTTCTCCCTCCTCCAACTTTTCCTGTTCCCTCCATTCACTCTCAAATTATGACATCTATACTTGTTATTGTTACATATATAATAAATGCACACACACACACACACTTACACATATGTATACACATACACACACATATGCCTTGGTATACTTGCAAGGTATATATTGAGTCCATTTAGTAGGATGAACATTTTCGATTAGGTAATCCATCAGAGGGTTTGTTTCTGATGAACAAAATGTTTCTTCCTAAACAGTCATCAACTAATTCTTCAACAAGGGCTAGGACCCTATACATTTTCACCAATTTACATTGTCATGTTGACTACTATGATTATTATGCAGGTCTTATTTATAAAACCATATTATTGAGATATCATGGGCAGTGCATTCCTGTCATGTCTAGGAAACATTATTGCACAGCAGGTGTTCAGGTCCTCTGGCTCCTAAAACTTTCCCAACCCCTCATCCATGGATATTCCCTGAACTTTTGCCAGGGAACCTCTTGAGCCAGGACCGGACAGTTCAAATCACCCTCAGCACCACAATTCTCCATGTTCCTACTAAGATGACCCATTAAGCCCCACTTAAATCATTCAATTGCTTTTGTAATCCAAATCCACATTCTTTCAAATAAATGCATGGTCAGTCCTATCACAAAAATACCCAGTCTCTGTAACCAAATTCTGTCTTAGTTGGGGTTTTTATTGCTGGGAAAAGACATCATGGCCATATTTATAAAGAAAAAATATTTGTTGGGGCTGGCTTACAGTTCAGAGATGTATTCTATTATTGTCACATGAGAAACATGGCAGTATGCAGGCTGACAAGATTCTGGAGAAAGAGCTGAGATTTCTACATTTTGATCTACAAAAAGCAGGGAGAGAACTGACATGTGGTTCTGAGACCTCAAATCCACATCCACACTGACATACTTTGTCCAGCAATGACACAACCTATACTAACAAGGGTACACCTCCTAAAAATAAACTCCACATGAGCCAAGCATTTAAACACATGAATCTATGGGGGACATTCATATTCAAACCATGACAGTATGCATTATAGCTATTTCATTTAGAGAGGTGGACGGTCTTCTATTTTATATAAAATGATCTATTTTGGGCCTTTGTACTAATTTCCATCTATTGAAAGAAAGAGCTTCTGTTAATGGTAGCTGAGGTACACACTAACAATAAGTCAATAACAGTTGTTTTAATACAATGTACGCTTAAAACTAACAGTAATATATTCTCGCATAAACTCTTTGATCATTATAACTAACCAAAAATTCTTGCCTCTGGTAATGTTTCCAGGCATATGGTGCATCTCAGGCATCATGTCTTCAATATAATTATATAGTATTTGTAATTTCATAACTTTTCTGTCACTATCCCACCAGTGGTCATATTCTCCCATGATAGTCATTACTGGGTAAGATTGTTGATAAATTCTCGTTTCCAACAATAGGATGACTAGAAGATTCCAGAACAATGAATCCTCACCAGTAAAAATGAAGCTTCCCTGTTAGTGCTCCCTTGATTGCTCCATATATTCTAATTCAAATATGCAGACAAATTGTGAGAACTAGAAAAGATCATGCTGAGTGAAGTATCCCAGAAGCAGAAAAACACACATGGTATATACTCACTAATAAGTGGATACTAGACATATAATATAGGATAATTATACTAAAAATATGTACAGCTAAAGAAGCTAAGCAAGGAGAGGACCCTGGGTAAGAAGATCAATCCTCATTCAAAAAGACAAATGGCATAGATATTGGAAGCGGTTGAAAACAAGGGAACAGGCAGGAGCCTACCCACAGAGGACCTCTGAAAGGCTCTACCCAGCAGGATATTAAAGTAGATGCTGAGAGTCATAGCCAAACTTTGGGCAGAGTGCAGGGAATCTTATGAAAGTTGGATGTAGAAAGATCTGAAGAGGACTGGAGCTCCACAAGAATAACAACTTCGTGGTAAAATATCTGGGCACAGGGATCTTTTCTGAGATTGATACTCCAAACAATAACCATGTATGGTGATAAGCTAGAACCCCTACACATATGTAGTCCATGGCTGCTCACTGTCCAAGTGGGTACCCTAGTAATGGGAACAGGGACTGTCTCTGACAGAAGCTCAGTGTCTGGCTCTTTTATCACCTCTTCCTGAGGGGCAGCCTTACCAGGCTACAAAGGAAAATAATGCAGCCAATCCTCATGAGAACTGATAGACTAAGGTCAGATGGAAGGGGAAGAGGACCTCACCTATCAGTGGACTAGGGAAGGGGCATGGGAAGAGGAGAGGGAGAGAGGGAGAAATTGGGAGGGAATAATAGAGGGGGTTACAGCTGGGATACAAAGTGAATAAATTGTTATAAATAAAAAATTAAAACAACAAAAAAACCTATGTGCTATCTATGAATGGTGTCTTACCATCGGGTTCTATAAGTGAACTGAGATCTGCGCTACTGTAGTGTTTCTTTTTATGTGATAAAACATCATGACTAAAATTATTTGTAGGAATAAAGTGTTTACATTTCAGCTTATAATTCTGTCACAGTCGAACATTGAGGAAATTGAGGCCAGGAATCCAAAAGAAGAACCTCAAAGCAGACACTATAACAGAGGACATAGAGGAGTGTTCCTTACAAACTTGCTTCTCATACATAGTTCAGCCTGCTTTCTTACACAACTCAAGACCACCTGCACAAGTTTGTCAAGACACACACTAGGCCAGGCCTACCCACAGCAGTAATTAATCAAGAAAGTGTTCTGCAGGCTGTACTATAAGCCAGTGTTGTAGAGTCATTTTCTCAATAAAGATTTTTTTCTTTTCAGGCATTTCTAAGTTTTATAAATTTGACAAAATCCAGTCAGCACACATGGCAATAGACTGTTTGGGGACTATGGGATTCCACTGACTACCAACTCAATATACATCTCATCACCAAACATTTTATTTGATAGCCTCTGGCGCATATGAGAGTAATGTTTACCCAATTAAAGGGTAACTAAATTTAAACAACTCTCAATATAAGTATTTTCCATTGTATATTTCAAATTTGAAAATGTCTATACATAGAAATTGTAAATCTTAAAGTCATATCATTTGTTACTCTATTAGCCAGGATTTTCTAATGGAACAAAACTGATAGGATAAATATATGAGTTATATATTTATGTATATGTACATATATTAAATGAATATATTCATAAATAACATTTATACACATATAAATATGTGTGTATATGTATTAGCATGGCTTACATGCTGTTGTCTTTGTAGTCACATAATAGATTCATTCTGACAGAAAGGCCAAAGGTCTAGTACACAAGACTGAATGTGTCAGTAGTCCAAACCGGTGCCAAAGTCCCAAGGAAGACCTAGAAAGCAGGACAGAAAAACTTGTCAGAGTGAGTATAAGCAAGTCCCCAAATTCAACGTTTCCTTTTTCCACATCCTTTCACATGACCTGCCACTATAAGCTGTGGCACAGATTTAGGGTGTTTCTTCAGTTCAGATATCAAATGATCTGATCAAGAAAATTTCTCATACGGTCAGATTTTTGGGTTTTAGGTAATTACAGATGTAGTCAAGTTGACAAGAAAGATTAGATATAACAGTCACTGAATTAAAATTATTAAATATTTTGTATATTAACCATTATTCAGAAGTATTTTAATTGAAATTCCTTTATTTTTACATTATATGTATGAGTGTTTTTTTGAATTGCACATGTGTGCAATTCGCTTGAAGGTCAGAATAGGGCATCTGGAAAAAAGCTTTAACCACGAAGTAAGTCATCTTTCCAGTCATAGATAGGTACTTTAAAGTTGTACTTTTATTTTGTTGGTTGTTTTATCCACTGTTTAGAAGCCTTTGGATTTGATGTAGTCCTCTTTGTCTGTTCCTCTTTTTATTGCTTGTGATATCAGGATCTTAGAAAATAACCATTACCTTGGACAGAGTTAAATAGTGTTTTTTAGTGTTTCCTTCTAATATGTATTTTGAATTTCAAAAGACAATTTTATGTAGGCAAAAACCTGAAATAGAACATAAAGAATATGGGCAATATTAAAATACATTCTTGTCAAGTGATGTAGCATTAGCATATAATGGGGAATGAAGAAATACGCAGCAAATAATCCACTTCAGGATGGGAGTGAGACCCTGGAGAATAAACAGATGAAGGCAAAAGTCACCTTTTTTCTCACAGACTTCTGCCTTCAACCCATTCTACTCTTCTCTAGGAACCTTCAGAGAGAGAGAGAGAGAAGAGAGAATTAAAACAATATTCAAGGCCCTTTATTCCACTTTAGGTAATAGCGAAAGAATGAATCAGTCTGTGTTTTTTTTTTTTCAAGGGCCTTGGGCTAGAAAGTTCTTAAGCAGTAGAAAAATTATGTTGGCAGGCCACTCCACGGAGAATCCAAGGTTCTTGTCTCATTAGTGTCCATTAAGCAGGTGAATCAACCAGGTAGAAATCTTGAAAGCCATGATTAAACCCCTTCCTTATATTTATACTCTACAAGTAGCAAAGCAGGCTCAAGGCAAAAATCATCTGAATGAAACTACTCTGGTTCTAAATTCTAGAGGCAAACATCCCAGTTTTGCTTCTTGGGAGATGGAATTACAAAGATATACATTGCTCACAGCAGAACTTGAAGAGGCAATGTCCGTCCCAGCACATCCTGGGTTTCCCATGTACTTTGTTCTTGCACCTGCTGGAAGTGGGCTCCAAATAAGGCCAACTACCAAAGCATCTTTCACCCTGAAGCCAGAACTAGACAGACCACAGACAGGCCTTGAGAATCTTTGTGATATTAGCACTAATCTTAGTGGCCAAAAAATGAATTGTTCTAACATGCACCCCAAAGTCTTTTGCCAAGCTAGTTTTGTAGACACAGACAAATAAAACCATCTTTGAGAGATGACTACATTTGTCTTCTTGATTTTCATGTTCAAAGCCCAACTACAACCCAGCATAAGTGTGCCTTCACACTGGGCAGCTGAGGGCACCTGTGTCTGCTTCTTCCCCTGAAGATACTTATGCCCAGTGGACTGCCCCAATTCCAGAACACCCCCAGTCCAAATCATAGATAAAACACTACATAAATATCTTGTCCTTGTCCGTTATAGAACAACTAAGTACTTCCCATCAGTCATCTTAATTTTATTTTATTTTATATTTATTATTAGTTTCATTTTATTAACTGTATCCCAGGTGAATCCTACTCCCTCATTCCTTCCCAATCCCACCCTCCCTCCAGCTCCAGCATCTACTCCCTACCCCTTTCCAAGTCCACTGATAGGGGAGGACCTCCTCCCCTTTCATCTGACCCTGGTTTATCAGGTATCACCTGATAACAGAGGCTACACAGTTTCAGGGTGCCACAACTTTGGTTGATTGTATGGATGCAGGATTCACTAACAGAGATGTAGCTGGAGTCCCCAAGAAAAGCCGTGAACAGCTGCTCCTTTTACCAGTTTTAAAACTTCATCTCTTATGTTTAATTATTTAATATATTCTCCATTTATTTCTGTGTCTAGTATGCCATGAGTGTCTTACTTTATTATTTTATGTACAGATACATTCAAAAATACTTATTGAAATGTTTGACTGTATTGGGTGTCCATATGTGCTGAAATTCAATTAAATACAAATGTTTTGATATGATCACTTTTTCTGCATTCTATTTTATTGTTTAAAATGACATTTTGAGAAATGATTATATGACATTATATTTTAGGTTTTGATAGCTTTATTCTTTTTGGTCAAGAATGCTTTGGCTCAGTTTTATGGAGTATGTCTTTCTTACTTTTAAAAAATTGTTTGGTCTCAATTTTGTGGATTGTTTTTCCTACCTTTCTAAAATATTTTCGAAAGTTGTTAGAGATTGCATTGAATCTATATATTGTTATGCATATTATATACAATTTAATTATATTCTTCAAATCCAAGAATACACATCTTTCTTTTTTGAGAAATATAGATGTTCCTTTATTAAATCATTAAAGAAGACATAGGAGTAAGTATGTATTTACTGTGAATTCAAAATAAATGTAAATCTAAGCAACATTTTGTGACACCTGCAAGGACTCTTACAGGGACTGGAGATTATCCAGAAATTGCTGCAGGTCTGGATTATCGACTGCTTGTTTCAGGGCAGTCTGTACAACTGCAGGTAACCCAGTTCCTTCTCCCTGGGGGCATCCCTTATTCTAGCTCTGTAAAGGGGTGACTTATACATCTTTCAATTTATTTTGTCTTCTTAAAGTTTTCATGTTATAGTTTGCACTCTTTTTCAATCCTAATTAAATTTATTTCTATTATATTTCATTTTTGATGATTTCAAATTTTTAAGTCATTCTGATTTTTAATTGTCTGTATTTATGCCATAGTGAATGGTTTCCTTTAGCTCTTTACATATTGCCTGTGTATCAAGCCCAACTCTAGACTTACTTGTGATAGTTTCTCCTAATCCTTTTTTTCCCTTTCCTTTTCATTATATGACTCTAACCATTTTCAGAAAATTTATGTTTTCAAAATTGACATTTCTTAATGCTGGATACAGATTCTTCCTCTACCGTAGGGCTTTTGCTTGTGTTTGGCTGCAGTCCTGTTTTCCTGTCAAACTATTCTAAACTATGTTTCCTAAAGCAATTTCTTTTTATACATTCCCTCTTCTTTCTCCATTCTGTGAGTCCAAGTGTGAGATTCCTTTCTTGATGTGAAAGTTTAAGAATAAAGGAAGCAAATAATGAAAAAATGTTGTCACATTTTTCAGATGAATTTAGGGATAAGACAAGCCTCACATACTTTGGACACTCTTATCCTAGTTTTCTGCTTCTCCTTTACTTGTTTTTGCTTTGTTGTTTTGCTGCTACTGAAAAAAATAAAAAATGTATCAGTTTAAACAGTGCGTTATATTACTTCAAGGGATCTGAAATCCAATGCTGTCCTGGACTAAAGCTTAATTCTTTTCTGTGTGCTAGGGAAAGAAACCCACTTTCTTGTATTTTCCAGCTTTTAGAGGCCTCTATATTCCTTGACTTTTGGCCTGCTTCCTTCATCTTCATAGCTAGCAGCACTAAATTTTCTCTTTGAAAATTCTGCTATCACATCTCCTTTTTGGATCACAGCTATGAAAGAGCTCTTAAACTCAGCATTAATATTATTAGACTGACCCCACATGGTTAATCCACAATAAAGTCCCCACACAAAGGTATAAAACACTGATTATCTTCAAAGTCACTTTACTGTGCAAGTGGACATATTCACAGTTTCTAAAGATTAGAGCATGAACATACTTAGAGGTTATATTTTCTTGTCCAACACAATATCTGTCATGGACTGTGATTTTTCACTTACTGAGCTCTAATCCAATAATCTTTATGAAATATATCTACAAGAACTTTTAATTTGATAAAACTTTGGTTTTATAATCTATTTGAAGTGATTTTCAGGTAGCCTCTAAATCCTTTACATAAAAACACTGATAGAAGTCTATATTAAATCACTCAAGATAGTTTAAAATAATAATATAAACTTGGCAAGTTTTATACTCCAAAATTTTGTGTATATTTTACAGTTAGATTAAGCCTCTTTTGAAGACTAATCTCCTACTAAGTGCCAATCTTCTTTCTATCTCTTTGCATTGTAAAAGTAATAAGGCAATTATTTGTTAAATTATGAGGGCAAAGCTCTCATGACATTACCATATCTCTACATCTTACCATTTCAGAAGAACATTTTGCGGTTAGATTGTAACAGAGGGCTTAACAGACATGCAACATTCAGAACAGCAAACCTTCACAACATGATTAGTTTCTTTATAACAAGCATCGTGGGAAAATTGCTTCCTTTAGCTTTCCATTATGTGAAGACAGAGCAGAAAGATAAATAACTCACCAGACACTGGGTCTCCTGGTACATGGTTTAAAATTTCTTTCATAGGAGTGATAAATGTTTATTATTTATGCCACAAGTGTATGGTAATTATGTATAGCAACAAGAACATAAATTATAACTGATATTTAAATCCTTTTTGACATGTAATATGATTATACATTCAGACTCAACCAAGAAATTTTGTGTATGTAACTTTGTGTAAGTTATAATATTGCTTTCAGAGGTCATAGGTTATAAAAATATAAAAAGTCCAATGACAGATTTCAGATGACTTCCTTAAAATTCTTCTTCAGAGGTGTCATAAAGAACTGCTTCATGGAATATAGAATATTACCATTGTTCTTTATCATCTATCAGAAATTGGTAGTAAGACTGTATTAAAAATGAATCACAGGGATCCAAGATGGCTGCCAGGAGAGAACACTGTGTCTGAGGAGTAGGAGAGCAGAAACAACTCAGCTACCAGGAGACTGAACTCTGGGACCTAAAACGCCAGCATTGTGAGTGCCAGGTGAGGGGAACTCCTACGGTGAGAAAATCAAGTGGGAAAACCCTAGAGACACCCAGTTATTACCAGGAAAAATTTCCCAGTGACCAGCGGCCCACAGCTCTGATCTGAAAGAGCAGCCTCGCTGGGCGCCCACACCTGCCATTATAGACTGGATCACACAGTCTCGCGGGCAGTCTC
>CM053742.1:66085379-66105631 GCA_028658305.1 Pachyuromys duprasi
TTCCTCTATGATTTTCTTAAAAATATTTTCCGGTCCTTGGAGCATGGAGTCTTCTTTTTTATCTATTCCAATTATTCTTAGGTTTCATCTTTTCATGGCATACTTGATTTCTTCGATGTTTTGTGCTTGGGATTTTTCTGATTTTCTATTTTCCTTGAGTGAGGAATCCATTTCAGCCAGCATATCCTCCGCTCCTGAGATTCTCTCTTCCACCTCTTGTATTCTATTTGTGATGCTTACCTTTGTGGTTCCTGATCTTTTCTCTAAGTTCTCCAGTTCCAGGTTCTTCTCCCTTTGTGTCTTCTTTATAGATTCTAATTCTGTTTTCATGCTTTGTATCGTTTCCTTCATCTGATTGACTGTGTCTCCTATTTTGGTTGTTTCCTTTTTGTCTATGTTTAATTATTCCTGTATGTGGGCAGTTAAATCCTTCTTAATTTCTTTGAGAGCCTTGTTCATTTCCTCTTTTTGTGCCTCTTTTTGTTCCTCTAATATCTGCATAATCATAGCTTTAATATAATTTTCCTGTGACTCCGCTGAATTAAAATCTCTATTGCTTTTGGGTGTTTCTGGTGGGGCCATTGTGTCCTGATTATTGTTGGGTGAGTTCTTACGCCGATTTCTGGGCATTTCTTTATATACAATCAAAGAACTATTTGTGCTTTAAGGCTGAACTTCAGAGTGGAATTGTCAATCTCTTTTGTCAGGAGTATTCTTTAAGAAGATCAGGGAGGTCTAGTGGTTTGATAGTGTGTGTTGTTGCTTCAGTTGAACTCTGTTGTGGGATCTGTGTGCCTGGCTTCATGTTCTGTGCTAGAAGCTGTGAGCACCACAAGCTGGTCTCCCCTCTGGTGTCAGGGTTTGGCTTCTAACTCTGTGCCAAAGGCTGAGTGTCCACATTTGATATGTCCACTGGGGGTGCTGCTCTGTTCAGGAGGCTCTGTGCTCTGACCTGGGCTTTCTGCTAACGGCTTTCTTCTGGACTGGAGTGTTGGTGCCTCTTTCTGTGTCAGGGGCTGTGCACCAGGGTCTGAGATGGTATTTGGGGGCACCTCATTCTGGACCTGATACTATGAGTCCCAATCCGGGGTGGTAGCTTTGTGCGCCTAGGGGTGTGGGTCTGACTGGTACAGCCCGCGGTATCTGGGTGAAACTCAGTCTCTCCTGGGTACTGTGTGACCCAGACTGAAAAGGCGGCTTAGGCGCCCAGTGTGGCTTTGTGCAGCCTGTCACCTGTTGGAGTTTTTCCTAGGAATAACTGGGTGTCCCTTGGACTTTTCCACTTGATTTCCCCACTGTAGGAATTCCGCTCACCTGGCAGTAGCAAAGCTGGTGTTTTAGGTCTGAGATCTCAGTCTCCCCGTTGCTGTGCCTACACTACTTTCCTGCTCCTCAGACACAGTGTCCTCCTGGGGCAGCCATCTTGGATCCTCCCTATGTACATTTTTTTAAATTAAGAAGAGCAGTATAAGGTAACTGAGATAATTATGCATATTTAAATACCAGTTTTTGAAAGGAAGAATAGAATTTATCCAACCAATACCATTTACAGAAATGGGAACAGGCAGGAAGGCTATGTACTCAACCAAGGCATAGTCCCATCCAAACAGATATAGATGTGTACCCTTTTCATACATTTTTATTTTTAAATATAACATGCTCTGTCTGTATAATGTTATTTATATGCATGTTTTTAGGTTTGATCATTTGATATTAGATAGCCACTTGGTGGAATCTTCCATGGAGAAGACTAGCTCTATCACTTTCAGCATTCCTAACTAAGCTGCCTGTAGTTCTTCGTGTAGGGTTGAAATCTATCTACCTTGGCATGTTTATTTGTGTCCCATTTTGTTCAGCCTCTGTTTAAATAGTCATGTTGGTGAGACTTTATGGGTATGCTTTCAGAATTCATATGATGCACAATCTCACAGCAAACTCCCTGATTCTCTGACTCTTACAACATTTTTGCTCCCTTGTCCACAATGTTCGACGTCTTAGTTGCAAGAGTTGTTTTAGTAGATGTATCCAGTTTCACATGCTGCATTTTTATTGCTTGTGTATATATGTAATGGTCTCTCCCTTTTGCAAAGAGAAATTTTCTGAAGAGAGATGATTATACTTATCTCTGAGAATTAAAAAATAATTATAGATTATTATTAAAGGATATTCTGATTTCATAAAATGGTGATTAAAAGTTCTTTACCAAGATCTATAAAGTTATTAGCATTGAGTCGGTGCCTAAATTTCAACAATCAGAAATGTTTTCCCTGTTGTTGAGAGAGACTTCAGTCCAACTAGAGTCCTGATAGTACTACCTCGCTTTTAAGGGTATCACCAGTGCACCCTTAAGGATAGTTTGACATGTTGGTCACTGTCGTGATTCATACGTATCATAGCTGGGTAAGATTGTTGGTTGCATCCCTACTTTGGAAGCTTGCATGCTGTCTTCCAGTGCTATGAATGGTGGTGACTGAAATTTCTTTAAGAAGATGACATCAATAAACTAATATATATATATATGTATTATATATTATATTATATATTATTCCATTTATTGATCACTGAGGGTCATAAAACATCTAAAGTATAGACAAAATATCCTGGACTATATTACCACAAACAATGGGATATGGTTTTTTTCATTTAGTTATTTTATTCATATTACCCATTTTCCTCAGAGAAGGGGAACTCCCTTTCACACACACCTCAGGTGACTAAGTCACATTCTTTTCCCCTGTAGCCTGTCAAGGGAGTTCGGCCAAGGGAAAGTTATATAAAAGCTAGCAAGTGAGTCTATGTCCAATGCAGTCTCTACATCCCTTACTAGAGTACCCAGCTGAAGCCTAAGCTGCCCTCAATGGGATAATTTTTATCGCATAGGAAATACGACAATGAGCATGTATATCAATAGGATAGTAATGGATAAACATTCTTATTACTTGGTACAGCTGGGAAGAAGGAAACTCAGCTGGATGCTGTTTCATATTAAAATGGACATGTTTGTTAGGGCATTTTCTAAAGCGATTTATTCATCTATTTATTTGTATTTGTATATTAACTTTACAACCCAATCATAGGCCCTCCCTCCTCTCTAGTGGGTCCCACCCTGCTGCTTTCTTTCCCATATCTTCCCTTCCATTCCTCTCAGAAAAGAAGACCTCTCCAACCTACAAATCTCAGCACACCAAGTCTTATCAGGAATGAGTGCATCATCTACTGTGGTGGCCTACCTGGCAAGGCAGCCCCACAAGGACAAAGAGATATAAAAGCATGTAAGATAATCCTTGTCAGAGTCATTGGGATATTTTCTTAATTGTTAGGATATAGGAGAAACTGGACCACTGTTGCAGAATATAAACCGACAAGCAAGGTAGGAAGCAGTCTTCCCCTGCAGCAACTGTTTCAGTTCCTGATTTTCTGCCATGACTTCCATCAGTGATGAACTGGGACCAGAAAATCACTTTCTCTCCAACTTGCTTTAGTTGTTTATCACAACAAGATAAATAAAGGTTAAGCAAGGATTACCCATCTTATATAGCATCACCTAGAGATTATCTATTATAAAAGTTAAATGTTTGGCAATTGTCTTAAATTGTCATCTCAGAGATGACAGCTTGAACTGAAATATAATATTCAAATATTAGATAGAGGAAACAGGAGTAGCATACACAGTTTCATGTAGTGGAAAGAATGTTTCAATGGTGTGTATTCGTAACATTATGACTATACTTAATAACCCTGCATTGTATTATTTTTAAATTTTTAAATTATTTTATTTTTTTAGGTTTTATTTTTCACAGTTTATTCAATTCATATCCCGATTGTAGTCCCCTCTGCATCTGCTTAGATAGCAGTTAGGTGGAACCTTACAGAGGCCATCTATGATAGGCTTCCTTCCTGTTCTCTCTTCCACCACTTCCCATCTCTATCTTGTTTGGCATTCTGTATGAGAATGAAGCATACTCCCTAGGGTCATTCTTGTTGTTTAGTTTCTTTAGGTCTGTAGATTTTGATATGGTTATCCTATATTACATGACTTATATCTGCTTGTAAGTGAGAATATACCTTGAGTATCTTTCTGATTCTGGGTTACCTCACTCAGGATGAACCTTTCTAGCTCCATTCATTTGCTTGCAAATTTCATGATTTCCTTGTTTTTAATGACTGAGAAGTATTCCATTGTGTAAATGTACCAAAGTTTCTGTATCAGTTCTTCAGTTGAGGAACAACTAGGTTGTTTCCAGATTATGGCTCTTACAAGTAAAGCTAATATGAACACAGCTGAACAAATGTCCTTGTTGAATGGTAGAACTTCCTTTGGGTACATGCCCAGGAGTGGTATAGCTGCTCTTGTGGTAGAACTATTCACAATTTTCTGAGAAAGCACAAGATTGATTTCCAAAGTGGTTGTACAAGGTTGCACTCCAACCAGAAATGGAGGATAGTTCCCTTTTCTCCACATCCTACCTAGCATGTGTGGTATTTGAGTTTGTTTTGTTTTTTAATAGTTCTTTCTTTAATAGTTCTTTCTTTCTTTGAAAATTCTTTCTTTCTTTCTTTCTTTCTTTCTTTCTTTCTTTCATCCGTGTGTTCAGTTTGTATCCCTGTTGTAGCCATCTCCATCTCATCACAGTCCCATCAATCCTCCCTCTTCTCCATCTATGTCTCTTCCCTAGTCCACTGATAAGGTAGTCTCATCAGGGCTGACTGCATCATCTTCCTCTGTGGCCTGGCAAGGCTGGAATCCTAAGGAGGAGGTAATCAAAGAGCTGGCCACTGAGTTCATGTTAGAGATGGCACCTGGCCCCCTTACTAGGAAACCCACTTGGAAACTCAGCAGGAGGGTCTAGGTCCTCTCCAGGCATGGTCCTTGGTAGGAGTATCAGTCTTTGCAGGTATGCCTGGGCCCAAGTTTTTTGGGTCTGTTGGTTTCCTTGTGCAGTTCCTGTTTCCTCCCGGTCTTTCTATCTCTCTCTTCTTCCATCAGGTTTCCTACACTCTGACCAAAATTTGGTTATGAGTCTTAGCATCTCCCTTGATACCCTGATGGGTAGAGTCTTTCAGAGGCCCCCTCTGGAAGGTTCCTGTCCTATTCCTTGTTTTCTCCTACTCCTGATGTCTGTCCTGATTGCCCTTCTGTGTGAGGTTTCAGCCTCTTCCTAAGGCCATTAGTGTTCTACATAACTGTCATTTAATGCTTTCTTAGCACAGGATTTTACAAAAAATTTGTGATTTAAAAATATAGATATTGGAGACTTTTCAAGATGGTGATGAGCTCACACAGTCTCTGAGTTGCAGAGGAGCTGTTCGGCTGTAATTGGTGAGTAAAACAATAAGTGAAGCCAGGGAAACCACTGTGAGGCTTCCTAAACAAGTGGGAACATCACACAAGGTGAGAACTTTGGTCTCGGGTCCCCCGTGGACTTGTTTGGGTAAGGAGAGAAATGATCATTTGATCTCCTGGCACTCCCCTTTTTCAGGCCTCCATCCCCCTCCGCACAGCAGGCTCATCCAGATTCTCAGCTCAGAGCTCACTGCCTGGAGACTGCGGAGATGGCAGAGGCAGGGCTTCTGGCCCCTCAGCTGCACCTGCCAACTGTATCTTCCTTGGAGTCTGGGATCCACAGTACTATCCTACCTGTGTCCCTGGTCTGCAAGTGGCCATACTGCCTCCACAAGTTCTCCCACCCACTGATTGTACAACCTGCCCAAACCCTCTTTGACAGATAATAGCCACCGAAGTCCAGCAGACCTGCCAAACAAGCTAGGCACACCAGACACCAGACCTCCCAGGTCTACAGAGCACAGTGGAGGGCCCCCAAGAATTCTCAGAAGGCATCTGGACCAGCATCCCAGTCTCCAGCTACAGCTGGTCTTCCTACCCTGGCGGCTACAGCAACACTGAGCTGGTCGAGCACGTTAGTCCTCCTGCATATGACTAAGCAGGGCCAAAACAGAGAGTAGAGAGCCCAGATACCGCTATCCTTGCCGATGTGACCTGCCTGAATGTGAGTGCACTCTTGAGTTTCTGCAGAGCCCCAGACCCAGGGTCCTTCTAAAATAGCAGCCAGGCATCAGACCCCTCCCACCCACATACTCACTTTGGGAAACAGAGGGAATCTGGTGACATTGAAAACTCTGCTCTGTGGGTCCCAACAGTGGAGTTAAGGCAGATAACACAGGAAATTGCACTGTGACTACCACCAGCGCATGCTACATCTACACTGCATGCACAAGTAAACCCCTAAAAGCCTGCAAGGCAGAACACCTCCTACACACTCAAGGGTTCAGCACTCTCTATCACTCTGCCCCTCGAGGCACACTTCCTTGCACATTCACACACACACACACACACACACACACTCGCACGCCCATGACTACATCTGCCCTTCTGTGCCCATATCTGCCCTTCTGCACCTGTGGACTTTCCTCCCACAGGTACAGCTGAAGCACCAAAGCGAGCGCTGAAGCCACAGGACCTCTCTCAGCCTCCTGAAGAACTCTAGATGACACAGAGAGAGACAGTACCAATCTGAGCTGCAGAATACAGGAACATACAGGGAAGATTACGGATAAGCCAATGTGCAGGTGTCAGGGAAAGAACACATTCAACATAAATCAGGACATCATGTCTTCACCAGGAACCCCTAAACTTAATGGAAACTCCAATTCATTGGAAACACAGGAAAATGACTTTAAAGCTATGTTTACCCAATTATTTGAGGCACATAAAGAAGAAACAATCAAATCTCTCAGAGCAATAGCCATACAAATACAGACAGTTAAAGAGGTAATGAACAAATCTATCAAAGATTTGGCTAATCAATTGGAGGAAAAGAAAGAGGAAATAAGCAAAATTCTCAAAGAAACACAGGCAAATAAAGCCAAACAAATAGAGGCACAAGTAGAGATACAATTATTGGCGTATAGAGGAGAAATGAGCAAAAAAAAGAGAGAGAGAGACGATCTTAGAGAGACAGGAATCCACAGTGAAACAGATAAAGGAAATAGTGAAAGGCATGAAAACAGAATTAGAATCAATAAAGAAAATACAAACTGAGGAAACCCTGGAGCTGGAGAACGTAGAGAAAAGATCAGGAACCACAAAGTTAAGCATCACCAACAGAATCAAGAGAAGGAAGAGAGAATCTCAGGTGCTGAAGATATACTCACAGAAATTGATACTTCTCTCAAAGAGAAATTAAAATTAGAAAAGTCCCAAACACAAAATATCCAAGAAGTTAAGGACACCATGAAAAGACAAAATCTAAGAATAATAGGAATTGATGAAAAAGAAGATTCCAGGCTCCAAGGTCCAGAAAATGTTTTCAAGAAAATCATAGAGAAAAAATTTCCCAACTTAAAGAAAGAGATGTCCATAAATATACAAAAGGCTTACAGAACAACAAATAGGCTACAACAGAAAAGAAACACCTCATGTCACATTATAGTTAAAACACTAAATCTACAGAGCAAAGAAAATATATTAAAAGCAGCAAGAGAAAAAGGCCAAGTAACATATAAAGGTAGACCTATCAGAATTACACCGAAGTTCTCATCAGAAACTATGAAAGCCAGAAGGGCCTGGGCAGGTGTCATACAGACTTTAAGAGAACACAGAGATCAACCCAAACTACTATATCCTGCAAAGCTTTCAATCGACATAGATGGAGAAAACAAAATATTCCATGACAAAATTAAATGCATGCAATATCTACACAACAAACCAGCCCTACAGAAGATACTAGAAGGAAAACTCCAATCTAATGAAAACAACTATACCCAAGAAAACATAGCATAGAGATAATATCCTCCTCCAAAATTAAAAGAAAACAAGCAATGTATCACAGTAAAAACACCAATTACACAATAAAAGGAACTAACATTCATTGGTCAATATTATCTATCAACAGCAATAGACTGAACTCTCCAAAAACAACAACAACAAAAAAGACACAGAATAACAGAATGGTTGCAGAAACAGGATTCAATATTCTGCTGTATCCAAGAAACACTCTTCTACAATAAAGATAAATACTACCTCAGAGTAAGGGTCTGGAAAAATGTTTTTCAAGTAAACGGACCGAGAAAACAAGCTTGGGTAGCTATCCTAATATCTAATAAAATAGACTTTCAACCAAAATTAATCAAAAAAGATGAGGAGGGACACTACATTCTCATCAAAGGAAAAAATCCACCCAGAGGACATCATAATTCTGAATATCTATGTCCCAAATACATGAGCACTTGCATTCATAACTGAAACACTATTAAAATTTAAATCACACATCGGCCCCAACACTTTAATAGTGGGAGACTTTAAAACCCCACTTTCACCAAAGAAAAGATCATCTAGAAAGAAGCCAAATAGGGAAATAAAGGTATTTACAGAGGTCCTAAATCAAAGGGACTAACAGATGTCTACAGAACATTTCACTCAAACTCAAGAAATTATACCTTCTTCTCAGCAACTCATGGAACCTTCTAAAAAATGAATCATATAGTTGGTCACAAAGCAACATCAACAGATACAAGAAGATTGAAATAATCTCCTGTATTCTATCTGACCACCGTGGACTAAAGCTAGACCTCAATAACAATGGAATTAGCAAAAAGCCTACAAGCACGTGGAAACTGAACAATTTGCTGCTCAATGACAGCTGGGTTAAGGAAGAAATGAAGAAAGAAATTAAAGACTTCCTAGAATTCAATGAAAATAAAGGTACAACATACCCTAATTTATGGGCCACAATGAAAGCAGTGCTCACAGAAAACTTCATAACACTAAGTGCCTTCAAGAAGAAATTTTTGACATATCATACAAGCAATCTAATGGCCCAACTGAAAGCCTTAAAAAAAAAAAAGAAGCAAATAAACTCAAGAAAAGCAGATGGCTAGAAACACACAAATTCAGGGCTGAAAATAATCAATTAAAAACAAATAAAACCATACAAAGAATCAATGAAATCAAGAGCTGGTTCTCTGAGACAATCAACAAGATAGACAGATTTTTAGCCAAACTAACTGAAAGAGAGAGAGAAACTATCCAAATCAGCAAAATCAGAAATGAAAAGGGGAACATAACTAAAGACAGCAAGGAAATCCAAACAATCATTAGGTAGTACTACAAAAGCCTATATGCCACAAAATTTTAAAATCCAAAAGAAATGGACAATTTTCTTGATAGATTCCATCTACCAAAATTAAGTCAAGATCAGGTAGAAAGATTGAACACACCTGAATCACCCAAGGAAATTGAAGCAGTCATCTATAGCCTCCCTTTCAAAAAAAAAAAAACAAAAACAAAACAAAAAAAACCCTGGGCTAGATGGATTCCATGCAGAATTCTACCAGAACTTCAAAAAATTGCTAACTCGAAATCTGTTTAAACTATTCCACAAAATAGAAACAGAAGGAAAATTACCAAACTCATTCTATGAAGCCACAGTTACTTTGATACCTAAACCACACAAAGACCCAACAAAAAAGAGAACTTCAGACCTATCTCTCATATGAATATTGATGAAAAATACTCAATAAAATACTTGCAAACCGAATCCAAGAACACATCAAAGATATCATCCACCATGACAAAGTAGACTTCATCTCAGGCATACAAGGATGGTTCAATATACAGAAATCCATCAATGTAATCCACCACATAAATAAACAGAAGGAAAAAAAAACGCATGATCATCTCCTTAGATCCCCAAAAAGCATTCAACAAAACCCAGCATCCATTCATGTTCAAAGTCTTGGAGAGATGAGGAATACGATGCACATACTTATAACTAGTAAAGGCAATATACAGCAAGACTGTAGCCAATATCAAATTCAATGGAGAGAAAGTTAAATCCATCCCACCAATATTGGGGACAATGCAAGGCTGCCCACTCTCTCCATATCCATTCAACATAGTACTTGAAGTCCTAGGTAGAGCAAAAAGATAAATGATGGAGATCAAAGGGATACAAATCAGAAAGGAAGAAGTCAAAGTGTCACTATGAAGGTATACATGAGCGACCCCACAAATTCAACCAGAGAACTCCTTTAGTAAAGTGGCTGGATACAACATCAACTGAAAAAAATCAGAAGACTTCCTGTATACCAAAGACAAAAGGGCTGAGAAAGAAATGAAGGAAACAACACTCTTCACAATAGCCACTAATAACATAAAGTACCTTGGGGTGACTCTAACCAAACAAATGAAAGACTTGTTTGAAAAAAACTTCAAGTCTCTGAAGAAAGAAATTGAAGAAGATATCAGAAGATAGAAAGATCTCCAGTGCTCATGGATTGGTAGGATTAACATAGTGAAAATGGCCATCCTATCAAAAGCCATCTACAGATTCAATGCAATTCCCATCAAAACACCAACACAATTCTTTATAGACCTTGAGAGGAAAATTCTCAACTTCATATGGAGAAACAAAGAACCTAGAATCACCAAAACCTTCCTGTACAGCAAGAGATCATCTGGAGCTATCTTCATCCCTGATCTCAAGCTGTACTACAGAGCAATAGTAAAAAAAATTGCATGGTATTGGCATAGAAACAGAAAGGAGGATCAATGGAACCGAAGAGAAGACCCAGATATAAACCGACACACCTATTATTACTTGATTTTTGACAAAAAAAAAACCCAAACCATTCAATGGAAAAAAGACTATCTTCAACAAATGGTGCTGGTCCAACTGCATGGCTACATGCAGAAAAGAAAAAATATATCCATGCACAAAACTAAAGTCCAAGTGGATCAAAGACCTCAACATAAAACCAGATACTCTAAGTCGGTTAGAAGAAAAAGTGGAGAAGAGTCTAGAACTCATTGGCACAGGAGACAACTTCCTGAAAAGAACACCAACAGTACAGGCTCAAAAATCGAAGATTGATAAATGGGACCTCATGATATTGAAAACCTTCTGTAAAGCAAAAGACACTGTTGTCAGAACAAAACAACAGCTGACAGACTGGGAAAGGATCTTCACCAATCCTATATCTGACAGAGGGCTGATATCCAGAATATATAAAGAATTAAGAAGTTAAAAAGTAATAAATCAAGCAATCCAAATAAAAAATGGGGTACAGAACTAAACAGATATTTCTCCATAGAGGAATATAGAATGGCAGAGAAACACTTAAAGAAATGTTCAACATACTTAGCCATCAGGGAGATGCAAATCAAAACGACCCTGAGATTTCACCTTACACCAATGAAAATGGCTAAGGTCAAAAAACTCAAATGAGAACACATGCTGGAGAGGTTGTGGAGAAAGGGGAATCCTCCTCCATTGCTGGTGGGAATGTAAACTGGTAAAACCACTTTGGAAATGAAACTGGTGCTATCTCAGACAATTAGGAATAGCGCATCCTCAAGAACCGGCTATACTACTCCTAGGCATATATCCAAAAGTTGCTCAAGTACACAACAAGGACATTTGCTCAATCATGTTTGTAGCAGCTTTGTTTGTAATAGCCAGAACCAGGAAACAGCCCAGATGTCCCTCAGTTGAGAAATTTCATACAGAAATTGTGGTATTTTTACACAATGGAATATTACTCAGCAATAAAAAACAATGATATCATGAAATTTGCAGTTAAATGGTGGGATCTAGAAAATATCATCCTATGTGAGGTATCCCAGGAGAAGACACACATGGTATATACTCACTTATTTAGACTTTTAAGACAGGATAAACCTAATGAAATCTTTATACTTAAGGAAGATAAATAAGAAAGAGGACCCAGGGTAAGAGAGAGGGGGCACCACAACAGAGAAAGGGAAGAGGGCAAGAGAGGCCAAGATGTCAAGAGGGGAAAAGGCAAGAGAGAGACAAAGTAGTGGGTTGATCCTTTTAAGGAACATTGTAACCATGCCTGTCAGGTGTGGCCACCTGCCTGGCAACACATGATGACATCATAGGTTGCTAGGCAACCAAGAACCCAGTCGTGCCTAAAACTAACATTCCTCTCCTTTTCTGTAATTAAAAAGTGAGGAGCTTGGACTGCTTCTCATATAAGGTAAGTTAAAATATGTAAATTTAATTTCATTGGAAGCAGCTCTTGGTTTCCATGCAAGGGCTTAAGAGATAGAAGACAAAATTGCAACAAAATGGCCAGATTACATGTTCAAACAGAGGAGGGGAAGCCTTTTCCCTGGAATGTTTAGGGTAGAAGGTTGCCAGTAGAGAGTTCCCAGCAATGCAAGGCAGCAGGTAGGGACTGAGGAGTGCTGGGAGAACCTGGAGCTGCTTTTCCTAGTCGTGAAGCACACCATTCCAGCCTTTTATTAATAATACGTGAAAAGTGGGCATAGATTCTCTTCTGGCTACTTTGTGCTGACACTGGGGGCGCTATAAGGAGGTCAAAAGGCTCAAATGCTGGCCAAGTCCAGGAAGAACAGGCTGTTTTGTTGCTGTTCAGGGTCTGTAAGAACATCCATGCCTGGGAGGGAAAGTGCAGGTCGATCTTGATGGAAGTCTGCAAGGTCAGACGGGAACGCTTGTGGTGGCTGCTTTGGTGCTGCTGCGGATAAAGGAAAGATCTGTGTCTGGTGTAATACTGAAAAACACACATATATACATATATGCAGAAAATAAAGTTAAGTAGGTTATGGACATTTAAAACTTTTGGGAGAGTGAACAGAAGTGGAAGGTTTGGATCAAAGAGACTTGGACATGAGAATCTTCATTTACCTGAGCGAAACACCATTTACCTAATCACTGGGAGTAATTAAAAAGTCTTTGCTTTGGATCTGTCATCTAAGGGAATTTAGGCCAAGTTTGGTTACAGAAGTATCTAAACTTAGAGGCCCTTAAAGCTGCACTAGGTGTAGAAACCTGAAATTCTCCAGAGGACATCCAAGAGTAGAATGTAGAGGAATGGAAGAATAGACTATTCCCATTGGGAGGGTAGGAGTCATTGACCTGTCAAGTCATCCCAAGAGCAAGGTTTAACCCAGTAGAAATGGTCTTACCTCATACAACAGCTCGTCAGCTTTGGCCAGAGACCTAAGATACACCTGCCTGTAGGAGACACAGTTTACCTAGAGCTAGTATTTTTGTAGGCAAGTGTGAGGGGAAGAAACTGTGCATGTAGAGGGAATAAATCTCTCCCAAGGGAAAGAGGGAGTCCTAAATGGAGGTCAGCAAAAAGGCATTGTATGCTGATAAATGAGGTGAACTCACCAATCCAGTGGCTGGCTAAGGAGGAGAACTCACCAGTTCAGCCAGTGTTGCAGCAGATAGAAATCTGGCAGCCAGGAAAGGTAAGTCTCAAAACCACGGAATGGGGAGGAATCCAATCTTCTGAGATAGGCAATAAATGCAGTACTTATCTGGAGCTCAAATGATCTGAGAGGTGGATTCAGGTGGATTTCCTGCAGCTTACAAGAATTATTTTTAAATTTTATGAAAGAAATAAAACTTTAGACATGTTAGCATCGCAATTGTAATCTGCACTGAAATATACATTGTAGAAAAGGCAGTAGATATACACATCTGTGTTATGAAGCCTTTCCTGAAGTAGAATGGACAAAAACTCACTTGATCTTAACCTTTAGTATAAGTACACATTATGAAGATTTAAGATCTTGAGCTTGGAACCATGATAGTGGGTGGTATAGTGGAATGTCTTTGTGTTAGAGTTAAATTAATAAATCAGAGCTCTACTGATAAATATCAAAGCTCTGGAAAACCAATGTACCTGTAGCATAGCAAGAGGAGAACCTATTAAGCCTTTTTACCTATTTAGGATACTTTAAATCATCTTAGACCTTGCAATCTTTATAACTTTTATTTGCCAACCTGAAAAACATTAGACCCTCAAATATTTATAATGTGCATTTGTTTACCAACCTTAAGACACTTTTAGACTGTCAAACATGTGTAACTTGTGTTTATCAATCTTAAGACACTTTTTAGAACCTCAAACATTTATAACTTGCATTTATCAACTTTAAGATGTTTTCTTAGACCATTAAACAACATTTTTAGGCCTTTTTACTTAGTTATTTACTATGAGACATAAGTGAGGCTGCTATGAACATTTACTGTCCTTTAGCTAAATAAAGAGATGGTAAAAGGTTTCATTTAAGCCTACCTTGAGTCTGGCAACAAGGCATATTGTGTCAAGGCCTGACAATAGCAACTCTAGGACTGAGGCTTAAGGCCTAGTCTCCTACATATGAAGAGAACTTAGATGGCATCTGAAGTCTCCAAAAAGAGAAGTTGGCAACATGTCCGTGGGACCCCAGACTGAGGCTAAAACAGACCTGCAATGTTACCCCTGGCTGAGCAATGGTGGAAGTCACTGAATCTAGGAGCCATTTTTCTTCTGCCAGGGCAAGGAGCTGGAATGCTGGAAATGTCTATGGCTCTTGTGCTGATTATGCCTCCATGGCTGGGCACAGAGGCCAAACTTGCATGGGAGCATTTTGACTTCCAGAGGCCAGTCTGCTGGCAGGCAGCCATGGCTTGTTGAGGCAACTGTGTGTCTTGCGTCCCCGTTGGCTGCATTTGAAACAGTCACCTAGTGGAATTGACATTTGTCTATGCCCCAGTGGGATAGAGCATTGCAGACCTCTAGTTTCTTTGTGCGGAAATGCCAACAGCCTCAGAGCAGCAGCCAATGTCTGGAGCATAGTTTTTGATGTAGATGAGCCTTTCAGGAAGACTCTTCTCTTATTATTTTTACCAATTCTTGTATGGTGACTCAAGGACCATCCTCAGTTGTTTATTAAAGATAGCAGTGAGACCATGTTTGCATTTGTAGGACTATAAATATACTTTTGGACACGTTAGGAACTTGATCATCTATGAGATCAGTATTAACTTGCATTTATCAACCGTTAAATTTGAGGACTTTAGGTTTTGTACCATTTAAGTAGGAGCCTTAAAAGTCATAAATATATTCCATTAAAGTGAGAGCATAACAGTTTATTGTATGATTTAGTACATAAAAAGTTTATTTCTTATGAAAGTGTAAGGCTATACTATAGATTAATAATACTACCATTTTTAAAAAAATAAAACCAAACATATTTTAACCTTTTATAGTAAAGATATAGCATAATGACCAAGTTTAACATAAATAAATAAATGCTTCTAAAATGCCTCTTAAATTAATAGATCTTAATTTAGAATATTGGTAAAAACCTGCACATAGTAACCCCTGAGTTATGAGTTTTAAAACTAACAATATAATAGAACAGTATAAAGCAATTTAAAAATTATATTTGAGTTTATTATATTAAACCCATTAGCCAAAACTTAGTGGTGGATCCAGATCAGAGGCAGCACATGGCAGGAGAAACAGCATTTATTAATTTAGGAATTGATAAAGATATAGGCAGTTAAAAGCACATTTTAAATTGACTTAATTTGAATAGACATTTATAACTTTGAAATTTTAGCATTATTGAACCAGGATTGAATTTATAGATTGTAAAACGTAACTAGGATTTTATTTTTAATAAAACTCCATACCAATTCAAAATGAGGCTTGTTGCTGTCCTAGTCTAAAAGGAAATAAAAGAGAGTGTACAGAAATCAGGAAGAAAAGGTTTTTTTTTAAAGCTTGGAAGTAGTACCTTAGGGGTGAGAAATATTGGAAGCCAGTGTTTGAATGGGTACTAGAGTTTCGCAGGAGTAGGGCAGGGACAAGCACATGGTGCTGCTTCTCTATTTAAAAGTCAACATGAAAAAAAAAAAAAGTCAACATGGTGGAGCACAACTCTGGGGGCACAGGGAAACCAGATGCTTGCTCATGGGATGGCTGTCCCGGCCATGTTTAAAACTCTGCAAGCATGTGGCATGGCTGCATGCAAGTGGCATGTAAGTCTTCACAACTGAAAACCCTTGTCTGCAAGCCAGTCTCTAGTGGCAGACATTCTGCTGGAAATTTAAAATATCACCTGTGGAGCCTGAGGTGGCGGTGAAATCTAAAGCCATCTGTGTGTGCACAGGGTCCCCAGTACTTGCTTACCTAGAAGCAGGCTGTGTCTGTCTGAAGTGGTGAGTGAGTGGTTTTAGTCTCCCCAAGCCCATTTTGCCTCAGTTGTGTCCACTGTGGCCCCTGTGCTCAGAGCACCTGAGCAGCCGCAAACAGCAAGACAGATGTGCAAGTAAGGGCAGTTGAGAGAAAGTAAAGATTTTCAGGCATAGGTGGTTAGGAATAGATAGAGCAGGAAAAAACTCTGTTGCAGTCATCCATGGTCTGATAAAAGGGGTCCGAAAGGCATCTTGGAAAAAACAGGAGAGACTCTTCCTGGGCAATGCACCAATGTTGGGACCAATTAGTGAATGATGAAGCACACAGCAGATTTTATATGAAAGAGGTTTATTAGGTGGAAATGAAGAGAGAGAGAAGTAGAGAGCAGGGCATGATGGGGGGGGGAAGTGATGGGAGCACCCCAACAGGGAAAGGTGAGAGGCCAAGAGGCCAAGAGAGAGCCAAAGTAGCGGGTTGATCCTTTTAAGGGGCATCATAACCACCCCTACCAGATGTAGCCACCTGGCCAGCAACACATGATGACATCATAGGTTGTTAGGAAACCCAGAATCAGGTGCCTAAATACTAACATTCAAGGTTCTTCCTAACTTTTTCTTCTAACAGATTTAGTGTGCATGGGTTTATGTTGAGATCTTTGATCCAGGTGCATTGCATTTTTTAAAAATTCTCTAGGACTTGATTTTAGCTTTGTTATAAAAAAATAATAAGGTGCTACATCTATCTATGAGCCAAGTTTCAGCATCTCTCAGATTACACATAAATATCTCCATAAAATTACTTTTTATCAACTAACAATAGAAAATAAAAGTACATAATCTATAATTAAGTTTTAAATTTTAGAAAAAAAACGTAAGTATATCAACAAAACCACTTGCAAACATATTCAGTGACAGCATAGTTTACTGTGAAGTTCTATAATATTTAAAGATTTCCATCTTGGGAAATCTTTTTGTTTTCTATAATTTAAATGTTGTAATAAAATTTCAAAAGCAATGAAATAAATAAAATTTGAAGAAAGCATTAAAACATTGAGTTGATATTATACTTAAATATAAATTCTAAGATAATATCTATAGTTTTACTAAAGCTAATAAAATACTCAGCAATGATGCTTAGGTAAAAAAAAACAATTAAATATATGATTTCAATTCATAATCTACTGAAAATGTAACATTTTAATTCTATTTTTTTGCAAATAAAACATTTATATTAATACTACATGTAGTTAATATTAAAATTTAATATTTATTCCTTGACATATATAACTGTTCTTTTGATACTTCACTTTTATGTCTTGTAGTATCAACACATTTCTACATTCTCCACTTCATTAAGTTCTCATTTCACTCTTATATGCTTGTTATGGTTTTGGTTTTGGTTTTTGCTTTCTTCCACATAGGTCAGCCTTCACATGATTTTGAGCCACTCTTTCATGGTGTTCTCTGAACTTTGGGGTTGATATGGATGTTCTGTTTTGGTGTGAGTACTTCAGGTTCATTCAAAGCACTTTGAAACACCATGTGTATCTGCATTAACATATCTGTTCATAACACAGAGAAGCTTCATTGATCAAGAATGAGGATAGTACTAGTCTATGTGTAGAAACATAAATATCTAGAAGATAGGTTGAAAATGATTTAAAAGTAGCAAACTTATTTCTATTGTCTATGATCAGTCTTACTACAAGGCATGGTATTTCTCCTATGGTTTAGTCCTCAGAAACAATTAGAAATCAATTTCTTAAGACTTTTATGAACTTTGTCATTATTCTATCATTTGGGCAGAGTGTAGGGAATCTCATGGAAGAAGGAAAAGAAAGAAAGACCTAGAAGGAACAGGATTTCCACAAGGAGACCAACAGAGGTGGGGCTTAATAGACCAAAGGGAAAGAGGATCCAGTCAATCCTGATAAGACCTAATGGATTAGTATCAAATAGAAGGGGAGGAGGACCTTCCCTATCAGTTGACTCAGGGATGGGTATGGGAGAAGAAGAGGGAGGGAGGGTGGGATTGGAAGGAGATGAAGGAGTGGCTACATCAGGGATACAAATTTAATAAATTGTAATGAAAAATAACAATAATAAAGAAAAATATTCTTTTAATTGGTATTGTATCTCTCAAAAATCTAAAGTTTGTAAAGAATACTGCCAAACTTTCTTCTTCGAGTTGCTTGTATAACAACATGTGATAACATAAAGCATAGGCAATAATGTGAATTAAGTTTGCATATAGTAGCATAACATTAAGTTGCCCAGTATTTTCAATGTGATTCTATTTTATATTTGTTTTCCCAAGACATTTGCTTTGAAAAATATTTACTTAATATTTTAGGTGAGTGTATGTACATCATGTGTGACTCTGGTGCTTGTCGAGGTCACTCATGAGGCTGTTCAGGGAAACTGGCCAGCTACAAGGGAAGACACACAGGTTGTGACAGCAGTAGTCTCAGCAGGTTTGAGGTGCTGAATAGTCCTTGGCCACTGATTGTCCAATAAATAGTCATGAAAGAACAGTAGGATCCGCATCCTGGTAAGTCCCACCCCTTGCTAAACGAACTCAAACTGGAGCTAAAGATGGTTGTCAGCCACAATAATTGTGCTGAGAACCAAATACAGCTCCTATGCAAAAGCAATAATTGCTCTTAATGGTATGTCTTTCCAGGTCCTGACGTAATTGTTAATATGTTCTCTTTTCACTATGAGAATAGCTAGTACAAAAGATGAATTATATGGTTTCACTAGTTGCATTTTGTAAAAGAATTTACACTAAGTCTTATATTAACTTTTGCCATGCTTTAGTATAATTTAAACTGATGATTCAAAAGCAGGGATTTGATTAATGGACCATTGTTCATTTTTTTATTCTTAGTAGATTTAAAAGACACTGAACACATAGACACCCTCAAGAAAGAGAAGTTAGTACTCAACTCTTCAACAAATACCTATTTATCACCTGTTGCATGCAAAATATAATGCTAGAATGTCAGAAAAGCACTGATATCTGTAGTAGTCTATAACCTCAAACAGATTTTACTTCATTGTAAGAGCTAAGACAAAGAGACTAAGAGTCAATAAATAAGACACCCTAAAGTAAATGGAGTGATCTCTCAAGGAAGAGTGAAAAAAAGGTCATATACAACTGATGAAATAAATAATTTTCATATGAAGAAAAAAAATCCATGCAGGACATTAAGAATTAATAAAATGATAGCTACAAATGAAGGGAATATAGAAAGAATACCAAATAGAATTACTAAAGCAAAACAACCAAGAAAGAATGATAGTTATAATAAACAAAGTAAACAAGTTAGGAAACAGATAGTGGCATTTGGATCATTTACATGATTAAAATATATAAGCACAGAAAATGACTAAAAATCGAAAAATTATAGCTTGACTCTACATTGTAAGGTATTATAGGCACAATTAGAAGCTGTACTTAATTTGCTAAGTAATATATCATTGGTCATCACATTTTGAGATCTGTGATTAGAAACTCAAATCTTATTAACCACGTGTCCTATGGTGTATTCAGCCAAACAGAAGGAAGAAGAAAATAATTTTTGACAATTGGATTTCTTGATTTGTTGTTCTTTAACATTTTGAGTTCTTTATATATCCTGAATCAGCTATAGGGTTGGTGAAGATCCTTTCCCATTCTGTAGCCTGTCATTTTGTTCTGATGACACTGTCCTTTGCTTTACATGTTTCATAAAGTCACATTTATTGATTGTTGATCTTAGAGTCTGTGCTGTTGGTGTTCTGTTCAGGATGTTGACTCCTGTACCAATGAGCTCCAGGCTCTTCACCAATTTTTCTTCTAAGAGGTTTAGTGTGTTAATCCTACCAATTCATGAGCATGGGAGATCTTTCAATCTTCTGATATTATCTTCAATGTTTTTCATCAGAGATTTGAGGGTTTTTTCATACAGATCTTTCATTTGCTCGGTTAGAGTCATACAAATGTACTTTATGTTATTTTAGGCTATTGTGAATGGTGTTGTTTCCCTAATTTCTCTCTTAGCCCTATTGTCTTGTTGTGCCAGAATCATGATTCCCCAAAAGACCACCAGGAGCTGAGTCCGTTGCAAATCACATGAGGATCTTTTTATTATAATTACGAGCTGCAGCTTGGGCTCACAGCCCCCACCACCAAAGCGGTGAAGAGCTGAGAGCCCCGTGCTCAGGTTAGTTGGGTAATTTAAGGATTCTGTTCCTTCCCAGCATGCCCAAGGCAGGGGC
>CM053742.1:66106131-66133129 GCA_028658305.1 Pachyuromys duprasi
TAGATCAAAAGAGTATACCTTCTTTTCAGCACCTCATGGAACCTTCTCCAAAATAGACCATATAGTTGGTCACAAAGCAAGCCTCAGCAGATACAGGAAGATTGAAATAATCCCTTGTATCCTCTCTGACCATCATGGTCTAAAGCTGGACCTCAACAACAATAGAAATAGCAAAAGGCCTGCACATACATGGAAGCTGTGAGACAATCCAAAGTAACCTTTAAAGACATGTATAAAACCATTGACAGTATTGTTGCTAATTGTAAAGCCTACCAGCTGATGAACTCCATGAACAGACCACAACAACCTGGATCAGGGCTTAGAGGTAAGAGACCTGGACCCTTCTGGGAAGTTGATTTTACAGAGATCAAACCTGGAAAATGTGGGTACAAATATCTACTAGTGTTCGTGGACACCTCTTGGGGATGGACTGAGGCCTTCCCCACCAAGGATGAGACTGCTCAAGTTGTAGCAAAAAAAATCATTGAAAGACATTCTACCCAGGTATGGCTTCCCCCATTTGATAGGGTCAGATAATGGGCCAGCTTTTGTATCAAAGTTAAGTCAGAGTGTAGCGAAATGTATTGGGGCAGATTGGAAGTTACATTGTGCTTACAGAACCCAAAGTTCAGGTCAGGTAGAGAGAATGAATAGGACATTAAAAGAGACCTTAACTAAATTGACCTTAGAGACTGGCAGTGACTGGGTGATGCTTCTCCCCTTTGCCTTGTATAGAGTTACAAATTCTCCCTATCAATTGGGAAGGACTCCTTTTGAGATTATGTATAGAATACCAGCCCCCATTGTACTTAATCTTAAACCTGATGCTATCGCAGAGATAGATGAAGACTTGATCTTCTGAGTAAGAGCTACCCAATGGGCTCAAAAATTGTAAAATCTCAGCTGACTTGTATTGTGCAAAATGGGGTTGTGAGGAATATTCTACCACTTAGAGACTGATTTCATCTGGACTTACCCAGTTCACTAGGGACCCCAAATATGATAACTCTGTTACTAGTTTGTGTCTAGTCTGACAGGTTTATTCTCCATGGAACCACCTGCGACACCCATGTAAGCTGATGGACTCAATAGGACTCATCTTAGTCTGATATCAGAAGCTTCAAACTATACAGGACAGCCCCATTGTCGACGGCCCATGTTCAGCATTGAAGCAGCTATAGAAGATGAGATTCTCAGCCCCTGATCTCCCCTGGCAGCTAAGAATAATATAATTGCCCCCCCCCGCCCCAACATCAAGCTAAGTGACTTGGACACATCTCGAAGATTCGAGCAATTTTCCTCTTGAGTAGGGGGAAATGAGAGATTCAAAAACTTGGAGTTAATTCTTGGGACTGGGGCAAAGTCACCAGAACACAGTCCTTTCAGAGCAGGTGTCCAGCAGCAATCCCTAACCCAGATTAACCTCAGGATGTGACTAGGGTCACATAGCCCCTTAGGAAGCTTATGGAATGTGTTAACTCCCACTTGCTACAGCCTAACCTGCAGCCTAACCTAACAGGGCAGTACCTTGCCGGGGGAAGGGGGATGTCAGCTGTCCCCCAGGTAGCCAGACCTGATCATTTACAATTTTGGCACCTGAAAACAAACCAATCAATTTAAAGGTCAGCTCCCCTAGAGACCCTTTTACCCAATCTTATACTGTCAAGACTTTGCACTTCCTTACTTTCGTTTTTGCCCTCTTAAAAACCCTGTTCCCCTAGAGTTGGGGGTCGCTTGCCTCTTTGTTCTTGCAAAGGGTAGCCACCCAGCTCGAATTTGTAATAAAGTTCCTTCTGTGTTTTGCATCAGACTCAGAGCATGCTGGTCATTTGGGGACTTGCAATCTGGGTATTTCACTATCAGGTTTCATCAGAACTGGCTGCACTGTATTCCTCTGTGGCTTCACAAAGTTGCTCCCCACTCAGGGGTTGGTGATCATAGAGCCAGCCACTGAGTTCATATTAGAGACAGTCCCTGGTCTCCTCACTAGGGTACCCACGTGTATACAGAGCTGTCATGGGCTACATCTGAGAAGGGGTTGTAGGTTATATCTATGAATAGTCCTAGGTTGGAGTATCAGTCTCAGAAAAGACTCCTGTGCCCAGATTTTTTGGTTCTGTTGCTCTCCTTGTGAAGCTCCTGTTGCCTCCAGGTCTTTCTATCTCCCCCTTCTTTCATAAGTTTCACTGTACTCTGCCCAAACTTTGCTTATGAGCCTTAGCATCTGCTTTGATATACTGCTGGGTAAAGTCTTTCAGTGGCCCTCTGTGTTTGGCTCCTGTCCTGTTTCTTGTTTTCTCCTTCTTCCAATGTCCATCCCGTTTTTCTTTCTGAGTGAGGATTGATCATCTTAACCAGAGTCCTCCTTCTTGCTTAGCTTCATTAGGTGTACAGATTTTAGTATGTTTAACCTACATTATATGTCTAATATCCACTTGTAAGTGAGTATGTACCCTTTGTGTCTTTCTGCTTCTGGGATAACTCACTTAGGATGATCTTTTCTAGATCCCACCATTTGTCTGCAAATTTCATGATTTCCTTCTTTTTAATTGCTGAGTAGTTTTCCATTGTGTAAATGTACCTCAATTTCTGTATCCATTCCTCAGTTGACAGACATCTTGGTTGTTTCCAGCTTCTTGCTATTATGAATAAAGCTGCTACAAAAATTGTTGAGCAAATGTCCTTGTATTTTTTTTAATAAGCATCTATTTTAGATTATGATTGGCTCTCCATACAACTGCTAGTCCTGGAGGATTTAGTGGAACACCCGTAATGTGCTTTCTATTGTAATATGCAAAGAATTATTTCATCTTCTTTGTTACATATGTGTGAGCATTATCAGTCGTAATTTGTGGAGGTATCCCTTTAATTACCATTATTTCTAATAAGTGTGTAATTACACAATCAGCTTTTTCAGAATTTAGAGTAGTTGTCCATTGAAACCCTGAATATGAGTCAATGGTATGGTGTACATACTTTTATTTTCCAAATTCTGCAAAATGGAAAACATCCATCTGCCAGATTTCATTTTGTTTGATACCCCTACAATTACAAGCAGCAGGAAATAGAATTTGGTTGCATAGAGAACATGTAGGACATTTTGTTATTATTTCTTTGGATTATTGCCAAGTGATAGAAACTTTTTCTTTAAAACTTTCCCATTAACATAATATTTGTCATAAAATGTGGTGGCTCCTAACACATTTTGTATTAGTAAAGGGTCAATTTCCTCATTTCCTTTTGTCAGTGGACCTGGCAAACCTGTGAGACCAAATATGAGTAATATGTAATGAATAGTTTCTAATTCTGATGGCTTGTAATCGTATAAATAACAAGGTTATTGCTGATTTATTGGGAACAAATTCAACAATCTCTATATGCAAAACAACAGAATCAGTAATTATATTAAGAGATTCAGGAAAATCTAATAACACCATAAAGATTGCATACAGGTGTGATTTTTGAACTAAGGTATATATATACTTTTAATCACCTTGCTTACATTGTCTGACTTATAACCTACCACACCCTGCCTGTTTATATTAGTATAGAATGTTGGTGCCTCTGGAATTGGTGTTCTCTTTGCAATATGTGGAAGAATCCAATTAGTTCTTTTTATAAACTGGATATGTTTGCTTTTAGGATATTTATTATTAATTTCTCCCAAGTAGTTACTGAAAGCACTTTGCCAATCTTCATTGATCACCCACAATGACATGATCTCAGAGGTACCACAATTTTAGCTGGGTCTGTTCCTTACAGTTAACGTTGTCTTATTCTACCTTTTATAATTAATTCAGTAATCTTTCCTATATATGTCTTCAATTTTTTACTTTGTTTATGCGCTAAGAAAATCCATTCCATAATACTATCTTCCCTTTGTAAAATGAGCTTAGTAGAAGAATGAATTGAAGACAAAATGACCAAAATGAAATCAAGTTTAGAATCAGTTTGATCCACATATGCATCTCGCAGTCTTTGCTCTGCAGGAGTTAACTCTTTTTCTGCTTCTGTTGATAGATATCTTTCACTTTTTAAGGTTGAATCTCCTTCTAACATTTGAAACAAATTATTTAATGCAAAAGTACTCAATCCACTTGTAGGCCTCAGACAGTTAATATCTCACATTAATTTTTGAAAATCATTAAGGGTTTGAAATTGGCCCCTACAGATTTATATCTTTTGTGGTTGAATGTTTGTTCACTGATTTTATAACCCAAATAACTAAGTTAATCTCTTCCTTTTTTGGAGCAATCTGTAACCCTGAACTTGGCAGAATTCTTTGTCTTTCCTTAAACATTTTCACTAAAGTATTCATATCAGAATAAGTCAAAAAAAAAAAAAAAAAAAAAGAACCCATTCATGTGATGATATATGGTAGATTGAAGAAATTACCTATGAATTAATTCTAATGATATTTGCATGAAATATTAGCATAAAGTTAGAATGTTCAACATTCACTGTGGTATCTCTTAATTGGACCACTATTGTTCAAAGTACTGAGAAAGCAAATTTTTCCCTATCTTGCTCATGCAAGGATATTTTGAGAAAGGAATCTTTCAACTCAGTTATTATCATAGGTCATGATCTAGGTAACAAAGAAGGTAAAGGGAGTCCAGGCTGTAAAGGTCCCATTGGCTGAATTACTCTTTTGACTGTTCTTAAGTCTGGTATCATCTCCATATTCCTGATTTCTTTTTTACAACAAACAGGGGAATTCTATGGGATGGTACACGTTTTTATATGTTGAGACTCCAGCTGCTCTTCTACCATTTGTTCAAGTGCCTGTAATTTTTCCTTTCATATGGACCACTGCTCTGTTCAAAATCCATTTCAGGGGCAAGACTGTTTGTGTCTCACAAGTGGCCCCTATTACATATTTGGAAAATAAATTCCTTTGGTGTCCTGTGTTTTAACAACGGGCACAGCTTGTGCTTGTGACCCAGCCCGCAGGTCAGTCAAATGAGACACTAAGAGAGGGGATGAGAATGGGGTGGGACAAGAGAAGTGAAGAATGAAGACCAAGACAGGCTGTCTGATCAAGGTCCTGGTTTATTCGAATTTTTCATACAATTTATAGGGAGAAGGCAGGGCAGAAGGAATGTAATCATCTTTGGCAGGGTTACTAAGTGACCAGGAAATCACAGCAATAACACACCAGAAGGGTCACAAGATGTGCTAATGACAGCTGTTAGGAAAGTTCCTCAGAAGAGTTACTCTGGAAACCTCGAGGGGGAGGAGGGTTTTAAGGTATTTCGGGAAGGTGATCTTATTAAAAGCCCCAGGTCAGCCAGGAAAGCAGTATTGTATCCAAGTGGTAGGCCATTAAAACAGGTCAGGCCAGATGCCAAGAATTCGGGGGGATGGGATGGTGGTGGCAGCAAGGTGCCAGAAGGCTCCCCCCAGGTCCTCCTTTCTGTTATTTTTACAAGGCCAAAATCTCGAAGGAACCTTCCTGTCTTAGGTTGGAATCTGGGATCTTCAACCTTTGCTTAAGCTTGTCATTGGATACATCAGCAGCGACTGGCTGAGCTCCTGCCTTAGGCAGCAAAAGGGGGAACAGAAGACCACTGTGGCTTCTCTTAACCGTCACTGGCTAATCGTTTCAGCTCACTGAGATGATTAGTATTAAGCCTATTGATAGTCTTCTTGGTTGGCCATCTCAAGCCTTTGATAGCACACCTGGATGGGCTAAACCTTTACGGCATCAATTTGCTGTTTGAAAAAGGCCATAAGCTTGTTAAAAAGAAAAGGTCCAAGAGAAAGAATTTTCAAAAATCCAAGCAGGGGACCAAGGAGGGGGAGGGCATAGGGGAGAAGTCCATTTAACCCATTCCAAAAGGCGGATTCAGCCAACTCTCTTCATTGCCTCTCCAGGTCTTCCTGTATCTTTTTAATTTTATCAGCAATATTCCTGTAAAGCCAAATATATTCTGCCCTGTTCTGCAGTAATTAAATCTAAACCTCGTTTATTCTGCAAAACTACTTCAGCTAAGGAATCTACCTGATCTTGTATATCCTAAATAGTGCTAGATAAAGTTTGTGCATCATTAAACAATTGCTTGGATAATTTGGTAAACTGAGTAATAGAAATACCCAATCCTGCTGACCCAGTAGCTATTGTTGTAGTTATATCTAAACTAGCTAATAAAGGAATAATTTGAACTACTCTTTTATGTCTACCAGCTATATAATCAAAACTGGGTACTGGCACATGTTCATCCCCTGGAATAATGCTAATATCGGGAAGGAGAGAGGCTAAAACACATAACCCTGTCCAGTCCATTGTTGCACAGAGGTATAAGATGAACTATGCACGGAACTAAACTGGAACAAGGCCAAAGCCCAGGACAACCATTGACTGTAGGTATAACTTTTGGCTTATCTACACATTTCCATCTGGCACCATATTGAGGATCATCCGAATGGCCTAAGAACTGGTGGGCTATATAAGTGGAACAATCCCCAATTTAAAAAATTTTAGCTGCAGAAATACCCACCAATTTTCCTCCTCTGCATTTACAGTGTTTACCATAAATCTTTTTCATAATTTCCTGTGCTGCTTGAGGATTAAAGGGTTCAAGTCCACCATGAACATATATATCAGCTGGAGGTAAAGGATCACGGTCCTTGGAAACAGTTGTTTCTCTTCCATTATTTCTATAAAGAGATATAAAAAGAATAAGTTCTCAGGGTAATTCTTCTACCCTGGACTGATCAGTATTATTATTATCTATACGCTTTACTAATTGCTCCAGCAACCATCTGGCTGCATCTATGTCTTTAGAATAGATGCAAACTGCTCCTCTGTCCCATATCAGGACAGGATCTGGACCAAGCCATTTGTTGTTCAAAGATCTTTCCATAGGACAGTAACAAACTGTCTTTTTGTATCCATATGCCAGAAACTTTCCACAGCTAAAAGTCCACCCTTGTCCTGAGAGGATCAGACTAACTTTGTAACCTATATTTTGGAGTTTCAGGCTTGTGTTAATTAAAGTGTTAATTAAAGCCTCATAATACTTTTCCAGAGAATGCAGGAATGTAACCGCCCCTGACCCTGGTCTTCTGCTTGGGCAGAGATAAGGAAGTGGACAAGCAAAGACCTCCACTTTGCAAAGAAGAATGACCAAATCTACGCTTAAGAGATAAAATCGCCTAGCTATTAACCCAGATGGACTCAATTCCTTTCTGAACAAACTCAGACCTTCTCTCAGGCTCGCGCTCTTCAGAGAAGACACAGGATGAAGCGAATCACCCTCCCACCTTAGACTGCAGCCACATTCTCCGCTAGCAGGAAATTCTGAACGTGAATTAAAGATCAGCTATTCCCCAGGTATCTGGCCAGGAGTGACCAGACCTGAAAGTCAACTACCAGAGTTTCCTTACTAAATTTCTAGGAAACCCTTTGATGGGGTACCATTCCCCTTTTTTTATTTTTTCAAAAATATTTTTTATAGAGAAATGTTCCCTTTGTGAGCTATGACATTTTTTTTTCTCTTCACCAGTTTGGAGTGTGGCAAATATAAGTGTCAACAATAACATGAACATATTTTAAATTACCAATTTCAGGAATATGTGTAACATCCGTTGCCAAATAGCATTAGGTAGAAGGCCACCGGGACTGACCCCAAGATGGGGAGTAGGCAAAAGGACAACACAAGAAAGAAATTGTTTAACAATTTGTCATGCTTGGGATTTGTGTGTGTGTGTGTGTGTGTGTGTCTGTGTGTGATTTTAAACATAAGTATATAAATAATGAAGTTGATTGGCTTGAGTGGCAACAGAAATACCCATTGATAAAGCAGAGGTAACATTATATATAATTTCTGTAGCCAAATCAGCTTTATAATCACCTTTAGTTAAAGGTCCTGGAAGGTTAGAATGAGCTCGTAAATGTCCAATGTAAAAGGAAAACTTTTTTTTTTGTATCAAATTTTGAATTTGTAAAAATAAAAGTTTTGCAGGAGAAGATGTCTAAATTTAACCTTCAGTCTCTAGCAAAGACTGAGCTACATATGCACTATCTGTAAAAAAATATTTAAAGACTGCTTATTAAAACTTTGAAACAGACAATACTGCAGATAACTCTGCTATTTGCGCAGATGTGCTAGAAACTTGGAAAGATTTTTTTTTTAATCATAAGTATAGGTGTTCATCAACACCAGATGATGAACCATCAGTAAATAACATTAAAGCATTAACAAACAGAATAACTTTTATTTTAAATTGAAAAACTATAGGTTGTACCTTTAAAAACTGAATTAAATTGTTTTCTTGTGCCTCAACAGGTTGGAATCTGTCAAAATAAGCTTACATATGTTAAAATGCCATATTTTTCAGGTCTCTGACAAGTCGTAGGGCCAGCATATTTGAGTTACTCTTTGTTTATCTTTATCATCTCATCTAAAGTGAATCCCATAAAACATGATGCTACAATCTCTAATTCTGGCATATTTTTAGATGCAGGTATTAGAGCCAAATTTCAAAAAGATCTATATAGGCAAATTTCATGGTTACTTATCATAAATTTAGCTTTAAAAACAACCTAAACAAGGAGATTAGGTAGATCTCAATCTTATACTTAACTATAATCTTTAGCATAACTTTAAATCTGCTCCTTTTAAGCTAAAATCAAAACAAAACTTCTAATCAGACATAGTTTATAAAGGGCTAGCAAATCTTATTAATCTTACCATATTGCATTAAGACTTAACAGCAAAAAATTTAAAGGACAAAAGTTTTATTTAGCATTAAACAATGAACTAAACATAGCTTGTTGCCCTCAGCAAAAATGGACTATTTTGGCTATAACAAATCTATTGGCCAGAAAGAAACAGAATTAATTTATTTATTTAGGCTCTGGCAGCCAGGCATATATTTTATATAATGGTTAACAACGATCTGAATGTAACCCTGCATAACCCTGGGCTAACATGGAACTGCAGTTCCTTTTTCCCTTTAAAAGAGCATAAGCAAACATTTTGCATTGAAGAATCTCCAGCCTTTATAAATAAAGAACAACATATTTTACAGTTCTTTGTTAGATTGCCCAAGGGTTATTGTTTTAAAATACTGTCAGTCATCTATCAGATTTTTGAAATATCATCAGTCCAAGTTCACAGATAATCATATACACACAGAGAGACATAAATAAGGAACATAGAAATCCGACATTGTCACCTTGGAGTAACCAGAATACCCAGACACCAAGACTTGACCGGCCCCTACCAGACACAAGTCCCACAGATTCCAGAACGAATGGACCTCCTCATGGGACTCCTCCACACACATAGATTTCAGAAGGAGCAGAGTCTCCATGGCCCTCTCCACAGCTTCCAGATAGAGAGCAGGCTCCAGCAGCCTTCTCTCCATCCAGTGTAGGATCCCAGCGACCTTCTTTCCTGGTCCCTAAAGGAGTAGAGCCTTTACGGGTCCCTTTCTAGGGAACTGGACCATCCTCCAGATTTCCTCAGCTAGATTGGAAACTCTATAAATTTCCCCAGACCTCATGAGCAAACCAAAACCAAAAATCAAAACAGATAGCCGGCAGACAAAAACAAAACAAAAAAGAGAGACAAAGACAAAAAACAACCATGGTCCCTGCTTTTTAAACATTTGAATATTATTTTAAAACCTGTTTTTGTAATATTAAAACAAAGCATTTTTAGTAGCGAAAACATAAAGCACACTTATAGTTTTTAAAAGTCAAAACCAAACTTTAAAATTTACCAATGCAAACAATTTCATTTCCAAAACCAATACCAATTTAAAATGAGACTTGTCTTTTCAGTATAAAAGGAAAAAAAAAACTATGTTAACTAACAGGTGTTATAATAATTTTTAACCCATAGCATATAGCAAAGATGACAGAGTCATACCATATGGTTGCCTTTTAAACATATGTGTTTATAGACCTTATAAACATATATGCATATATATATATTCTAAATAACAGTTTGAATATAACTTTAAAATATATTCAATTACTTTTGATCTATAACCTAGATATATACAAACCATTTAAGATCAGTCAAAAATAAACATATAATGGCCAAATATTTAAACACACAGATAAAACTTTTTTTCTGCCTGTTTGGCTGCTCTAATTTCCCCAAGTAACTCTTTAGCTTGTGAGAATAATCTTTTTTCATTTTAACCTTTATTCCCCGCTTCTGAAGTGTCTCATGTAACTGTTTAACATACAAGTTATGACTGCTAATTTCTTGTAAGTAATCACTGATTACTTACAGGACTGTACCTGTGAGGCAGGCTCCCACACAGTTGTCCTTTTTCTTGTCTATTACTGGCCAGCTTCTCTATCAGCGTTCTTCACCTAGTCCCTAGTGGTCAGATCTCTGTTGAAGGCGCCACTTGACCCAGACCACAAGTCAGTCAAAGGAGACACTAAGAGAATGGGTGAGAATGGGGTGGGGCAAGAAACAGGAAGAATGAAGATCAAGACAGGCTGTCTGATCAAGGTCTTGGTTTATTCAAAATTTTCATACAACTTATAGGGAGAAGGCAGGGCAGAAGGAATGTAATTGTCTTTGGCAGGGTTGCTAAGTGATCAGGAATCACAGGATAACCCACCAGAAGGGTCACAAGATGTGCTAATAACAGTTGTTAGGAAAGTTCCTCAGAAGAGTTACTCTGGAAGCCCGGAGGGGAGAGGAGGGTTTAAGGTATTTCAGGAAGGTGATCTTATCAAAAGCCCCAGGTCAGCCAGGAAAGCACTATTGTATCCAAGTAGTAGGCCATTAAAACAGGTCAGGCTAGATGCCAAGAATTCGGAGGGGCAACAAGGTGTCAGAAGGCTCCCCACATGCTTATTCTCAATCTCTAGTATCAATACTTTCTCCAAGAATATCTACCATCTAATCCCAAATTTCCTCATTTTTTGTCCCTCAGATCGCAGGAATATTAATTTGAGCATCCCCTTGTTGTAAAAGATCCCTCCCCTATAAATTCATGGTTATATCAGCCACACAGAGAGTCAACTTCCCTGTTTGCCCTTCTGATCTCATATTGGACACTTTGTCTAATTTGTGATAATTTACCAATTCCTATAAACTGTGTATAAACCTTTTGAAATGGCCAATCTGTATTCCAAGACTTTTGGGAAAGTATCCACCAAATATTCTATTTCAACACCATTCATTTGTATCATTAATTTGGGTCTCTGATTGTTAATCACTGTTTAACAGAATACACACTTTCCAGTACTCCCAAATGCCCCTGTGTTTTTTTTTCCTGTTGGAGCAGCTTTGCTCTCGATATAAGGAAACAGTTACATCTGAGTAAGTCTATCCTCTGCCTTAATTTGTATCTCCTTTTTCACATACACCATGATTCTACTTTCTTCCTTGCAATCCCCATCTATGATTCTACGATGTGTGATAAATCTTTGAGAAGTTAACCCACTTCTTCCCAGGATTCTTACTACTGCCCATGAAGGTAAAGTACAATAGATACCGGTGGTTATCTTGTAATATTCAATATTACAAGGATAGTGTAAGAGGTATATCTGTGGTCAGATCCAAAGTTCTAAAACCTTCAGTAGTATGCACTAAATTATCAACACTCAGTTTTGATACTTCTGCTCACTTGTTACCTCTTGGTTGACCGAAGGAAGATGGTTCTCATTGTTGGTTATGGAAACTCCAGCTGACAGGCTCCTTCATTCATTTCCTGATGGCAAGAGGCTCTTTTGTATGTCTCTTTGGCACTTACAGTCCTTAGGCCAATGTTTTCCCTTTCCACAGTGGCTACAAAACCCTGGAAGTGTTTTCATTCCATTGCAGCCAGAAATTGCTTACTTTCTTCTACAAACATTTTCTTCAGGGTCAATGTGCCTATTACTTTGAACTCTAAAGCTTCTAGTCTAACAGTTTTCTTGAAAATGGCCAAATTCAGTTATAACACAGGTCATTTTTATTTCTGAGATTTCTAGCTATAACTTGTCCCATGATATTGGCATTATGCTCCTGAGAGCCTATATCAACTGTCTCTTTTACCTGTTTGTCTACTGGAAATCCTTGCACATTTAATAGTCTAATTGCTTTCTTACATTCAATATTCAAATTTTCCAAATGCCAAGATATTTATCAACAACTTTCTGGGTTTAGGATCTGGTATGGCTCTGTTGACTGCAGATGTCAGTCTCTGTAAGAATTCAGTGACATCTTCTCCAGAGCCTTGTACTCTCTTAGTAAAGGATTTTTCCCCCTGGGTCCTTAACCATCTCCCATGCTCTTAAAGATGCAGCATGATATTGTTCAAGTATGACATTATCAGACTGGATTTGCTCTTGCATATCAGCATAATGTCCTTTATCAAGCAGCTGGTCCTTGACAACATTTATCCCCCTTGGTATATTATGTTGTTCCATTTTCATGGCTTTGTCTGTCCACCATGATAACCATTGCAATTGTTGTCCAGCTTCTAGAACAGCTGATACCAAACTCTTCCAATCTTGAGGAATAAGTCTGTTTTGCATAGCCCAATTATTTAACACATGTTTAACAAATGGGGAATGCATCCTAAACTTTAAAATAGACTTTTAAAATGGTTTAAATCTTACATGTTTATTGGATGCAACATCATCTCATCATAATCTTTACCACCATCATTAGCAGACTATATTTCACAAAGACTGGGAAGGCTGATAGTGCCTATATAGGCCTAGACAATTCCTCTGGTGGTGCAGTTGGCCCAGTAGAAACCCAGTTACCCTGTACATCCTCCTGATCTTCCCAGCCCCTTGACTCACAGAGGTGCTCTGGGTACCTGGTAGTGCAAGTGCGTGGAGCAGGGTGGGGTGGCAGACTGCCTTCCACTTAGTTCGCTTTCCTCTTTCATTGTGTAGGAAATTCTCTCTATCAGATGCTGAACCTGAACACAGTTGTTCTCCTCACACTGGCTCCTTTTGCTTTCCATGCACATCAACCTCTATTTGCAAACTCTCTAAGCACATAGCCAACTCTGCATTCTTTTCCAACACCAGGGAATTGAGTGAACCTTCTGAGTTTTCAGCTTTCCTCCCAACCCTTTTTAAAATGGTATATATGAAGACCACAAAGCAAAAACAGAAAACCCATTCCAAGAGCAAGAGAGGAGACCACCCTGCAGCAAAAGCCACTCTTTTTCCAAACTCTTTAAGCAACATTGCCAACCCATCAAAGTCTGAGGATTCCTCTGCAACATTAGAAGCCAAGTTACCCATTGTGCCTAAGACACATTGGGCTCCACCTGTAGGCTTAGAGTTTTTGCCAAACCTACTTTATTTATGGTTCTTAAGCACATTTACCTCCCTTCCAAACTCCAGCAACCTTAGGTAGGAGATTAATAAGGAAAAGGGCTGTTGTCTTCATTTATCTACTTTCTGCTGATTAGGGTTAATGGGTTCTTGGGGGATTACCAGACTCAATCTTCAGAATACCAGCAGTCAAGTCCAAAGGCCAACATGAAGCAGCAAAGCAGAAAGACTCAGTTGGATTGTTTGCTGAAGTTCTCTAAAATGTTTCTCCCTGTGAAGTCAAGTGACAGAGCATGAAGAGCAGTGAAGAGATATAGATACAAAAAGCAAATCACTCTGTGTGGGCCTTTATATATGTCTTCTTCTCAAAGTGCACTCACAGATGTTCTCAGCTAGCCGAAGTCCTGTCCCTCATATGTGATGGGTCACATGCTCTCTCACATGCCAACTTGGGCAAAAAATCAGGTACCTACCTTGCAGCAAAATATCACATGACAAAATTCAGTTCACTTCACGAGGTCCCATTTATTAATTGTTGAACTTAGAATCTGAGCTTTTGGAAGCTTTCTCCTGTGCCAATGAGTTCAAGGTTCTTCCTCATTTTTTCTTCTTGTAGATTCAGTTTGTCTGGTTTTATGTTGAAGTCTTTGATCCACTTGGACTTCAGTTTGGTAAGAGGTGATGAATATGAATCTATTTGCATTTTTTACATGTGAACATACAGTAAGACCAGCACCATTTGTTGAATAAGCTATCTATTTTTTCCCATTGTATGGCTTTGGCTTCTTTGTCAAAAATCAACTTTCCATAAACATTTGGAAATGTTTATTTCTGGACCGTTGATTCAATTCTATTGATAATCCAGTTTGTTTCTATGTAAGTACCATGCAGTTTTAATTACTGTTGCTTTATAGTACAGCTTGAGATCAGGATGATGATACCTCCTAGAGATCTTTTATTGTACAGGATTGTGTTTTGTTTTGTTTTGTTGTCTTTGTGAAGTTGAGAATTGTTCTTTCAAAGTCTGTAAAGAATTGTGTTTGCATTTTGATGGAAATTGCATTGAATCTGTAGCTTGTTTATGGTAGGATGACCATTTTTACAATATTAATTCTACTGATCCATGAGCATGGAGTTCTTTCCATCTTCTGATATTTTCAATTTCTTTTTTCAGAGATATGATTGTTTCCATACACATTTTTCACTTACTTGATTAGAGTTACACCAAGACACTTTTTTGTGTGTGACCATCGTGAAGGATGTTGTTTTCCTAATTTCTTTCTCGGTTTTTTGTATTCAGGAAGGCTACTGATTTTTCTTTGAGTTAATTTTGTATCCAGCCACTTTTCTAAAGTGTTTGTCAGCTGGAGGTGTTCCTTAGTATAATTTTTGGGGTAACTTATAGATACTATCATATTACCTGAGAATAGTGATATTTTGACTTCTTCCTTTCTAATATGTATTTCTTTAACTTCCTTTATTTGTATTATTGCTCTAGCTATGACATCAAGGACTGTGTTGAATACAGATGTAGAGAGTGTGCAACTTTGTCTTGTCATTGATTACAGTGGAATTGATTTAAGTTTCTCTCCATTTAGTTGGATATTAGCTGTAGTCTTGCTGTATTTTGCCTTCACTATGTTTATGTGTGCCTTATATCCCTGATCTTTCCCCAAGACTTTAAATATGAATGGATGTTGATGGTGTCAAATGCTTTTTCTTCATCTAAGGAAATGATCATTTTTTTTCAGTTTGTTTATATGGTGGATTATATTGATGGATTTACATACATTGAAACAAACCTGATGCATGGGATAAAGCCTACTTGGTCATGGTGTATAATATTTTTCATATGTTTTTGGATTTGGTTTGCAGGTATTTTATTGAATATTTTTATATCAATGTCCATAAGGGAACATTGGCCTGAAATTCTTTTTCTTTGTTGAGTCTTTCTGTGGTTTAAATATCAAGGTGACTGTGGATTCATAGAATGAGTTTGGTAACTTTTCTTTTCTTTTTTTTTTTTCTGGAACAGTTTGAAGAGTATTTGTATTCACTCTCATTTGAAGCTCTGTTAGTGTTCTTCAGTGAAACCATATGTCCCTCTTTTTGTGTTTGTTTGTTTGTTTTGATGTGAGACTTTTGATGACTGCTTTTATTTCCTTAGGGGACATAGAACTATTATGTTTACTACCTGTTCTAGATTCTACTTTGGCAAATGAAATTTATCAAGAAAATTGTCCATTTAATTTAGATCTTCAAATTTTGTGGCATATAGACTTTTGAAGTAAGTCTTAATGGTTCTTTTCATTTTCTCAGTGTCTGTTGTTATGTCACCCTTTTCCTTTCTTATTTTTCTGATTTTGGTAATGTCTCTCTGCCTTTTAGTTAATTTTGATAAGTGTTTGCCTATCTTGTTGATTTTCTCAGATAACCAGCTACTGATTTTATTGATTCTTTGAATTGTTTTCTTTGTTTCTAATTTGTTCATTTAAGCCATGAATTTTATTATTTACAGTGTCTACCCTATTTGAGTGTGTCTGCTTCTTTATTTTCTAGGGCTTTCAGGTGTTTCATTAAGTTGCTTGCATGAGATGTCTCCAATTTCTTTATGAAGACACTTAGTACAATGAATTTTCCCTCTTAGCAGTACTTTCAATGTGTCCCATAAATTTGGGTATTCTGTGCCTTCAATTTTATTGAATTCTATGAAGTATTTATTTCTTCCCTGACCCAGTTATTGTTGAGTAGAGAGTTGCTCCTTTTTTTATGCCTGTGTAGGCTTTCTGCTATTTCAGTTGCTGAGGTCTAACCACAGTCTGTGGTGGTCTGATGGGAAACGAGGGATTATTTCAACCTTTTTGTATCTGGTGAGACTTCTTTTGTGACCAAGTACATGGTTAATTTTGTAGGTTTTATTAGTTGCTGAGAAGAAGGTATATTCTTTTGTGTTTGGATGAAACTGTTGGAGATGTTTGTTAGGCACAATTGATTAAGGTCATATGTTAATATCATTATGTTTTTGTTCAGTTCCTGTTTTGTTGACTTGTCCTTTGGTAAGATTGGGATGGTAAAGTTTCCCACTATTAATTTACAGGGATCAATGTGTGGGTTAAGCTTTATTGTTATTATGATTATTACCACCAATGTGAGAACCCTTGTATTTGGGGCATAGATATTCAGATTTGAAATGTTTTCTTGGTGAAATTTTCCTTTGATGACTATTAAGCGTCCTTCTTCATGTCTTTTGATTAATTTTTGTTTGAAGTTTATTTTATTAGATATTAAAATGTCTGCTCCAGCTTGATTTCTGGGTCCATTTGCCTGGAAAATTTTTTTCCAGCACTTTACTCTCAGGTAATGTATACCTTTGTGGCCGAGGTGTGTTTCTTCTATGCAGCAGAGTGATGGTTCCTGTATAAGCGTCCATTCTGTTAGTCTGTAAACTTTTATGGAAGAGTTGAGACCATTGGTGGTGATAGATATTAGTAACCAGTGACTGTTAGTTTCTTTTATTTTGATGTTAGTTGTGGTGGTGTTTTTGTGTGCTTTTCTACTTTTGGTTTTGCTATAGTGAAGTTATTTGTATCCTGTGTGTGTTTGGATGTAGTTAACCTCCTAGAGTGGGAATTTTCCTTCTATTATCTTCTGTAGGGATGGGTTAGTGCATAAGATACCATTTAAATTTGTTTATTTTGTAGGACATCTTGTTTTCTCAATCTTTGGTGATTGAAAGTTTTGCTTGGTACAGCAGTCTGGACTTGTATCTACGGTCTCCTAGGGTTTGTAAAACATCTTCCTATGCCCTTCTGGCTTTTATTTTGTCTGCTGAGAATTAAGGTTTGATTCTGATAGGTTTGCCATTATGTTACTTGGCCTTTTTTTTTTTTTTTGAAGTTTTTAATATTTTTCTTTGTTCTGTACATTTACTGTTTTATTATGTGGTGGGATGATTTTCTTTTCTGCTCTAATTTATTTGGTGTTCTGCAGGACTTTTGTATACTTATAGGCATCTTTTAGGCTTGGGAAAATATTTTTTCTATGATTTTGTTGAAAATATTTTCTGGTCCTTGGAGCTGGGAATCTTCTCTTTCTTCTATTCCTATTATTCTTAGAATTTTTTCATGGTGTCCTTGCATTTTTGTCTGTTTTGTGTCAAGATTATTTTTGGGGGGGGGATTTAACATTTTCTACGACAGATGCATTGATTTCTTCCATTGTGTCTTCTGAGATTCTTTCCTCCATCTCTTGTATTCTGTTTTTGATGTTTACCTCTGTATTTCCTGTTTTCTTCCCTATGTTCTCTGTCTCTAGGATTTCTTCAGCCTGAGTGATCTTCAGTGTTTCCATTTCCATCTTCATGTCTTGAACAGTTTTGTTGATTCCCTTCACCTGTTTGTTTGTAATTTTCTGCCTTTCATTAATTGATTTATTCAATTCCTTCATCTGTTTCTTTCAACTTTCCCGTATTTCTTTCAGTGATTCATTTCCTTTCTAAAGTCCTCAATATGTTGTGATGTGCCTTCCTGTATTTCTTTATAGATTTTTTCACTTCCTTTGTTAACATCTTCATAATCACAGGTTTATGATCATTTTCCTCTGTTTCCGTTGGGTTAGGATATTCAGGGTTGCTTTCCTTTGGATAACTGGTTTCTAGCAATGTCATATTGTTTTTTATTTTATTGCTTGTGTTTTCATGATATCTGTTTGTCTCTGGTGTTGTCTGTTTGATCCATTTGCCTACTGGAGTTCTCAGGGTTTGGGGAAGAGCCAGGAAATTGGCTGTTTCTGTAGGAACCTTTCTCAGATTAGTGGGAATAATCTTGTACTGCTGGGTGGTTCTCAAGGAACTGCCCCTGGTTCTCTATAGGTATTTGATTCTAGGGACCACATTGATTCCTAAGGATCACAGGGATCCTGCATTCCCCATCGGAAGTCCTGGAGTCAACTGCCAGAAGATATCTACAACATGGGATGGTGAGAGTGGGCAAATGAATTTAGAACCTGGAGTCACCTGTAGTGGTAGGTGCCCATGGGATGGTGAAAGTGGCCTTTGGTTTTCAACAGCGTGCTTGTGGTACCAGAAGGTATCCTCTCCCTGGCATGGTAAGAGTGGGTCCCTGTGTTTGGCCCCAAGTATCAGAAGGTGTTCACTTCATAGACAGTGAGAGAGAGTGATGGAGGTAGAACACATGAGCTTCTGGTACCAGGAAGGTGTCCACACATGGTGGAATAGGTGGCTGACCTAGGACTGTGGCTGTAGCTTTTTCTGGGGTTAGCCAGGTGGCCTAAAGTTGGACCTTCGCATTTGCATGTAGGTTCTCCTCTCACATGAGAAATATACATGTCGGGATATTGCTGCACAGAGTATGGTCTGTTGGTTATTCTGCTCTCACTGATGAGCTGTTGTTCAGATACACAGCTTGGTCATTGCAACCATCTTTCATCTCCATGAAATGCAACTTAATATAAAATACTACGATAGTAACCAAAATAACATTGTTTTTTTGAGACAGGGGCTTTCACTCTGTAGCCCTGTCTATCCTAAAATTCACTCTGCAGACCAGGCTGGCCTCTATCTACCTGCCTCTGACTACAAAGTGAGGGGGTTGGAGGAATTAAAGGCATGTGCCACCACTGCCCAGCTCCAACAAAAAATTTTAAAACCATTATTAAGGAAGTAGAGAAATTAGAAATCTCATAAATGCAACAGTGATTTCAGAAGAAAAGTTTGGAAAAATCTCAAATATTATATTAATTTTAATTTATAGCTTTGATAAACACCATGTCCCAAAGCAACTTTAAGAGTAAATGGTTCTGTCTATTACAAATAAAGCTGCTACAAACATGGTTGAACAAATTCCTTGTTGTATACTTGAGCATATTTTGGGTATATGCCTAGGAGTGGATCATGAGGTAGCACTATTCCTAATTGTCTGTGAAAGTACCAGATTGATTTCCAAAGTGTTTATACAAGTTTATATTCCCACCAGCAATGGAGGAGGCTTCCTCTTTCTCAACAACAACCCTGATGCCACTCAATGGAGAAATACCTAAACTCTGGTACATTTATAGAATGGAATGTTACTCAGCAATTAAAAACAAGAAAATCATGAAATTTGCAAGCAAATGGTGGGACCTAGAAAAGAACAGCCTGAGTGAAGTATCCCAGAAGCAGAAAGACACATACCTTGTATACTCACTTATAAGTGAATACTAGACATATATGATAGGAATAACATATTAAAATCTGTACATCTAAAGAAGCTAAACAAGAAGAGTTTCCGGGGTAAGATGATCAATCCTCACTTAGAAAGACAAATGGAATGGACTTTGGAAGTAGGAGAAAACAAGAAACAGGACAGGAGCCTCCCATAGAGGGTCCCTGAAAACCTCTACCTAGCAGTGTATCAAAGCAGATGCTGAGACTCATAACCAAACCTTCCGCAGAGTGTAGGGAATCATATGAAAGAAGGGGGAGTTAGTCAGACCTGGAGAGGATGGGAGCACTATAAGGACCAAATATATCTGGGCACAGGCGTCTTTTCTGAAACAGATTCTCCAACCAAGGACCATGCATGCATATAACCTAGAACCCCTGCTCAGATGTAGCCCATGGCAGCTCAGCATCCAAGTGGGTGGTTACCTTAGTAAGGGGAACAGGGACTGTCTCTGACATGAACTCAGTGGTAGGCTCTTTGACACCCCCCCTCCCCGCCCAAGTGAGGAACAGCCTTGCTAGGCCACAGAGGAGGACATTGCAGCCAGTCCTGATAAGACCTGATAAACTAAGGACATATGGAAGGATAGGAGGTCCTCCCCTATCAATGGACTTAGAGAGGGGCAGGGAGGAGATGTGGGAAGGAGGGTCGGATTACGAGAGAATGAGTGAAGAGGCTACAGCTGCGATACAAAGTAAATAATCTGTAATTAATGTAAAAATTATAAAAAGGAGTAAATGGTTTATTTCATCATGTACTTCTAAGTTGTGGTTCATCAATAAAGAAACTCGGGGCAAGAATTTAAGCAGTAACTGATTTAGAACCTATGGAGGAATGCTTCTTCCTCCTTTTATCTCTATCTTTTGCTCAGGTAGCTTTCTTATATAGTCTTCACTCACCTAATCAGTGATAGCATTTTCAACAGTTTTCTGAGCTCTCCCATATCAATAATAAATCAAGACATATTTTCAAAGACATAGCTAGAAGCCAATGTGATCTTGAAAATTTCCCAATTGTGATTTACTCATTATTCTGAGTGTTGTAAACCAAACTGATAAATCTAACTATGATACAATGGTGGTTATTATTTCCTTTCCTAAGGCTTTTACTCAACATTTTTGAAGTTAACAAGACACTATTCCATGAGATAAAACCTCTAAAATGCTAAAGTTGCCAAGAATAGAAGACAAAATTGATTATGTTCCTAGGGGAAAGCAAAATACTATCATTTTTGCTTTTGGATAGGTTTCCCCTAGCTGGGCTGCCTTGTTGGGACTCAGTCAAAGAGGATGCATTTAGTCCTGATGCAACTAAACATATTGTGGCAGGTTCGTGAGGGTTTCCCATTTTCTAAGGACAAGGGGAGAGAGGAAAGGGAGAAGAGGGTGAGAAGGCAGGATTGGGAGGGGAAGAGGGAGGGGCCTACAATTGGGGTGTAATGAGTTTAAAAATTCTATTTTTCTTTTAAGGAACACAGGAATAATATAAAATAAATTGACTCATAATGACATTTTGCTTCACTTGGCCACCAAAACAGATGCTTCCACTTGCAGCAGGTGGTAAGTAACAGAGAACCCTGAAACTGGACATTATGTAGAGAATAAGATACCTTAAATGGGATATCTTCATCAAATCCCTCCCCTCAAGGCTCTAGAAACTGTATGGAAGAATAGTTTGAATAATCATTGGAGCCAGAGGTAGTAGGTGATTCCAAAGAATTAGTGTCTTGCAGACATCAAAGGCATGACTCTGTCAGTGAACTGCATAAGGGAAAGAAATTCTGACCTGATTAGCTAAACACAAAGGTTATCAACTGGGAATAACCTTGAAATTTGGTTGCTTTGAGCCTATAGTTAGCATGTAAATCATCCTCTGGAGACACTTATTTGTCATTCACTGCTAGAGAGACTGAGAATGCTGAAGCTCAAGTAAAATGAATGTTCAGCATCAACAACTGTATTTGTATGCAGAAGGTATTGAAGGCACAAAGACAGATCCTCTATCTGTATATAGCTCAGTAATCTGATTGTTTAAATTCTTGTCATTCTGTTATTCATTTTTGGTGGTGTTGTTTGTAATGTCAGTGTATTTTCTACTTTAATAATTATGGCTTCATGTTTCTTTACCCTGTTTCTCAGATATTTCCATTCTTCTTTACAGTCCATAGTATTGATTTCTGTATTTAATTTTGGTTCGGTTTTTTGGATATAAATTCTTTTAAGTGGTTTAAGTTGTGAATAATGTTCATTTCCCTTTCAATTTTGGTTGGAAATTTCCTGTGTTTGTAGGCATGATTGGCAATCATTTTCTCTTAGAAATGCATTGATCCAGGCTCACCTGGCTTTCAAACTTTCCATTTAGAAGTCAGCTTTTATTCTAATAGATTTTCCTCTAAGTGTGACTTGCATTTCTCCCTTGAAGCTGTCAATATATTTTTCTTGTTATGTATACTTAATGTTTAAACATAATCTTAGAATATGGTGTGGGATTGTTTTTCTGATCTATTTGGTGTTCAGTGTGTTTCTTGTTCCTGTTTGAATATGTACTTTTTTTTTTTTTTTAGTTTGGGAAAGTTTTTTTTTTTCTATGACTTTGTTGAAGATCTTGTCTATTTCATTAGAAATCTGCCTCCCTCATCTTTGCCTATGATTAAAAGGTTTTGTCTTTTCATGGTGTCTTGCATTTTATATGTTCCTTTCCTGTGTTTTTTTCATAGTATTTCTGTCTTAGTGGTCTATTATTTTAATATAACATCATGACCAAGGTAACTTATAAAAGAACATGTATACTAATGGTATTAGAGGGATGATCTGTGACCATTATCATGGTGAACATGCTTTCAAGCAGTCAGGCATGGTGCTATAGCAGTATCTGTAAGGTTACATCTGATCCACAAGTTGGAGAGAGTGTGTGTGGAGGAGAGAGAGAGAGAGAGAGAGAGAGAGAGAGAGAGAGAGAGAGAGAGAGAGAGAAACTGGGTCTGGTGTGTACATTTGAAACCTCTACGCCAACAGTGACATCCCTTCTTCAACAGAGCCATACCTCCTAATTCTTCCCAAAAAGTTCCATCAAGAACCAAATATTCAAACACCTGAGGCTATGTGTAGGCCACTTTTATTCAAGCAATCACACGTTTCTTATTTATTCTAGATACTTATTTTATCTTCAGGTTCTGATACTCTGACTTATGCTTCATTCATTCTATTTGTAAGGAATTCCATTGAGGTTTCTAGTGGAGATATTTGGTTTTTCTTTTTCAAATTTCATGTTTATTTCAGGTTGAGTACTCTTTCATATATCTATCTCTTTATTGAATTCCATTCTCAAGCTGTGGATTTTCCTTATCATTTCCATGAGCTTCATGTTTATGTTTTCTTGGGCATCATTCAAGTATTTAGTCTCTTTAATTTCATTGAGTGGATTATTTAAGATTACTAAATTAAATGGTTAAGTTTAATATAATTCTTTTAAATTCTGTATCCTGAGGTTCATATAGGTAATTCTCATTGTCAAACATTTACACAGAATTAGCAAGTTTTGGAAAGAAGTTACTGCCTTGGTCTTTCTTTTTTTTTATCTTTTTTTTAATTTTTATTTTTTTGTTATCAATCACAGGTTAGGTACTTTGCATCCCATGCGCAGCCTCCCCCCACTCCCTCCCACCCTCCCCAACCCTCCCTCATCTCCTCCCTGCCCCCTCCAAGTCCACCAACAGGGGAGGACCTCCTCCCCTTCCATCCAACCCCAGCTCATCCTGTCTCCTCAGGGCTGGCTGCAATGTCCTCCACTGGAATCCAGCCAGTCTGTCACTCCCAGGCTTGTATGGGGGAGGGTCAAAGAGTCAGCCATCAAGTTCAAGACTGAAACAGTCCCTGCTTCCCTCACTAGGGTCTTTAGTCCTACACTGAGCTATCCTGGGTCCCATCTGAACAGGGGTTCTGGGACACATCCACACATGGTCCTTGGTTGTAGAAACCGTCTCATACAAGACCCCTGTTCCCTGCTCAGTTTAGTCATTGTGGAGCTCTTGTTCTCTCCAAGTTTCACCAACCTCCTGCATTTCTATCATCACTTCTTGCCCTCTCTTGGTCTTTCATGTAGTTGGTATTCTCATAAGATCTGGGCAAGTAGATTTCATTTGTTGTGATTCTGATAGGGACAAAGAGGGCGGCGGCAGAAGAGCTCTATGGCTTGATCCACAAGCAGCAGAAGAGAATCACACACTAGGCCTAGCTTGAGGCCTAGTGTGTTTCTGTGGTTTCAAAGCCTTCCCCCACAGTGACATACTTTCTCCATCAAATCAACTCCTACTCCAATAATGCCATACCTCCTAATATTGTCACAATATATTGGTCAAGCATTCAAACACATGAGTCTATGGTGATCACTCCTATTCAAACCATCGTATCCACATTTCTACAGATAAAGCACAGTCAGGCCTATGATATCAATAGCCTATTCCTAGTTCCAACATCTGTTTTAGCATTTTTATTGCAGTGAATATACAGTGTGACCATGGAAAATTATAAAATAAAACATTTAATTAGGGATGGCTTATAGTTAAAAGGTTTTGTCTATTATCATCTTGGGAGGGAGTACAACAGCATGAAGACTGATATGGTGCTAGAGAACAGCTAACAGTTCTACATCTTGATCCACAAACAGAAGTCTTGAATGCCACATTAGACCTAGCTTGAGCATCTGAGACCTCAAAGCCTATGAGTCTATTGGGTCCATTTCTAGTTGAATAACCATGAATAGTAAATCCAATCTTTAAATATTGATGAAAACGTGTATAGTCATTAAAATGAATGAATTTGGTTATGATAGGCTTACAGAGATAAGTAAGTTATGCTTAATTTTGTAAAATGTAATTCACTGGTTGGAGGGTTGGCTCAATGTCTAGATTTCACTACGCAGAAACCATTGGCGGTGGCTCAAAAAACAACAGTAACTCAAATCAGCATGTCACTTGGCACTCTCTTCTGGCATTTGGGTATACACTTACATAGACATAAAATATGAAACTTAAAAATGAAATAAAACTTATAAATGACTTTGGTTCAGTATTGTATTCTCCTAATAATTACCAAAAAACACCATTAGGATTGTTTTTCTCCTAGTATCTTCCCATTATTCATGCCTTGTATATTGCCTCTTTTTATATTATGTAGAACTGACATGTGCAACAAATAGCATACTGAAGAAAAGCTAATATAAAATTTTGATGTTATTCCATAAGATAAATACTAGGTTACCTTTTGCTCTTCTTTATCACTCACCCTGAAGCCATAAGACATCAGGGCACTCCTATGGATAGAACAACATTATGAGCCAAAACAAGGCTCTTTGCCTACTTTCAAGTCATGTTCATGAGTTACAGAATAGACATTTTCATTGTTTTGGTGGGAAGATTTTTCCCTATCACTTTTGCTACAAGCATTTGAAAATCAGGGGAGAGAAGCTATGGGTGAGGATGCTGCAAACATGTTGGAAACAGAAACAGTAACTTGGTAAAAGCTTGTTTCTCCTATGTGAAGAACACTGAGAATGAAAAGAGTTACTCATAAATAAATAGAGCTGGGAGATTATACCTAATGCTGGAGAAGCAGAAATTTAGCAATTTAGCTGAAAACTTATGCTTCTTTAGAAAATTTTTCATCCCAAGGGCTAACAGGCAATCTCCTTTCTGGCTGAAATCTCTTTTGGATGAGGATTTATTATAGATAAATTTTCACAGAGCTCTATTTTAATCATCAATCAAAAGAACATTCAGTTAAGGCTTTTCTTGAATTATCACTTAGTCCAAAAATTTCAGTTGGAAGTCATCACAATACCATTCTAGTGGTTCCTAGTCCTATTATTGATTCCATTGTGTGGGTTCTTAGTCTGACTGAATAAAAATCCAAACCCAAACAAAACTTAAAAAAAAAAAAAAAACAGACCCCTAACAAACTCAAGGACCATCTAATTAGAGGGAGAAAGAACCTAACCAAACCAAACAAAAGCAGAGCTGACAAACTGTTAATTTGGAGGAGATACATACAGAAGTAGAGAAAAAGCTACACCTTTTGCATTCAGAAAAGAGTAGAGATCCAGTAATGTGAGTCTATGAGCAGCTATATAGGAGAGAGATCTTTTGGGTTTCCTAAGTGTTTCATTAAGGGCATAACTGTTTCTCTTATCTCTTTAGCATGTCTTCAGGTGTATTGTGACATTATTCCTGGGGAAGCAGTAATAAATGCCTACTCACCATAGGTAGGGAAGCCATAGATCAAAATAGGGATTACCACCGAAGTTCAGATTCGTGACCCAGTGAGTTTAAGTGAGCTTATTTTATAGGAGCAGAGCAGAAACACCATAAAGGCAGGTGGCTCACTGAAAGTCCTCTCCTGACCATCCCACCCCCTCCAGTACAGGTGACAGCTCAGGGATGCTGGAGACTTGGGGCTCAATGAACAACTTAAAACAAGTTCATAGGTTAGAGAGTCTTCCAGCCATCTTGGCTGATTTTCTTTTCCAGGCAGCTTCACTATTCTGTGAATGCCTCTCAGAACGAAGAGCCTTGATGCCTCTGTTCAGTTATTGGCATTTCCTGAAAATTAATGAAACTTCCTTTAGAGTTACCTGAATCTTAAAGAATTTCAATGCAGGACAGAACATTTCACTTTCCTTTAAAATTTTCTGAATAGTAACAGCTCCCTACAATATATAATGTTTTAACTCATTGAAGAAATTCACAATGCTAGGTGAATCAGTTTTGCTGAAGGGTGGTATTTTGGGCAGGTGATTTACAGGCTTAGCTAGGTTAACTCTTAAGGGAGAAAATAGTGGTATTTAATGTTCTAATCTTTAGGATAGATCAGATTGTTGTGTTTCCACCCATAGCAACTTAGATTCTCCCCTTTTTATGAGATAAACATTCTCTATTAGGCATTTAGTCTTCCTATTTTCACTGATTTCTTATGTTATTTTAAATTTAAAGTGAACCAGAGATGATCATGATGAACATTCTATCATCAGTGATCTCCAAATCTGCTAATATCTGTCTAGTCACCTTGGAGTCTCTTTATTTTCATCTTCATGAAATTACCTGAGCCACTATTATTCAGCTAAGTCAATGACCATATTGCCAAAAGCAATCTACAGATTCAATGCAATCCCCATCAAAATACCTTCACAATTCTAAACAGATCTTGAAAGAAAAATACTCAACTTCATATGGAGAAACAAAAAACCCAGAATCTCCAAAACAATCCTCTACAACCACAGATCATCTGGAGGTATCTCCATCCCTGGTCTCAAACTGTACTACAGAGCAATAGTAATAAAAACTGCATGGTATTGGCATAGAAACAGAACAGTGGATCAATGGAACTGAATAGAAGACCCAGAAATGAACCCACACACCTATGGAAACTTGATTTTTGACAAAGAAGCCAAAACCATTCAATGGAAAAAAGACAGCATCTTCAACAAATGGTGCTAGTCCAACTGTATATCTGTATGCAGAAAAATG
>CM053742.1:66150861-66171444 GCA_028658305.1 Pachyuromys duprasi
TATAGGCTTGCTGTATATTGCCTTTACTATGTTTAGGTATGTGCCTTGTATCCCTAATCTCTCCAAGACTTTAAACAGGAATGGGTGTTGGATTTTGTCAAATTCTTTTTCGGCATCTAGGGAGATGTTCATGTGGTTTTTCTCCTTCAGTTTGTTTATATGGTGGATCACATTGATGTGTATATTGAACCACCCTTGCATGCCTGGGATGATGCCTACTTGGTCATGGTGGATGATATCTATTATGTGTTCTTGGGTTCGGTTTGCAAGTATTTTATTGAATATTTTTGCGTCAATGTTCATAAGAGAGATAGGTCTGAAGTTCTCTTTTTTTGTTGGATCTTTGTGTGGTTTAGATAGCAATGTGACGGTGGCTTCAAAGAAAGAGCTGCTCTGGTCTGGAGGCTCCATGCTCTGGCCTGTGCTTTCTGCTAAGAGCTCCCCTCTGGTTTGGAGACTTGGCTCCTCCTTCTGGGCCAGGGGTGTGTACCATGGTCTGAGTTGGTATTTGGGGGCACCTCAGTCTGGACCTGATACTCTGTGTCCCGGTCCTGGGTGGCAGCCTGTGCCCCCACAGGGAGTGTGCCTGCCTGATGCAGCCCTGTCTGGGGAATGGAATCTGGGGCCCTCTCAGAGTGGGCTGTGCACACACACGGACTGAGGTGGTTGCTGGCGGAGCAGAGCACTATGCACCCGCTGGATGCAGGCTGGTCAAAAGGGTACCCAGGGCCTTCTCAGTCTGGCCTGTAGACTGTGACTCAGTCAGGAATGGCAGCTGTTGGCGCCTAGGGCGGCTGCTTTTTCAGATCAGGGCTGTGCACCGCTGGTCACCAGGAGTTGTTCAGGGGAATAACTGGATGTCCCTAGGATTTTCCCACTTGATTTCTTCACTGTAGGAGTTCAGCTCACCTGGCAATCACAAATGCTGGTGTTTTATGTCCCAGAGTTCAGTCTCCTGGTAGCTACATTGTTACTGCTGTCCTACTCCTCAGATGCAGTGTCCTCTCATGGCAGCCATCTTAGATCTCCCTCTGTATTTAATTCTAATTCTTTTTTATGTGTGGTCCAATGAATAATTACTTTTTCAAAATAGTTTTCTGTTGTATCAAACCAAATTTTGCTTGTGAAGAAACATTGAAAATTAGAAGATATCTAGTATTAAAATTTATTGTGGGACAAGTATTACTCTGTTTATTAGGTTTTCATAAAAATATTATATATGTATAGAAAATCATACATAAATGAAAATATTTAAGAAATTTGAAAATATGATATACCAATATGACTAATAACAAGTTCAAGAAATGTCAGGCAAGCCAGAAATGTAGTTAATACATTAAATACTGCCACTTGAAAATAAGAAATACCTTAAATACTACCTTAAATTGCACAATTCTAAGAGAATACCTTAAATACCACTACTTGAAAATAAGAGAAGAGTAACTTAGGGCCATTTCTAGCTATATAATATATTCAAGGTCAGTTTGGGCTATATGAATACCCATACTACAAAAATGATCAACAGACCAATTAACACCACCAAAAAATCACATAAAGCTTAAACAAGTGCAATTCAAATGATTATATAATTAAAATTATATTATTTTCCTGTGTTTTCTTCTAATATTGTTCCCTTCAAGTATAACCATCATAAATAATTATTACAAAGGGAATAATCTATGCCCCGAAATGGTACATTGTCCCATCTCAATTGTAATGCTTTTGTCTTTTACAAATCATAATTTTTGTGACTTTACTGATTTGATACTACTTACTTTCTTGCCTTTCCATTGGATGTATCACACTGTGTAACCATGGACATTACTGACTTAATATTCCCATTAATATGTTATTTATAGAAAGGACACTTTTACAGTATCATGTTCAATCTATTAAATTTTATTATCAAAAGGATGCGTAATATAAATTTTCTGCACTATATTCCTGTCTTGTAATGCTTTATGCTTTTCACATAATATAAATTAAAATAATCTGTTAAAGAGTCACAAATATAGAACTCAAAAATGTTAATCATTAACCTAATTTGGGCAGAGTGCAGGGAATCCTATGAAATACGAAGGAGATTGTGAGACCTGGACAGGAAAAGAGCTCTATAAGGAGAGCAACAGAACCAAAATATCTGGACACATGGTTCTTCTCTGAGACTGATATTCTAACCAAGGACAAGTCATGGATACAACCTAGAACCCCTATTCAGATGTAGCCCATGGCAGCTCAATATCCAAGTGGGTACCTTAGTAAGGGGACCAGAGACTGTCTCTGACATGAGTTCAGTGGCGGACTGGTTGATCACCCCCTCTGAGGGGTGATCAGCCTTGCCAGGCCACGGAGGAGGACAATGCAGCCAGTCCTGATGACACCTGATAAGCTAGGCTCAATTGGAAGGGGAGGAGGCCCTCCCTTATAAGTGGACATGGAAAGGGGAATGGAAGGAGATGAAGGAGGGAGGGTGTGGTGGGGAGTGAATGAGGTAGTGAGCTACAGCTGGAATACAAAGTGAATAAAGTATAATTAATATAAAAAATAAAAATTTAATTAAAAATGTTAATCCATGTATATGGGTGTGGGCTGAAGCACAGCTTCTTTGTAGAAGCTAAGCCATGTCACTATGTGCTTGGCTGAGTTTACAAATCTGCTTTCACTTGTAGCTTCTGTGTCATTTCTTTGGCTCTTCTCACCTGCTAAGCTTTGTTTCCAGGCAGTACTAAGAACCTTCTGTGACTGTTGTATCTACTGATAATGCTGGAACCATCAAAGCCTTTTTGTCTCATTGTTTATCAAGGTTTTGACTTCTCCTATAACTGAGCCAGAGGCTCTGCTCCAATTATTCTTCTTTTGTTATGTCACAAGTTGAAAATTACTTGTTTAATTGCCAAAAACATTGTGGCATCTACCTCCATAATTTGTGCCTTTTGTATCTTTTTACAAAATCCACTGTAGTCTTCCCCACTGTCACACACGGCTGCAAATGACATCACTAAATCCACTAAAGTTTTCTTCATGAACAAAATTATTATTGTTACCAATGACACATGTACGACCACCACCAATGTTTACAGAAGTACTCTGTTAACCAAGCCTGATACTCCAGGAACATCCTGGAGCCCTGAAACACTTTGGGCTCCCCTAAAATGCATGGTATCCCCTTACCTCCATTGTTGGAGGTCCACCTATGTTCACCAATCCTGATATTGCAGGAATATCCAAGTTAGACCCTTCCCCTTTCTGAACCCTCTGCCTTGCAGGGGGTTGGGTTCTGAGAAACATTAAGCTGTTCAGAGCTACTGTCCCCTGAACAGTGACCTCCACTCTCTGGCCACCATTTTACCTGTGCTCACCAAAACTGATAATTTAGGAGCATCCAAGTAAGACCCCCCCCCCACTAAAAAAATCTCCTGCCACATTGGGTCCTTGGGGGCAAGCACAACTACCTGGGTTGCATGTTGTTCAATGACCTCCACTGATCAGTCACTGATTTGCCCCCATTCACCAAGACTGATACTCCAGGGACATGCATGTAAGATGCTCTGCTTTTAAACGCCCTGCCCCATAGGCTTCCCTAGGACACACTCAGCTGTTCTAAGATGCTCGTTGCATCTTGACCTCCATTGTCAGGTCATTGCTCCATCCACATACACCAAACCTGATAGTCCAGGAACTTCCATGTCACCACTCCACCTACATTCATCAAACCTGATAATACAGGGATATAAACTTTTACCCCTCCAACTCTACTCACAAATCTAGGAACATTCAGGACTGCTGTTCCAGGAAAACCCAGCACAATGCTGTCCACTGGATGCTTGCTACACCAGGAACATCTAGATTAGGCACACGTCCTGATACATGCTCCATCAGGAACATCCAGGTATAACCAGATGGCTAAAGGACAGCATAAGAACACAATCAACAAGACACAGGGCAATATAAGAAGGTCAGAGAACAGCTATCCTATTACAGCAATACACATACTGTACAGCCCTATACATACTAACAAAGCCAAAGTCCAAGGAAATGAATATAAACCCAATATTTTAAAAATGGAAGAGGCCTTTAAAGAGGAAATGAATAAATCCCTTAAAGAAATACAGAAAAATACATTTAAACAGGTGAAGGAGACAAATAAAACTGTTCAAGTTCTAATATGGAAGTAGAAGCAACAAAGAAAATACAAATTGCGGGAATCCTGGGGAAGGAAAAGAATAGGAACAACAGACTTAACCATTATCAACAGCTTACAAAAGATGGAAGAGATAATCTCAAACATAGAAGATAAGATAGAATAGATGGATACATCAAAGAAAATGCTAAATAAAAAAAAATCCTGACACAAAACACCGAGAAAATCTGTGATATTATGAAAAGACCTAACATAAGAAAACTAGGAATAGAAGAAGGTGAAGAGCCCCAGTTCCAAGGACTAGAAAAAAAATTCCACAAAGTAACTAAAGAAAATTTTCCCTATCTAAAGAAAGAAGTACCTATAAACATACAATAAGCTCACACAAGAGCAAAGAGTTTGAAATAGAAAAGAACATCTGCTAGCCATATAGTAATCAAAACACTAAATCTACAAAACAAAGTAAGAATATTAAAAGCTGCAAAAGAAAAGGTCCAAGTAACATAAAAAAACAGAGCTAATCAGGATTCAACCTAACTTCTCAAGAGAGACTATTAAAGGTTAAATGGCCACAGCGTATGTGTTACAGCCTCTAAGATATCACAGATAAAAACCTAGACTGCTATATGCTGCAAATTTCTCAATCACCACAGATGGAGTAAAACAGATGTTCCAAGACAAAGTTTGCCCTATAGAAAACACTAGAAGAAATAAAAATGCAACCAAGGGAGGCTAACTACATTCAAAAAAAAAAAAAAACACAGAAAACAATTCAGCAATAGGAAAAAATGGAGGGGGGGTATCACACAAAAAAATACACAGGAACACCACCAACATCAAAATAACAGGAATTCACAACCATTGGTCATTAATATCTCTCAAAATCAATAGACTCAATTCCCAAATGAAAAGACACAAGCTAAGAGAATGGATGAGTAAGCAGGATCCATCATTCTGCTGCTTGCAAGAAACATACCTTGGAAACACTATAGATATTACTTCAGAGTAAAGGACTAAAAAAGTAAGCTGGTGTAGCCATTCAAATATCAAATAAAAATAGACTTTCAACAATAATTAATCAAAAGTGATAGGAAAGGACACTTCATACTCATCAAAGGAAAAGCCCAACAAGATTATGTCTCAGTTCTGAAGACCTATTCCTCAAATGCAAAGACAGCCACATTCATAAAAGAAATAATTAAAACATAAATCACACATTTAAGCTCCCACAGAATAATAGTAGTAGACTTCAACACCCAAATCTCAACTAATGGACAGATCATCAAGATAGAAACTAAAGAAATATAATGAAACTAACCAATGCTATGAATCTAATGGACCTAACCAATATCTACAGTACATTTCACACAAACACAAAAGAATATAACTTCCTCTCAGCACCTCATGGAACCTTCTCCAAAACTGACCATATAGTCAGCCACAAAGCAAACCTCAACAGATATAAGAAAACTGAAATAATTCCTTGTATCTTATTAGACCACCATGGATTAAAAATGGACTTCAACAACAAGAGAAACAACCAATAGCCTACAAACTCATAAAAAGTGAAGAACTCTTCACTCAATGATAATGGAAAAATAAAGAAATAAATTAAAGACTTTTAGAATTCAATGAAAATAAGCTTAAATCATAAATAAACCCATAAAACACAATGGAAGCAGTGCTAAGAGGAAAATTCATAACACTAAGTCACTTCAGAAAGAAACTGGAGAGATCTCACACTGGTGACTTAATAGCACACCTGAATAATCTAGAATAAATGTAAGAACACATATTCAAGAGGAGTAAACAGCACGAAATAATTAAAGTCAAGGCTGAAATCCATAAAATAGACACAAAGAGAACAATACAAAGAATCAAGAAAAGCAAAAGCTGCTTCTTTGAGAAAATCAACAAGATAGACAAACCATTAACCACACTAATGAAAAGGCAGAGGGAAACTATCCAGATTAACCAATTCAGAAATGAAAGGTGTGGTGGGGGACATAACAACAGACACTCAGGAAATCTAAAGAATATTTAGGTGCTATTTCAAAATCTTGTACTCCACAAAATTGCAAAATTTAAACGAAATGGGATAAATTTCTAGGTAGATACTATTTACCAAAGTTACATCAAGATCAAGTAAACTTTAAATAGACTTATAACTTGTAAGGCAATAGAGACATTAAAAGTTTCCCCAAAACAACAAAAATAAAAGTCCAGGGCTAGATGCTTTTAGTGCAGAATTCTGCCAGAATTTTAAAGAAGAGCTAACACCAATACTCTTTAAACTATGACACAAAATAGGAACAGAATGAATATTTTCAATCACATTCTATGAGGCCAGACATCCTGATGCCTAAACTACACAAAGACTCAATAAAGAAAGATAATTTCACACCAATTTTTCTTACAAACATTGAGGGGGGAAAACACTCAATAAAGTACTCACAAACCGAATCCAAGAACACATCAAAGGTATTATCCACCATAATAAAGTAAGCTTCAACAGAGAGATGCAGATATGGATCAATATACAGAAAGTCCATCAATGTAATCCACCATATTAAGAAAAACTGAAAGAATGAGCCCACATGATCATCTCATTAGATGTTTCCAAGCGGGTTCCCTAGAAAGGGGTATGGGCTGTCTCTGACATGAACTCAGGGGCTGGCTCTTTGATCACCTCCCACTGAGTCGGGGGTGCAGCCTTGCCATGCCACGGAGGAAGATGATGCAACCAGCTTCGATGAGACCAGATAAGCTAGGGTTAGATAGAAGGGGAGGAGGTCCTTCCCTATCTGGGGTCTAGGAAAAGGACATAGGGAGAGAAGAGGGATTGTGGGTGGGACTGGGAGGCAAAAAGGAAGGGGGGCTGTAGTGGGGAAATAAAGTAAATAAATTGTAATAAATAAATATATAAATAAAATTAAAATTTAAAAAAGTGAATAAAATGTGATATGAACTTGGCAACTACATAAGACTGAGCTCAAAGTTGACACTGCAGGCCCTTTCTCCCTTTATGAGATTACAAGTAACACTGAGTTTCTGTGCCTTTGTTTGGAAAATGGTCATGTCAGCCGTTTGTTTAAAATTGTATGTTTTTATAATAAATAATGTAAAATTTAAAAAAATCTTTTGACAAAATCCAGCACCCCTTCATGTTAACAGTACTAGAGAGATCTTAGATAGCAGGCACATAACAAAATATAATAAAGGGAATATACAGCAAGCTAATATTTAACATAAATTAAATGGAGAAAATCTTGAGGCAATTTTACTAAAATGAGGGACAAGTCTTTCCACCCTCTCCATATCTATTCAACATAGTAATTGAAGTTTTAGCTATACCAATAAGACAATTAAAGGGGATCTTGGAGATAAAAAAAAAATGGGAAAGGAAGAAGTCAAAGTAACATGATTCACAGATGATATGATAGAATCCACACATAACAACCAAAATTCTACTTGGAAACACCTACAGCTGATAAATACTTTCAGCAAAATGGCTGGGTACAAAATTAACTCAAAAATAAAGTAGTCTGCCTGTATACAAACAATAAATGGGCTAACAAAGAAGTAAGGGAAACAACACACTTCACAGTAGACACAAATAATATAAAGTATCTTCCTGTAACTCCAAGCAAGTGAAAGACCTGTATGACACAAATGTCAAGTCTCTGAAGAAAGAAACTGAAGAAGACAGCAGAAGATGGAAAGATATCATGGATCAATAGAATTAACCTAGTAGAAATTGCCATCTTACAAAAAGCAGTCAAATGATTCAGTGCAATTCCTGTCAAAATGACAACGAAATTCTTTACTGACCTGGAAAAAGCAATCCTCAACTTCATAGGCAAAAATAAGAGACCCAGGATAGCTTAGACAATCTTGTACAATACAAGAATTTCTGAAGATATCTGCATCTCTGATTTCAAGCTATACTACAAATAAATATAATAAAAACCACATGGTATTGTCATAAAAAGAGGCAGAGAGATCTATGGAATGGGACTGAAGAACCCTGTCCCCCCAAGACCCACACAGCTACAGACATTTGATTGTGAACAAAGACCAAAACCATATAATGAAAAAAAAGGAAAGTATCCCCAACACACTGTGCTTCTCTAACTGGAGTTCTTCATGTGGAAGAAGGCAAATAGATACATACTTATCACCCAGCACAAAACTCAAGGCCAATTGGATCAAAGACCTGAACAGAAAACAGGATACATTGCATCTAATAAAAGAAGAAACAGGAATAGTCTTGAACTAATTGATAGATGAGACCACTTTCTGAATAGTAACGCAACAGCTTAGGTTCTAAGATCAACAACTAATAAAAAGGACTTCATGAAACTGAAAAGCTCCTTTAAGGCAAAACACAGTGTCAATAGGAAAACAATGCCAGCCTACATACTGGTAATAGATTTTCACCAACTCTACACTTGACTGAGGGCTAATATCCAAAATATATAAAGAACTCAAGAAAATAAACACCAACAGACTAAATAACACAATTAAATATGGGTTGCCAAGCATTCCAATTTAAAAATTGGGTACAGAGCTAAACAGAGTATTCTCAATAGAGGAATATTAAATGGCAGAGAAACACTTAAAGAAATGTTCAATGTCCTTAGTCATCAGAGAAATGCAAATCAAAACAACCCTGAGATTTCACCTTACACCCGTCAGAATGGCTAAGATAAAAAACTCAAGTGACAATATATGTTGGGGAGGACATGGAGAAAGGGGAACCCTCATCCATTACTGGTGGGGATGTAAACTAGTACAAGCACTAGTACAATCTGGCACTTTCTCAGAAAATTAAGAATAGTGCTACCTCAGGATCCAGGTATACCACTCCTAGGCATATATTCTGGCTTTAGATGATTGTATTTTTATGCTGCCCTTTAGCAGTCTGTCTCTGTTGTTGGCTGTTAGATCTTCTTCTTTACTGGAATTCTCTGGGGTATGGCAAGAGCCCTTGGCAGGAAGCTGGATGTTCCTGCAGGATCCCTTCTCAGAATGGTAGGGATGTTCATAGACTAGAGGTTAGGTCTCAAGGACTTTCTAGTGGTTCTCATCAGATTTATGGTCATGGGAACCAAGTAGATTCCTCATGAGCTGTGGAAACATCCTTTCTCCAAGGGAAGTCCAGGAGTCAGCTGCCCTGGTATTGGCTTTCTTGGTCTATGGTTAGTGGCCAGAAACTGCTCAGACATGGTACTTGTTGGGCACAGCCATTTGAAAACCTGTGAGCTCAGAGGACTTGTTGATCTCCTTAGAAACATGGGTTGAGACTAGGAGCACTGTCTGGGTTTGATTTTAAGTGTCTGGAGCCTCAGGATGTCTGAGGTTGGAGCTACATTCCCAGGAGGGTAAGAGTGGTCCCTGAGTTTTGAGCCTTGCTCCAGGTACAGGACGCTGAGTGTGGGTGCCCAAGGAGGGAGCCACCCAGATGGTATCCATAGACAGTGGGATTTGGTGGGCAGACAAGGTCTGAGGAGTTGCAGGGTGGAAGCCTGTGGACTTTTCTCAAGATTAGCAGGATGACCTGAAGTAGGACTCCTGCGTTTCCTGTGGGCTCTCCTCTCACCTGAGAAACATAGAAATTGGACCTTTTGCTCACCCTGCTCTCACTGCTGAGCTGCTGCTCAGATACTGTGCTGGGTTGGCACTGCCATCTTGGATCTGCAACTGTATTTCTTTTAAGTTATTATTCTTGAATTTTCAAGATAATTTGTAAAGGAATTTTTTTCATTCTTTAAACATGTTTTGAGCTTAATTCGTGAGGTGGTACAATATCCCCTTTTTAAGAATTACATTTCTTATTTGGTAGGCAAATAAGATATTTTGTAACTGAGAAATTTGCTTTTCTTTCATCTATCTTGCATTTAAAGTTTTCTAGATTCATTTACTACAAACTGTATCTAGAAGATTTAGCTAAAATATCACTATATCACAAACAATATATATTGCTTAGAAATTGTTCTATAATTCTCTCACATTGACAGGTATCTCTAAAAATGAAGATAACAATTACTGAGTACCTATTATTGCTTTATAGGTTTGGATGCATTTCCATTATTATTTTATAGGCAAGGATGATAAGTCAGAAAATTTACCTTGTACAAGGTCATATAGCCGGTCAGCAGCAGAAGGCAATATGCAAATTGGGGTCATTTGGATGCTAAAGTCCACGATTCATATTCTGCAAGTATACCACCTAATATTCATGTCCATTTTTAATGCCACTGGCCAGGGTAGAGGTAATACAGAAAAGCAGGAAAGGAAATATAACTATGTACTACTTTTGGAGTTTTAAAATCTTATTTTAACCTCTACAAATCTACAACAGCATGATCTAGTTTAGTGCCAAGTAAAGTACATTGTAAAGGGAAATTTTAATATGTTTTAATTTAATAGAAGTTTTGGTTGTTTACTAGATTCTTCTCAAAGAAAATGATAAATGTTTTATTTATTAATTTAGTATTGCTTCCGACAAAATTGATGTCCATGTGGCTTCAGGTACAAATGATAACTTTTCTTTCGCATATATATTTTTCTTTTGAATTAATTAATTTATTATTTATTACAATGTATTCCATTGTATCATAGCTGTAGCCCCCACCTGTCTCCTGCCAATCCCATTCACGCTCCATCTTACGCCCTAAGCCCCTCCCCTAAATCTATTAAAAGAGGAGGACATCCTGCCCTTCTTCTCTGACTTTAACCTATCAGGTCTCATTAAGGCTGGCTGCATCATCTTCCTCTGTGGCCTGGCAAGGCTGTACCTCCCCAGGGGAAGGTGATCAAAGAGCCAGCCACAGAGTTCATGTCTGAGTCAGCCCCTGATCCTCTTACTAGGATACTGCTTGGAAACTGAGAAACCTATATGCTTCTTCTGAGCAGGAGCTGTAGGTCCTTGTTATGCATGGTCCTTGGTTGGAGTATAGGTTTCTCAGGACCCCCCTGGGCCCAGGGTTTTTTATTCCTTTGGTCTCCTTGGGAAACTCCTGTCCTCTCCAGGACTTCCTCTCCTTCTTCTTCCATAAGATTCTCTGCACTCTGCCCAAATTTTGGCTATGAGTCTCAGCATCTCCTTCAATACCTTGATGGGTAGAATCAGAGTTCACCTATGGAAGGCTCCTGTCCTATTCCATGTCTTCTGCTTCCAATGTCTATCATGTTTGCCCTTCTGAATGTGGATTAAGCATTTTCCCTAGGGTCTTTCTTGTTGTTTAGCTTCTTTAGGACTATAGATTTTAGTGTTCTTATCCTACATTATATGGCTAATATCCACTTACAAGTGATTATATACCACGTGTGTATTTCTGTTTCTGGATTACCTCACTCAGGATGATCTTCTCTAATTTCATCCATTTTCCTGCAAATTTCATAATTTCCTCATTTTTAATTGCTGAGTGATTTCTATATCCATTCTTTAGTTGAGGACATCTAGGTTGTTTCCAGATTCTGGCTATTATGAATAAAGCTGCTATGAAGATAGTTGAACAAATGTCCTTGGTGTATGATTGAGCGTTATTCAGATATATGCCCAGGAGTGGTATAACTGGTTCTTGAGGAAGCGCCAGACTTATTTCCAAAGTGGTTGTAACAGTTTACATTCCTACCAGCAAAGGAAGAGGGTTCTCCCTTCTTCCCAACCTCTCTAGCACATGTCATCCCTTGAGTTTTTTTTTTTTTTTTTTTTTTTTTTAGCCATTATGATAGGAGTGAGGTGTTTTCTTAGGGTTGTTTTATTTGCATTTCTTGGATGACTGAGGATGTTGAACATTTAAGTGTTCCTCAACCATTTGATATTTCTCTGTTGAGAATTCTTTGTTTTGCTCTGTAATTCATTTTTTAATTGGATTACTTGGTTTGTTGGCATTTAACTTCTTGAGTTCTTTATATATTCTAGATATTAGTCCCCTGTGTTTTGCATACATATTTACTTTAATATACATTTTAAAATATTTATTGTTTTATTTTACATGTGCTTGGTTTGCACTTATGTTTGTGTTCTACATGCATATCTGCTGAACACAGATGTCATTTTCCGGACCTAATTTTTATTTGTTCCTTTAGAAAAGGAGCTAATTTTCTTAACTACTGAGCCAGCAATGGTCTCCAAATGTATTTATTCTTAAAACATGCAACTACTGATTGTTACAGATAGAGAATCAACTTTTCTCTGGGATTAATCCCTTAACTGGTTATACAGTGCAAAGTAGTCAGCACTGAAATCATAGTCACATGGACAGCAAAATTGGGGAAAATTCCAGGACTATTAAGAATCTGAAATACACAGAACACACACGCAAAGAGAGAAAGAGAGAGAGAGAGAGAGAGAGAGAGAGAGAGAGAGAGAGAGAGAGAGAGAGGAGAGGAGAGGAGAGGAGAGGAGAGGAGAGGAGAGGAGAGGAGAGGAGAGGAGAGGAGAGGAGAGGAAAAGAGAGAGTATAAACATACACAGTCAAAATTTGCCTCGAAATTTGGTGAACCTTGTATGACTGAAATTTACAGATTTCTTGGTAGATCAAATACATCTCCAAACTTATTAATTTGTATTAAGAACTGAGAAAATTCTGTAGAGAAGGAAATGTGAGAATTTACTTCCTCTCATGATTTCCACTAACCTGCTTTGACTGAACATCTTCAGAAAAAAATCACTAGAATTAGATTGTATGATATTACATGGTATATAAGTACATAAAAATATTAAATTTGTACCAATCATTAAAATTTTTTCTAATGATAGAATGCTACTTCTTTATGTAACATTTTATTGGTTCTTTTACAAAGGTTTTTCTGTGGACAAAGAAGACTAAATAAGGATTAACTACAAATTTCATGATTTCCTTGTTTTTAATTGCTGAGTAATATCCCATCTTGTAAACCTATCACAAATTCTGTACCCATTCCTCCACTGAGTCTGTTTCCAGATTCTGGTTATTACGAATAGAGCTGCTATGAACATGGTTGAGAAAATGACCTTATTGAATGGTGGGACATTTTTTGGGTATAAGCCAAAGACTGGTATAGCTGGATCTTGAGGTAGCACTATTCCCAATTTTCTGAGAAAGCACCAGATTGATTTCCAAAGTGGTTGTAGAAGTTTACATTTCCACCAGCAATGGAGGAAGGTTCCCCTTTCTCAACATTCTCTCCAGCATGTGTTGTCATTTGAGTTTTTGATCTTAGGCGTTCTTATGGGTGTAAGGTGAAATCTCAGGGTTGTTTTGATTTGCATTTCCCTAATGACTAAGGATGTTGAGCATGTCTTTAAGTGTTTCTCTGCCATTCAATATTCCACAATTGAGAATTCTCTGTTTATCTCTGTATCTCATTTTTAGTTGAATTGCTTGGATTGTTGTTATTAAACTTCTTCAGTTCTTTATATATTCTAGATATATGGCCTCTGTCTGATGAAAGTTTGGTGAAGATCTTTTCCCATTCTGTAGGCTGTCATTTTGTTCTGATGACAGTGTCCTTTTCTTTACAGAAGTTTTTCAGTTTGATAAGGTCCCAGTTGTTAATTGTTGATCTCAGAGCCTTTGCTGTTGGTGTTCTGTTAAGGAAGTTGTCACCTGTGCCAATGAGGTCAAGGCTGTTCCCCATTCTTTTTTCAACAGATGGCTTTATGTTGAAGTCTTTGATCTACATGGACTTTAACGTTGTGCAGGGTGATAATCATGGAACTATTTGCATTTTTCTACATATAGACATCAACTTAGACTGTCACCATTTGCTGAAGATGCTGTTTTTTGTTTTGTTTTGTTTTAGTTTTTTTATTGTATGGTTTTGTTTTCTTTGTCAAAAATTAAGTTTCCACAGGTGTGTGAGTTTTTTCTAGGTCTTATTTTTATTCCATTATTCCACCAGTCTGTTTCTATGCCAGTATCATGCTACTAAAGTACAACTTGAGATCTAGGATGGAGATACCTCCAGAAGATATTTTATTATATATTATTATTTTAGCTATTGTGGGTGTTTTGTTTTCTTTATGAAATTGAGAATTGTTCTATCAAGGTCTGTAAAGAATTGTGTTGGTATTTTGATGGGAATTCCATTGAATCTGAAGATTGCTTTTGGCTGAATATCCATTTTTTATATGTTAATCTTACTGGTCCAAGAGCATGGGTATATTGCTTTTACCATGTTTTGGTATGGGCCTTGCATCCCTGATCTCATTAAAATTTAAACATGAACCTTTGTTAAATTTTGTCAAATATATTTTTCAGCATCTAAGGAGATGATCATTTTTTAAATCAGTGTGTTTATATGGTGGATATCATTGATGGGTTTTAGTATGTTTGAAGAGAATTGGTGGTAGCTCTTCTTTGAGGGTCTGGTAGAATTCTGCATTGAAACCATCTGGCTCTGGGCTTTTTGCTTTGTTTTTTGATTTTGGATGGGATACTTTTGATGACAGTGTTTATTCCCTTTGGGGTTATGGACATTTTAATTTATTTACTTGATTCTGATTTGTCTTTGGTAAATGGAGTTGATAAAAATGTTAGTTTCATTTATATTTTCAAAGTATGTTGCATATAGGCTTTTGAGGTAGGAACTAATGATTCTTTGGATTTCCTTAGTGACTGTTGTTTTGACCCCCTTCTAATTTCTGATTATGTTGATTTGGATAGTTTCCCTCTGCCTTTTAGCTAGTTTGGCTGAGGATTTGTCTATCTTGTTGATTTTCTCAAAGAACCAGCTCTTGGTTTCCTTGATTCTTTGAATTGTTCTCTTTGCTTCTAATGTATTGATTTCAGCCTTGAGTTTGATTATTCCAGCTATCTACTCATCTTGGGTGTGTCTCCTTTTTTTTTTTTTCCTAGTGCAATCTGTTGTGCCATTAAGTTGCTTGTATGAGATGCCTCAATTTTCTCTTTTTAATTTTTATTTTTATATTAATTACTGTTTATCCAATTTGTGCCCCAGCTTTAGCCCCCTTCTGCATTCCCTCCCAATCCCATCCTCCCTCCCTCATCTCTTCTATGCCCCTCTCCAAGTCCATGGATAGGGAAGTTCATCCTTCCCTTCCTTCTGGTCTCAACCAAACTGGCTGCATTGTCCTCCTCTGTGGCCTGGCAAGGCTGCTCCCCCATCCAAGGGAAGCAGTCAAAGAGCCAACCATTGAGTTCATGTCAGTGACAGTCCCTCTTCCCCTTACTACGGAATCCACTTGGATACTGAGATGCCATGGGCTATATCTGAGCAGGGGTTCTATGTTTATGAATACACTTATTGCTCTGAACTCTCCTTTTAGATTGCTTTCATTGTGTCCCATAGTTATGGTAAGTTTTACCTTCATTTCCCCTGACTTCTAAAAAGTGTTTAATTTCTTTCTTTATATCTTCCTGACCCAGTTGTGATTGAGTAGAGTTGTTCAGTGTCCATGTGTGTGCAGGCTTTTTTTATGTCTGTTATGTTGATGTCTAGTTTTAGTCCATAGTTGTATGATATGATACATGGTATTATTTCAATCTTTCTGTATCTGATGAGGCTTGCTGTGTATACAATTATATGGTCAGTTTTAGAGAAGGTTCCATGAGGTGCTGATAAAAAGTATTCTTTTGTGTTTTGGTGAAATGTTCTGTACACATTTGTCAGGTATAGCTTTGGTGAAGATAATTTCCAATCTGTAGGCTGTCACATGTTCGTAGCAGCTCTTTTTTTAATAACCAGAAGCTGGAAACAACTTAGATATCCCTCAGTAGAAGAATGGATACAGAAATTGTGGTGCATTTACACAACTCTATATTACCCCACAATCAAAAACAAGGAAATCATGAAATTTGCATGCAAATCATGGGAACTAGAAAAGGTCATCCTGAGCTAGGTAACCCAGAAGCAGAATGACACAAATGCTATATATTCACTTATAAGTGGATATTAGCCATATAACATAGGATAACCACACTAAAATCTATAGTCCTAAAGAAGCTAAACACAAGGAGGACCCTGGAGAAGATGCTTAATCCTCATTAGGAAGGGCAAACAGGATAGACAAAAAAAGTAGGAGAAAATAAGGAACAAGAACGGAGTCTTCCACAGAGGACCTCTAAAAGACTCTACCCACCAGGATATCAAGACTAATAGCCAAACTTTGGGTAGAGTGCCTGAATCCTCTGGAAGAAGAGCTAGATAGAACTGGAAGGAACAAGAACTCCTAAAGGAAAGCAACAGAGCCAAAATACCTGTGTCCTTTGGGGCTTGCAGAGACCAATACTCCAACTAAGGACCATGCATGGAGAAGGATTAGATCCCCTGTTCATAGGAAACCCATTGGCTGCTCAGTTTCCAAGTGGGTTCCTAGTAAAGGTAAGGTAGAGGGGCTGTCTCTGACATCAACTCAATGTCTGGCTCTTTGACCATCTCTGCCTGTGGGGTGCAGCCATGCTAGGCCACAGAGGAAGATGATACAGTCAGCCTTGCTGAGACCTGATAAGCTGGAGTTAGGCAGAAGGAAAGGAGGTCTTCCCATATCAGGAGACTAGGAAACAGGCATAAGGAGAGAAGAAGGATTGTTGGTGGGAGAGGGAAGAGACAAGGGAGGGGGCTGCAGTGGGGATACAATGTGAATAAATAATAATACGTAAATTTATATAAATAAATGTAATAAAAAATTTTAAAAGGATTAACTGTTTGCCATGATTTTTGATATAATTCCCTAACGAAACACTGAACTGTGATTTATATATTAAAAACATCCCAGAAAGAAACACAGACAATGGTCACAAGACAAAGTTATTCAATATGCAATAACAGATATTTCAAACTAAAATTACTGTGGAAAATAAAAGAATCAAAGGCCAATCATATTAATCCAGTTTTGATAAAGTGGTAATAGATTTTCAATCAGTCATATATTTTCTTTTATAATAAATTATTTATTAATAACAATTTATTCAGTTTTAATCTGAGCATTAGTCCCCTCCAGTATCCACTCCCAATTACACCATTCCTCCTCCTCCTCCTCCTTACCTCTGTCACAGTCCACTGATAGGGACAGAAATCTTCCCTTCCATTTTACCCTAGCCTATCAGGTCTCTTTGCATTGTCTTCCTCTGTTGCCTGGTAAGGTTGTGGCCACTCAGGGCACAAAGACCCATCCACTGATTTCATGTTGGAAACAGTCCTGGTTCCTCTTACTGGGGAACCCATTTGGACACTGAGCTGCCATGGGCTACATTTGAGCAGGGATTTTAGGTTATCTCCATGGATGGTCCTTGGTTGGATTATCAGTCTCAGAAAATAGCCCTGTACCCAGATTTTTGGTTCTGTTGCTCTTCTTTTGGAGTTCCTGTCCCCTCCAGGTCTTTTTCTCTCCCTCTTCTTTCAAAAAATTCCCTGCACTCTGCTCAGAGTTTGCCTATGAGTTTCAGCAACAGCTTCTATACCCTGCTTGGTAAAGTACTTCAGAGGCCCTCTGTGGTAGGCCCCTGTCCTATTCCCTGTTTTCTCCCTTTTCCAATGTCCATCCCATTTGCCTTTCCGAATGAGGATTGATCATCTAATACAGGGTGCTCCTCCTTGCTTAGCTTCATTAGATGTACAGATTTTAGTATGTTTATCCTACATTATATGTCTAATATACACTTACATGTGAGTATATGCCATGTGTGTCTATATGATTCTGGGAAACCTCAATCAGGATAATCTTTTCTAGATCCCACCATTTGCCTGAAAATGTCATGAATTCTTTGTTTTTAATTGCTGAGTAGTGTTCCATTGTGTGAATGTGCCACCACTTCTGTATCAATTCCTCAGTTGAGGGACATCTGGGTTGTTTCCAGATTCCGGCTATTATGAGTAAAGCTGTTATGAACAAGGTTGATCAAATGATATTGTTGTGTACTTGAGTATACTTTTGATATATGCTTATGAGTGGTATAGCCGGATCTTGAGGAAGCACTATTCCTAATTGTCTGGGAAAGTCCCAGATTGATTTCCAAAGTGGTTGTACAAGTTTTCATTTCCACAAGCAATGGAGGAGGGTTCCCTTTCCTCCACTTCCTCTCCAGCATGTTTTTTTTTTCCCTTGAGATTTTATAATTTGCCATTCTAATGGGTATAACAAGAAATCTCAGGTTCATTTTATTTTGCATTTATCTGATGACTTAGGACTTTGAACATTTTTTAATTGTTTAATTGTTTTTCTGCCATTCGATATTCATCTCTTGAGAATTCTCTGTTTAGTTATGAACCCCATTATTTAATTGGATTACTTGATTTGTTGCTTTTTTAACTCCTTGTATTCTTTTATATATTCTGGATATTATCCCTCTGTCAGATATATCATTGGTGAAGATCCTTTCCCAGTCTGTATGCTTTTTTTTTTTTTTTTGATCTGATGAGAGTGTACTTTTGCTTTACAGAAGCTTTTCAGTGTCATGAAGTCACATGTATTGTTTGTTGATCTTAGGGCCTGGGCTGTTTGTGTTCTGTTCAGGAATTATTTTCCCATGTCAGTGACTTCAAGGCTCTTCCTCACTTTTTCTTCTAATAGATTTAGTGAGCCTGGATTTATGTTGAGGTCTTTGATTCACTTGGACTTTAGTTTTGTTCACGGTGATAAATATGGATATATTTGTATTATTTCTACATGTACACATCCAATTACACCAGCACCATTTGTTGATGATACTTTCTTTATTTTCATTGTATGCTTTTGACTTCTTTGTCAAATATCAGGTATCCATAGGTGTGTGGGATTATTTTTGAGTCTTCTATTCAATTCCATTTATTCACCATTCTTTTTCTGTGCCAGTACTATGCAGTTTTTATTACTATTGCTCTCTAGTATAGTATGAGTTCTGGGATGTAGATAAATCCAGATGATCTGTTGTTGTACATGTTTGTTTTATAGTTTCTATTGTTTTTTTTAAGTTTTCCATATGAAATTTGAAATTGTTTTTTCAAGTTCTGTAAAGAATTGTGTTGGTGTTTGATGGGAATTGCACTGAGTCTGTAGATTGCTTTTGGGACAATGGCCATTTTAACTAGGTTGATCTTACAGGATCATAGGAGATCTTTCCGTCTTCTGATATCTTATTCAATTTCTTCATTCAAAGACATGAAACTTTTTCAAACAGCTTTCACTTGCTGGATTAGAAGCACATCACTTACTCTACATTATTAGTGGCTAGTGTGAAGGTCATATTTTCCCAATATCTTTATCGTCATTTTATTTTGTATACAGGAAGGCTGCAGACATTTTTGAGATAATTTTTTATCCAGCCACTTAGCTGAAGGTGTATATCCACTGAAGGAGTTCCCTGGTTGAATTTTTGGGGTCGCTTTTGTATACTATGATATCACCTGCAAATAGTGATACTTTGACTTCATCCTTCCCAATTTGTATCCTGTTGATCTCCTTTAGTTTTTATTGCTCAAGCTAAGACTTCAAGTACTATAGAGATATGGAGAATGTGGTCAGCCTTGCCTTGTCCCTGATTTCAGTGGGATTGATTTAAGTTTTTCTCCATTTAGTTTGATGTTGGCTATAGGATTGCTATATGTTGTTTTTCCTGTGTTTAAGTATATGCCTTGTATCCTTGAACCCTCTAAATTTTTAAACATGAAAGGGTATTGGATTTTGTCAAATGCCTCTTTGCCAACTAGGGAGATGAGCACATTGTTCTTTTTTTCTCCTTCAGTTTATTTATATTGTGGATTACATTGATGGATTCCCATATGTTGAACCACTCCTGCATTATTGGGATAAAGCCTACTTGTTCATGGTGAATGAGATCGTTTATATATTCTTGGATTAGGTTTGCAAGCATTTTATTGAGTATTTTTGTATCAATGTTCATAAGAGAGATAGTTTGGGGAGTATTTGTGTGGTTTATGTATCAAGGTGACTGTGGCCTTATACAATGAATTTGGTAATGTTCCTTTTGTTTCTATTTTGTGGAATAGTTTGAAGAGGATTGGAGTTAGCTCTTCTTTAAATGTCTGGTATAATTCTGCACCAAAACAATCTGGTTCTGGGCATTTTTTTTGGAAGGGAGACTTTGATGACTGCTTCTATTTCCCTTGGGGATATAGGTCTATTTAATCTATTTACCTGATCTTGCTTTAATTTTGTTAAATAGAATCTATCAAAAAATTGTTCCTATCATTTAGATTTTTAAATTTTGTGGCATATAGGCTTTTGTATTAAGAGCTATTGATTGTTGAGTTTCCTAAGTGTCTGTTGTTGTGCCCCTTTTTGTTTCTGATTTTGAGATCTGGATAGTTTCTCTCTGACTTTTAGTTAGTTTGGCTTAGGGTTTGTCTATGTTGATGATTATCTCTAAGAACCAGCTTCTGGTTTCATTTATTCATTGTATTGTTTACTTTGTTTCTAACTCATTGGGTTCAGCTCTGAGTTTGTTTATTTTCAATTGTCCACTCCTCCTTGGTGTGTCTGCTTTTTTTTT
>CM053742.1:66171944-66193867 GCA_028658305.1 Pachyuromys duprasi
GGCCCTTCCCTCTCAGTGGACTTGGAGGGGGGCAGGGAGAAGATGAGGGAGGGATGGGGAGAGTGGGAGGGAATGAGGGAGGGGGCTATGGCTGGGATACAAAATACATAACCTGTGAAGAATATGGCTGGAGAAATGACTCAGAGGTTAAGAGCATTGGCTGCTCTTCCAGAGGTCCTGAGTTCAATTCCCATGCAACCACGTGGTGGCTCCCAACCATCTATAAACAAGATAACTCTGTTCTTGATGAATGTAGTTACAACAGGATTTTTCTTCATTTTTGCTTCTGTCTAGAGATCTATTATCTTTTCTATTAAATGAAAAGTATCATCATTTTTCTTTCTTTGCTTTAGGTACCTGCTGCTGAAATTATGTTTGGGATAATTGTGGATGTAAAAGAAGGATTTTTATCATCTGTACACAAAAATAATTATTTTTTGTACAATACACTGAAAATTCCAGTGCATCAGGCTATATTTCCCAGCTTGCCTATTAAGGGGAAATTTTTTACATGGCAAAGAGAGACAGAAAGAAAGGCATAAATAAATAGATCTTCTCCACAAGGACCAAATATATCTGGGCACAGGGGTCCTATATGAGACTGTTTCTCCAACCAAGGACCATGGGTGTATATAAGCTAGAACTTCTGATTGCCTGTAGCCCATGGTAGCTCAGGATTCAAGTGGGTATCCTAGTAAGGGAAATAGGGACTATTCCGGACATGAACTCAATGGTATACTCTTTAACCTCCCCACCCAGCAAGGGAGGAGCAGCCCTCCTAGGCCACAAAGTACTTTGCAGCTAGTCCTGAAGAGATCTAATAAACCATGGCCAGATGAAAGGGGAGGAGGTCCTCCCCTATCAGTGGACTTGGAAAGGAGCAGGGAATAGATGAGGGAGGGAGGGTGGGATTGGGAGGGATTGAGGGAGTAGGATTAACCTGGGATACAAAGTTAATAAAATGTAATTAATAATAAAAAATAAAAATTAAAAAATAGCTCTTTCAGCTGAGTGGTTATTTTAAAAATCAAGTTTTTATATTATATTTTATTAATTATAGTTTATTCACTTTGTATCCCAGCTGTAGCCCCCTCCCCCATCTTCTCCCAATACCACCTTCACTCTTTTTCTCCAATGCACCTCCCCCAGTCCAATGATAGGGGAGGCCTTCCTCCCCTCCCATCTGAGAATAGTCTATCAGGTCTCATCAGGACTGGGATTTTTATCATCCTCTGTGACCTGGCAAGGCTGCTCTCACCTTAAGTGGAGGTAAGCCAAGAGCCAGCCCATGAGTTCATGTCAGAGATGGTCCCTGGTCCTATTATTGGGGAATCCTCTTGGATACTGAGCTGCCTTGGGTTACTTCTTTGCAGGGGTTCAAAGATATCTCCATGCACAGACCTTGTTTGGAATGTCTTTCTCAGAAAAGACCCCTGTACCCAGATTTGTTGGTTCTCTTGCTCCCTTTGTGGAGCTCCTGTTCCTTACAGGTCTTTCTAGCTCTCCCCTCTTTCATAAGATTCCCTGCACTCTGCCCAAAGTTTGGCTGTGCATCTCTGCGTATGTTTTGATTCCATGCTGGGTGAAGTCTTTCAGAGGCCTTCTCTAATAGGCTCCTGTCCTGTTACTTGTTTTCTCCTTCTTCTGATGTCCATCTCATTTGCATTTCTGAATGAAGATTGAGCATCTTACATATGGTCTTCATTCTTGTTTAGCTTCCTTAGGCATACAGATTTTAGCATGATTATCCTATATTATATATCTAATATCCACTTATAAATGATTATATACCACGTGTGTCTTTCTGCTTCTGGGATAACTCCCTCAGGATGATCTTTTCTGGATCCCACCATTTGCCTGTAAATTTCATGATTTCCTTGTTTTTAGTTGCTGAATAGTATTTCATTGTGTAAATGTACCACAATTTCTGTATGCATTCCTCAAATGAGGGTCAACTGAGTTGTTTCCAGCATCTGGCTATTACAAATAAAGCTTCTACAAACATGGTTGAGAAAATATCCTTGATGTATACTTAAGCATCTTTTGGATATATGCCTAGGAGTTGTACAGCTGGGTCTGGAGGTAGCATGATTCCTATTTGTCTGAGGAAGAGCCAGATGGATTTCCAAAGTGATTGTACAAGTTAACATTCCCACCAGCAAAGGAGGGTTCCCTTTTAATTGTATTATTGCTCTTATTGCTCTAGCAAGAACTTCAAGTACTATGTTAAAGAGGTATGGAGAAAGTGGACAGCTTTGCCTTGTCCCTGATTTCAGTGCAATTGATTTAGGTTTCTCTGCATTAAGTTTGATATTGGCTTTAGGTTTGCTGTATATTGCCTTGTATCCCTGATCTCTCCAGGACTTTAAACATAAATGAATGTTGGATTTTATCAAAAGCTTTTTCAACATCTAAGGAGATTATCATGTGGTCTTTTTCTTTCGGTTTGTTTATATGGTAGATTACATTGATGGATTTCCCTATATTGGACCACCCCTGCCTGCCTGGGATGAAACTTACTTGGTCGGAGTGGATGATATCTTTGTTGTGTTCTTGGATTCCGTTTGCGAGTATTTTAATGAGTATTTTCGCATCAATGTTCTTAAGAGAGATTGGCCTGAAATTTGCTTTCTTTGTTGGGACTTTATATGAGGTTTAAGTACCAAGGCGACTGTGGCTTCATAGAATAATCTTAGTAGTTTTCCTTCTGATTCTATTATGTGGATAGTTTGAAGAGTATTGGTGTTAGGTCTTCTTTGAAAGTCTGGTAGAATTCTGCACTGAAACCATCTGGCCCTGGGCTTTTTTTACATGAGATATTTTGATGACCACTTCTATTTCCTTAGGGGATAGAGGAAGATTTAATTGATTTACCAGGTCTTGATTCAGTTTTGGCAAATGAAATCAATCAAGAAAAATTTCCATTTCATTTATATATTCAAATTTTGTGGTACATAGGCTTTTGAAGTAAGACCTAATTATTCTTTGAATTTTCTCAGTGTCTGTTGTTATGTCCCCCTTTTCATTTCTGATTTTGTTGATTTGGATGATGTCTCTGTACCTGTTAGTTAGCTTGGCTAAGGATTTGTCTATCCTGTTGAGTTTCCCAAAGAACCATCTGTTTGATTCATTGATTCTTTAAATTGTTCTCTTTGTTTCCAATTCATTGATTTCAGCCCTGAATTTAATTATTTCCACCTATCTGCACCTCTTTGGTATGTTTGCTTTCCACCCACCCCTATGGCTTTCAGGTGAGCCTTTAAGTTATTTGTATGAGATGTTTCAAATTTCTTCTTGAAGGCACTTAGTGCTATGAATTTTCCTCTTAGCACTGCTTTCATTGTGTCCCATAAGTTTGGGTATGTTGTGCTTTCATTTTCATTGAATTCTAGGAAGTCTTTGATTTCTTTTTTATTTCTCCCCTGACCCAGCTGTCATTGAGTAGCAATTTGTTCAGCTTCCATGTCTGTGTAGGCTTTTTGTTATTTCTGTTGTTGAGGTCCACCTGTAGACCATGGTTGTCAGATAGGATACAAGGGATAATTTCAATCTTCTTGTATCTGTTGATGCTTGATTTGTGACCACCTACATGGTCTGTTTTGGAGAAGGTTCCATGAATTGCTGAGAAGAAGGTAAATTCTTTTGTGTTTGGGTGAAAGGTTCTGTAGATGCCTGTTAGGTCCATTTAATTCATGACCTCTATCAGAGTCATTGTTTCTTTGTTTAATTTCTGTTTTGTTGACCTGTCCTTTTTTGAGAGTGGTGTGTTGAAGTCTCCCACTATTACTGTGTGGTGATATATGTATGGTTTCATTTTTATTAATGTTTTTTTTTAAAAATGTGGGTGCCCTTGTATTTGGGGCATAGATGTTCATAATTATGAGGTCTTCTTGGTGGAATTTTCCTTTGATGAGTATGAAATTACCTTCCTCATCTCTTTACAAGTAATTTTGGTTGAAAGTCTATTTTTTAGATATTAGAACGGCTACCCATGCTTGCTTCTTGGCTCCATTTGCTTGGAAAACCATTTTCCAGCCCTTTACTCTCAGCTAATGTCTGTCTTTGTGACTTAAGTATGTTTCTTGTATGCAACAGAATGTTGGATCTTGTGTATGTATCCATTCTGTTAGTCTGTGTCTTTTTATTGGAGAGTTGATTACATTGATGTTGGGGGAAATAAATAACCAGTGTATGTTAGAGGCTCTGATTTCACTGTTGGTTGTGGGAGTATGTTTGTGTGATGGCTAATTTTAGATTTGCTATAGTGAGGTTATTTTTTTCCTGTGTTTTCCTGAATGTAGTTAGCTTTCCTCGATTATATTTTTTTCCTTGTAGTATCTTCTGTAACACTAGGTTTGTGAGTAGGTTCTTTTTAAATTAGATTTTGTCAGTGATTATCTTGTTTTCTCTATTTATGATGACTCAGAGTTTTGCTGGCTAGAGTAGCATGGGCTGACATCTATGTTCTCTCAGGGTCTGTATGACATCTGTACAGGCTTTCATACTCACTGTTGAGAAGTCAGGTGTGATTCTGATGGGTTTGCCATTATATGTTACTTGTCCTTTTTCCCTTGCAGCTTTTAGTATTTTTCTTTGTTATGTATACTTACTGCTTTGATTATTATGTGGTGGGAGGATTTTCTTTTCTGGTCTAATTTATTAGGTGTTCTCTAGGCCTCTTGTATTTTTATAAGCCTCTCCTTTATGGTGGGGAAATTTTCTTCTATGATTTTGTTGAAAATATTTTGGGGGGATTAGAGGAGGGAATCTTCATTTTCCACTCTTCCCATTATTCTTCGGTTTTGTCTTTTCATGTTATCTTGGATTTCTTAGATGTTTTGTGTCAGGGATTTTTTAGATTTAAAATTTTCTTTGATGGATAGATCAATTTCTTCATTTCTATCTTACACACCTGGCATTCTTTCTTCCATCTCTTACAGTCTATTGGTTATGCTTACCTCTGTAGTTCCTGTTTACTTCCCTAAATTCCACGATTTTCTGTTTGTGTTTTCTTTAATTTTTCCAATTCTATCTTCAGATGTTGAGCCGTTGTGTTGATATCCTTCACATGTCGGACTTTATTTTTTTTGTTTTCCCTACAATTCTTTCGGCTATTTGTTTGAACATTCCTTTGTTTCTTTTCTTTTTTACTGATTTAATTATTTCCTCTCTAAAGGCCACAAACTCTTTGGCTGCATCTTGCCATATCTCTTTACAGATGGCCATCATCTGTTTGACTTTATCTTCCTCTAAATTTTTATGCTGTTTGTTTCCTCTATTATCCTCTTCATAAGCATAGATGTAACGTCATCTTGAATTTCATTTATGCTGGTGTGTCCAGGGCTGCTTGCCCCTGGATAACTGGCTTCTGGAGATGCAATATTGCTCTGTCGTTTCTTGGTTGAGTTTTTACACTGACCTCTACCTATTGGGCTATCTTAGGTGTTATTTGTTAGTTTCTGGTGCTTCCTGGAATCCTGAGGTGGGGAGAATTCTTTTGGCAGAAGGATAATTTTTCCTGGAGGAAGCTTCCACAGCTTTTTGGGTATGGTCACTGAATGGCTTGTGTTTTTCAGGAACTGCCACAGTTCACCTCAGACGTATAGACCTGCGTGGTAACTCTAGTCTTTGTTAGTCAAGGGGGCTCTCTTCTCACCCAGAGAAGTCCTGGAGACAGCTGCCTTGCTTCTGGATTTCTTGCTCTAAATTTAATGAGCGGCTGATGTAACCTGGGTGCAGTTTGATGTTCTTAGTTAGGGATAACTGGTTGCTTCTTAGCGGAGTACGTGGGGGCTGATCTCAGGGATCCTAGGATTTTGTAGGTTGGTGGTTGGAGCTCTGTGCCCTAGTATCCAAGAGGTGATCAGTGGCAGGTGAGCAGAGCTCTCATGCGTACAGCAGCAGGAGTCTAGAGTCTGGAGCCTGTGTAGACCCAGAAACATTTCACGAGCTGGGTGTCCTTAGGTAGGGCCAGATGTTTCCTTCCTCCCCTCCCCCAATGGTGGTGTTTCCTCCCAACAGGGAAACCCAGTCTTTGGTGTATTGAGGTCCACAGTTCCATCTGGTGTGTCTTGTAGAGCCCACAGGCACAGGTGGGCAGTGTCTCCAAGCTGGCAACTGGGCACCTATAGGGACCTGGGAAGTTCCCGAGAACTTTTTCATGTGTGGTGGGGAGTTGGCTGAGTGCTCTAAGCTCAGACCTGCTGTTTCCCTCGCTATGCGGTATTCTTCTAACAGGGTATCCCAGTCTCTGGTGCCCTGGGGTACACAGTTTCGTCTATGAAGGAGAGTCAGCATGCAGCAGGTCTCTGGACTGGCAGCTATGTGCCAGCCAGTCCCAGGAACCTTTTCCATGGAAAGACTGGATGATCTGAGATCAGTCCCCATTTGCTTTCTTCCTTGTAGGGTTTTCTCACAACTGGGAATCCTAGGCTCTGGTGTTTTGGTGCCCACAGTTCAGCTTGGGAAGGTGATCAGGACACGCAAGCATGGGGCTCTGATCTGGTGACTGAGTGCCTGCCTGGACCTGGGAAATCTTCTGGGTTTTAGTTGGGTGACTTGAGAGTGGATCTGATTTCTTCCTACACCATGGGGTTTCCTCTCACCTGGGAAATCTATCACTGCTATTTTAGGGCCCAGAGTTCAGTCTCTTGGTCACCATGCCCACACTGCTGTCCTGCTCCTCAGACAGTGTCCTCCCAGAGCCGCCATCTTGGATCTCCTCAAAAACAAAGTTTATAATCTAACCTCTCAACTTGAAACTGCAGTTCAAGGTCTTTTCCACAAACATTTCAGCAAAATTCTTGCAGAAACTGATTGTATTTTGAGTAGGTTTTTTAAAAATTCAAGCTTTGAGGTATTCTGAAGAAAAGTAGAACTGAACATGAAACTGAAATGGGAGATTAATATATTCATTATAGATGTTACTTTAACAAATAGACCCAAAGAAAGACATAACCAATTGTATTCCTATGTATAAAACCATTCTCAACTATTGACACAGAAGATTTTTATATGTACCTAACAAAAGGAAGCTTACCATGTAGATATATATCTCTATTTTTCCCTGTATGTTTAAAATAGAAATTTATGGAATCAGGATGGAATCATTTTAATGGATAGAGAAAAACTGAGTATCTAATGGAGTCTTATTTAACAATGAAATGTAACAAAGTTAGGTGATTTGTAGGAAAAAGGTGAAATAAAACAAAACAGTATTACAAAGAAAAATGTCAAATCTAGTCTTTTTTATGTGCAACATAGGGAAAGAAAGTGCATGAAAGTAAAACAACACTAATTGTTATTAGAGATGCGGAAAAGGTAAAAAAAAAAAGGATAAGAAAGGGCAATTGAGCAAGTGGCATGATCAAGGTACAATATATGCAGGTAGGGTAATATCGTCATGAAAATTTAATGCACTTTACCAAGTGCTTTTATAAGACTCTGAATTATTTGGATCAAGTAATGGCATAGTGGGTGCACTAAAAATTAGTGTGAAATTAATGGTGCTTAAATATTGGATATTGTCAAACTAAAAGGTGGCCAAAGTGAATTATCCAAAGCATGTATATCTCAAGGTGACTGTGCAAACTTCCAAGCCTGCATTTTCCGAAAAGATACATCAGTAGCCTTATATTAAAGATGGTATAAATCTAACTAAAATTATGTGACAAGTCCAGTAGTTCTCAGCCTTACTAATGATGCTAATTTTTTGTACAGTTCCTTATGTTGTGGTGACCCTCAACCATAAATTATTTCATTGCTACTTCATACTTGAAATTTTGCTACTGTTATGAATTGCAAATATCTGATATTCAGGTTGCACTTTTATTGTTAAAATGGAACATAATTTGACCTCCTCGGGGTCATGACTCAGGCTGAGAACGACTGGACTAGGCACTAAAACAAATAAATGTTCAAATAATATTTAGAGGACAAGACTACTCAGAATTGTCATACCAAGTTATCTGAAAGTTGCAATTTCTTTACAAAAAATTATGTGATAATCAAAAAAAAAAAAAAACAGAAATATAGTAGTACTGGGAAAACTGACTTACATATATAGTTAGTGAGTAGGGCCAGAAAATGCCTGTGAATGACCAGGTGTCAGTTTTAGCAGAGATTTCAAAACATTAAAAGGAATAAATAATGTCATATTTTTTTTCAGTTTTATCAACCAGAAAGTATCAGCAAGTGTATAGAAGTTCTTAAGACAGAAGTTTGGTACCTGAAAAACCCTAAAGGGAAAAGTTAAAGTTTTCTGGTTGATTTAAACCTGCACAAGAAATAGAAAAGTAAAAAAAAAAAAAAACTAATAAAAAGGAAATAAACCAAATACAGAAAAAAAAATAGCTAACCGATTTTAATGAAACTGTGAGAGACCATTAATCAAAAAATAATTTAAAGAGATAATGCAAAAACTTATTTCATTTGATAATGAGTTCAACATTCTGAAAAATTTATCAGACTCTTTGTAGGTTAAATACACAAAATATATGAATGTAAACAATACAGTAAAAATGCTGAAAGGTGTTCATAACTGAGGTTTGTAATCACACCACTTGGAAAGTTGAGGCAAACACACTGCTCTTAATTCAATGCTACCCAGACTTGTGTAGTGAGTTCCAGGATAACCTAGAGTAGAGAAAGAGACTCTGAATCAAAAAGTCATAATAAATGTTGAAAGACAAGGACAAAGAAAAAAATCTTGAAAGCAGAAACAAAGAAATTATTAGTTATTCATATGAGAATAGCCATAATATATAAAGCATTTCCACTCTCATTAGAAACAGAGAAATCATAAGGCCATAGAACATAACGCACTAACAGAAAACCGAAGTCAGAACTCCACATTTAGTGAAAGAATATTTAGCAATTAAGGAGAAATTTCATGGAAGATAAACAAAACCAGACAAAATTCATTCTTAGAAAACCAGTCTTATGAGAAAAATTAAAGGGATGTCTTCATATGGAAGACAAGCTACTCCAAAATTAATTAAAACACACATAATATTAAAAATGCAGCAGTAAGAAAAATTTTGCAATTTGAAAAAAAGTGAAGTGATAGCATAAATACAGACTTTCTTCCCTTCTCTTAACAAACCAATTAAAAATATATAAATTACTAAGATCCAGTTGCTCTCATGTGTTTTTAGCAAATAAATGTGTAATTTGTTAATAATACCATACAGGAGGTAGGAGTACAAGAGAAACATGACAAATAATAGTTCAAATATTTAATTGCGATCAGAGAGGATGGTCTGTGTTTGAATCCCTAGCATTCATGTTAAAAAAAAAAAAGAGCTGGTCAGTTGGCAAAAATCTGTTGTACTAGTACAAGAAAAACAGAAACAGGTATCCCAGGAGCTCGCTTGCTAGCTAATCTTTATTTTTTTAATTTTTATTTTTTATAATAGTTTCAGTTTATTCACTTTGTATCCCAGCTGTAACCCCCTCCCTTCTCCTCTCTCAATCCCACCCTCCCTGCCTCATCTCCTCCTACACTCCTCTCTAAGTCCATGGATAGCGGAGTTCCTTCTCCCCTTTCTTCTGACTCTAGCTTATCCAGTCTCATCCGAGCTGCTGCATTATCCTCCTCTGTCGCAAAGCTGCTCCCCCATCCAAGGGATGCAATCAAAGAGCTAGTCCCTGAGTGCATGTCAGAGACAGTCACTGTTCCTCTTATTAGGGAACATTCTTGCATACTGAGCTGCCATGATCTACATCTGAGCAGGGGTTCTAGGTTATATCCATGAATGGGCCATGGTTGGAGTGTCAGTCTCAGAAAAGACCCCTTTGTCCATATATTTTGGGTCTGTTGCTATTCTTGTGGTGCTCCTGTCCTCTCCTGATCTTATTACTTCCCCCTTCTTTCCTAAGATTCAATGCACTCTGCCCAAAGTTAGCTTATGAGTCTCAGTATCTTCTTTGATACATTGCTGGGTAGAGTCATTCAGAGGACCACTGTGGTAGTCTCCTGTCCTGTTTCCTGTTTTCTCCTTCTTCCTATGTCTGTCTTATTCGCCTTTCTAAGTGAGAATTGATCATCTTATCCAGGGTCCTCCTTCTAGCTTACCTTCTTGAGGTGTTCAGATTTTTGTAGCTAATCTTACTGAATATTTTCTTGGTCACAACTAAGAGAAGTATTAGAAATTTAGAAAAACATGAAAGATCAAGAAGGATAATGATATAATCCCAGTGTTCTCTACAGACTTATGAACTTTGTCAGATTCTCAAATTTTCCTGAGTTCCTAAAGCTAAACATTATTAATTATGTGGTTCAGTTATTTTATAATTGTTCATGGAGTCTGTAAGAACATTTAGTTAGCCATCTGGCTAGGTATACTCAGTTATTGTTTTTCACAAGTAGCAGATGTTCAATACTGTTAGTTTTCTTTTCTTTCTTTCTTTTTTTTTTACATCACTGAAAATGTTCCGAAAACATTTAGGAGTCTTAAGACATAAGGTGGGATCACAAGCATAGGGAACACTTGTATTTCTTAAATTAATCACTAGGAAGAGCTGCTGAGGAGATTTAATCACAACCTAAGGGTGGCAACACTTTGTAAGTCTTTCAGAAGCAATCATACCCTTAGTATAATAAACACTGACTAATATTCTGTAGTAATGGTAAGCATTTGTGACACATTCAGTGTCACATTTCTATTACTGACCATTCATTTGTGTGGTCTGATTCCAAGTTCTGGATTCTCTAACTGTTATTCATATTACATTAAGCAATCTTGTTTAAGCACAGTTTCTTTTTTTCTACTTTGAAAATTAATGGTTTTCATTTGTATGTTATTCTTATTGATTTCCATCCTCCAGTCTCTTCTGCTGCATCCACTCTCTACTTCTGCTTTCATATGTTCACATGTATTCTTATAGCTTAGTTTCCTTTCTTATTTCATAACCAACACCATATATTCATATATATGTATAAATATTAAAATATAGTATCTACCCATGAAATTGAACATATAGAATTTGTCTTTATGGGTCTAGAACACTTTCCTTTACATAATGACTTTCATTTACATCCATTTCTCTTGAAATGCCATATTTTTATTTATGGTTGCATATAATTCCAATGTGTATATGTACCATATTTTCACTATATATTCTTCCATTGATAAACATCTAGACTTGTTCCCTTTCATAACTATTGCTAATAATGTAGACACATATAAACGTGGATGTACAAATATCTTTGTGGTAGAACTTAGGAGTCTGTTAAGTATATAGGCAGGAGTGGTAGAGGTGGGTAACATGGGAGATAGTTATAATTCTGGTGATAAATAGTTATAATGTAGTTACAAATTTGGTTTCTAAGAAAACTCCATACCAGTTTCTATATTGGCAGCAGTGATTTATGTCTATACCTCTGACCCATGGAACACTAATTTAGAATCATATTAAATGGTGTTTTGTTGTTGCCTGGGGAATGATAGAAATGCAGTAAAAATATGCACATGCATGTTTAAATAAATCAGATGAACAGATTAAAGAACAAAATCCACATGATATTCTTATTAAATATAAGGACATTTGAAAAAAATCTAACATCTCTTCATGATGAAAATACTAGAGATACTGAGGATTCAAGGAACACATCTAAACACAATAAAGGCAAGATACAACAAACAAAGTCAGCATTGGTCTAAGCAGGAAAAAAAAAAAACACCCTGAAAATATTTCCATTAAAATCAGGAACAATAAAAAATGTCAACTCTCTCCATATCTATTTAATATAGTATGTAAAAGTTTTAGAGTCATAAGATAAATGAATGAGATTAAGAGACTACAAAGAGAAAAAGGAGTCAACATATCCTTCATTTACAGATACTGATTTTCCTTTAGTAAAATCCTAGTACTAATGAATATGTTCTTCACAGTACCAAGATAAGAAATTCTCAAAAATATCAATAGCTTTACTATGCGCACATGAGAACAATTCTAAAAAATGAATCCAGGACCTTTCACAATAGCCTCAATAGTAATTGTACTAGTTTATGAAACTGACAGTAGTTGATGCTTCTCTAGAGTACAATAGCCACTGGTAATTAGCTATGATCCCAGGTTCAAATCTTAAACTTCAGCTATTTAACAGTTCATAAACCAAATTATACAGATGTTGGTTATCCACAAAATATAATTACTATTTCTTGTTACACCCTATGAATATCTTGCTGTATTGACACTTATAGTTCATAGGATTTACAGTTGGGCAAAACTACTGATTGCTCATCTCTGTTGGCAGATTTTATATAATCCTTTAGTGGCAAAGAACATTTAAAGATTTATACTAACTGTTATTATAATATTATGAATGAGTAACTTATATTTTAATATTCATGTTAGTCAATAGAAGGTTAATTTTAAATTTTAACTTGAGAATGATTTTACTGATTAATTGTTTGTATTTTTCTCTTATATAAATGAACAAAGGTCAATTTAACAGATATAGATTTTGGTTTTTATAAGTTAAATCCTATAAGTAACCATGATGAATGGGAAAAATTGTACACCTGAATATAATATTAAACTGAAAAACATTTTATATAGTGTCAAAAACTTTTGATTATAATCTTTCTTGCTTTGCCTTAGGAAGTACATGCTGTGGTCACTGAGATCATAGAATCAGAAAGAGCAATAAGAAATATTTATGATGTTTGCACATACTGATCTTTTTCTTGTTATTTATAAAACACACCTTGGCTGATGTGGATGAAATCAGACTAGAGCTAGCTGTTCTGAGTGTTCTCTAAAGAGACAGGTTCTCTTCAGTGAGTAACTATTGTGGAAGTATGTGATATAAATAGACAAAGACTGAAAGTTTAAAGGATTACAATGGCTGATTGTCTCTGCCATGCACACAAAAAATGCTCCAAAATAATGATTATAAAAGAACAGCCTGGCAGAAGGCAGTAAACTGAATTTATTCATCACATTTCCATGTCAGGCCTTCATTTTTTGCTCCTTTTGCATATTAATTTACTTAAAATATTTCCAAACTTTATGTACAATGTTTATATCCTTTCACTTCAACTTCCCTCATCCAGTCTTCCCAATATCCCCATTCTTCTCAATGCCATAATGTATTTTCTTAATTACTATTTTTACCTATACACACATATGGTTAATAATTATATAAATACAATATATTGTGTCCGTTTAGGCCTGCAATACAAAAGGGAAATCACACATAGTACTTTAAGCCTATCTAACTTCCTTGGCTAATAAAATATTTTATTTTAAAGGAGAATCTAATCTTTTCACTTTACCAAAGCTGTATAATTTCCAGTTTCCTTAGATTTATCCTTATACCCACAAGTAAGTGTAGCTCTTATCCTGCATCAAGTATGTTTCTTTTTTAGTATAAAAAAATTATACTATTATATAATTTTCTATTTTCTCTTTCCTCTTTCCAATGCAACTCATTGCTCATTCTCTCAAAATCATGCCCTCATTTTTTTAACCTGCTGATACATATATAATCTCAGGTCTGACTACTTGATATTGGATAACCAGTCAACACAATGCCTTCACCTAAGGTTGGTGATCATAACAAAAGAGAGGGCAGGAATACTGTAAGAGCCAGAGAAATGGAAATTTTGCTCTGATATTGTGACTTCTACAAATGTCAAACAGCCTAGATATATGAAGGATCCTCAAAAGGGCAGTCTAATCAAGACCAGTACAATGATAATACCAATGAACATACTGACAAGGAAGAGGCAAATCTCACTGGGCTGCAACCCTAAATAAAAGAACTGTGGGCAAGTGGGAAATTTTTAAATTGGAAGATTTTTTTCCAGCATATCTACACCATTAAAGAAATCCCACATTTGACTAAAATGCAGACTGTAAGTGGCAATAAAGTATCTAACATCAGTTGAAATATTTGTAATTAACCCTACATCTTGCAAAGTATAGAGAACAAAACCCCTACACCTCAAGGCTTAGAACACCATGAAGGAAGGGGTGCAAATATTGTAAGAGCCACAAGACTAGGGTGTCTTCTACCTTTCTCACAATTTAATCTATGTTCTGACATTTTCTTGAGTGATATATATTCATGGAATATAGTGTGCTAATTTATAAGTATATATAATATGCAGTGATCAAGTTGGGTAACTTGACGTTTGACCTCCTTAAACATGTAATACCTTCTTTTCCTTAGAAACCTTCAAAATTGTTATTTCCTAGTATGGCATAAAATATAATACATTGCTATGAGTTATGTTCATCCTTCTATATTTTAGAATGATAGAAATTACTCCTCCTACTAATTTGTTAACCTTTAAATCAACTTCTTATGTTGAATGTTTTCTCTGACAGCAAGTGAATGAATAGTAAGTATAGTACAAAATACAAAAATAAGGTTCATTTCTCATGTTACTATAACCTTGTCTGACTATGAATTTTTTAATTGATTGGTTCATTGAAGCTAAAATTATTTCTTATTTAATTGCATCTAACCTGTTCTTATTTTTCTTTTTTTTTCTTGTCTGTATTTATAACATATATTTTCATTAGTGGAGAATAAATCTAGGACCTCATATATACTAATCAAATACTCTATTACTTAGCTACATTGCAAATCTGAATATACATTTTGTTACTTTTTTAACTAGACTAGTATATTAGACATTTATGTTGATTATTTAATATGTCCTTGGGATCATGAATATTTCTAGAAAAATGTCATAGAAACTTTAAGAGATCATATCTGAAATTTTCTGTCAGATATTCCTCTCTCTTTCTTCCATGAAACATCCCCACATTTTCCATAAATTCACCTCTATTTTAGTCTTGCTTTGACATTTTATAACATATGTGACTTGTAAATTGCTGATAATATTGAGATGGAAGTAAATTCATAGCATATTTTAATCATATCAAAAAGTTTTAAATTATTTCAAAAGAATGAATGAAAAAAATATAGTTTAGACTCAGATTGGTCTTTTATGTCACAGAATTATAGGTATGCAGAAAAATACAAGCAGTATGGTTATAAACACTTTAACAACAAAAAGCAATTTGTACATAATAATTGTCAAAGTTTATGAAAAAGAGTAAAAATCAGCCCTGTGACAGCTGAAAATTTTATCAACTATGTGTTTTGGGGTTTAGTATGCATCTCTGTACTCTTTTAAAAATGTATACACATATCTAGTGTGAACATGTTATAATTATACAGTTAGACAAAAGAAAATGAGATACATCTGTGAATATGATTTCAGTGATACAATTAAATTACTCAAAAAGTTTTTCTAGGCTTACCCTCCCCCCAGTATAATTTGTCACATGTATTTTCTTTGCTATTTTCTCAACTCATCTCGTGCTGTTGGATGGATTTGAGTAATTAGGTCACTGGAAATCTGAAGGGAGAACAGAAATTAGATTTGACTTTACAAAGAAAAGGAGACTATGTTGAGGTCTGGTGCATTTAGAAAAAGGAAAAAAAAAAAGGTCCTTTTTTGTTTTTCTTGTAATTCATTTTTATCATGCAATGACAGTAAATTTTATTCCAGTGTAGATTTGCATTCTGTTAAAGGAAGCTATCCATAAAATACATTCTTGGTTCTTTTTTTTTTACCAGTCTTACAAATTAATTCATAAAATCTACTTTTGAATGCAAATCAAAATATTACAAATGATATATACTATGAAACATTTTATGCAAAAAAACCCAACAAAATAAGTATTGCCCTGCCCTCTGTCCTGATCTCTTTCCCAAAGAGGAAAGAAATGACATAACTTGAATAGATCCCTATATCAATTACTACTTATGTTTCAGTGTTTTAAAACAATGCTCAATATTCATATTCTGCTCTTATTCTTCTGGTTTGTTTTCTAACATTTCACATTAATCCAAATAACATCCCTAAGCAGTATCAACAAGACGTTTCTTTCCATTATGATAAGCATATGAAAAAGCCTTCAATGATGAGAATATCAAAACAAATGTAAATAAATAAAATAGCAAATCATGATCTCCTTAGCAGCGTTTCAGTTTTAGGAAGAATTTCATGAGATGTCCAGTGTTTTCAGAAACTGAAGTCCAAATTCTCTGCACTCACTCTTATGTCATGACAAGTATTTTAATGGATTTCCATTTTGTAATCTTAGGTAAACATGAATAAGTTTACCAAAATTTCTTCTCTACATAGTTAACTAGGGTCAAAAGAGTCATTTTATGTGAGATTTGGAAGACAAAAATGAATAAGCAGCCAAATTAAGTATCTGCTTGGAAGGATGCAAATGTACCAGGTGCTGTTGTAGTTTACACATGCTGTGTCTATTTACCTGACTAATTGTTTTGTCATGGACCACAAATAGCACTTCAGCTATTCCTAAACCACTTAGATCTTCAAGGTTCTTTGACTGCAGAGACAGATGAGAGTTTAGCTCCTTGGGAAAGGGTACTAGCTTCTGTATTTCACCTACATGATAAAAGTTGGAGATGATGGGAAAAACAGAGAGAAATGCAGTCCAATTTTGTGGCTTCTGGTCTGCCCTTATTCTCTCCTTCATAGATTTTCCTCTTCAGAATGGCCTATTCTGTAGACTTCAATTTCAGCACCAGATATAATATCAATAAACATTTTAACACACTTCCAAATATGTTCCAAATGCAACATATTAGTATCTATCCTACATAAGTGTTTATATATGCATTTATAACAATATAATATGTACTATTACATATGATACTTAAAATGATATATAATGTGCATAAATACATCTATATATTATACACATATACATGTATCATTACTCTCCAACAATTTTTCTTCTGATCAAATTCTCAACATTAGTACTTCCATTATACTTTCAAGTGAAGAAGAGTAGAGATTATGCAAAATTTCTTAAGATATTTGAGATATAATAAATTAGGTATTTAAATTCGATCTAAAATATTGAAAAACATAGCACTGGAAACAATACACAATAAATCATTGCTTACTGCAATGACCCAAGGGCATGAAGTAAAATTATAGTAAGTGTACATAGCAGAAGGATAAAGAAATAATAACAAAAAATAAAAAGCAACACCAATAGAAATAACATAACATAATGTAGAAGCTAGCTCAGGATACAGCATCAGATTCTATGAGACAGAAAATATGCTCAAGCAATGTAACCTTTTAACAATGACTATAGAGAAAATTAATGACATCTGCTCATCATTATGCTAGCTTCAGCAACCATCAGTAATAAGTATGTGAAAAAGAGTTGCCATAAATCCCTAGAGATTAAATTTAATGAAAAAAATTAATAGGAAGAAAATAATTCGAATATCAATTAAGTATGGACTTTTAAATTTCATTATTTTGATTACATTATTACTTGAAAGAACCCCATATATCGATTGTGTTAGTTTACCATTGCTGAGACAAAATGCCTGAAGTAATTATCTTAAAGGAAGGAAAGGATTGTTTTTGTAAGTTTAAGAAATTTATGTCCATACTCACTTAGTGTGTTGTTTGAGAATTATCACAAACTGCATATCATATGGGAATACACAGCAGATAAGGCCTAATTGCCTCATAGTGTCCAAGAAACAAACAAAAATATGAATTACTTTTCAATTTTCTCTTCAAATATATATAGCCAGTGATTTAACTTCCGTATAGTAGGTCCCAGTTCCTAAATTGACATTGCTTCCTAATAGCCAAATATGCTATGAATAAAGCCCTCAGTATTTGAGCTTTTGTATGACATACTACAGCCAGATGATTCATTTGAGTGGTCCAATAATTTATACTAAATAATGGATATCTTCAAAAAGAAAATAATATAATTTGGATATTGATAGGGCTGATAGTAACAAGTCAAAAACATTTGAGTAAAACTATTTACCAAACCAAAAAATAAAAATAAAATAAAATTAAAAAGTTTTATTAAATAAAACTACTTTAAAAACATGCTTTCAGTAAAAACAGAGTTGTATTGGGGGAATTACTGTACAGATATCACTTATCACTTTGCCTATAAAACCTGTTAGGTTTTTTTTTTTTTAATAATAGTTAACAAAGGCTACTTGGCCTTACTTTGAATGTAATTTTATGAAAGTCCATATCTGAATATGTAAGTATGTCCTGATCTTGGTATCATCTACTGCTATTAAAACATTCCTCCATCTCCATTATGAAACACATTTCAGCTTCTCAGTGATCTCACAGTCTAGCCTTCAAACTCTTGTGAGAGCTGTCTTCTTCAATATTCCACCCTAGCCTTATATAGAACGTGTTCCTTTGGCTCTGGGACAAAAAAAAAAAAGGCTAACCAAAGAGGACTTCTTATCTCCCCTGTTTAACTCTGAGACATTCCAGAAGGAAAAAAAAATACACCTTTAACTCTTTTCAGTAATTTGACTTGGATGGCCCTATAAGTGAGAATATACATAAAAAAGAACAAAAAGCAAGAGCAGCAATTTCCACATTTTAACAGTAAGACTCTGATTATTTGGATCTTATCCCAGTGACTTGTGATGTCATATTTAAATATTTTGAGTCCAACTACTATTGTTGCATGGTGATTTACCTCAAAACAATACAGTCTCAGGTGCATATTTAATCAGGGTATCATGTACAGTGAGGATACATTATTTTTCTGTCCAGAAGGCTATATGAGCAGAGGTCACAAAGAAAGCACAGGATAAATATCCATATATGAATCTTTTTACCGTATCCAACTGGCTATCCTTCTTGAAAAAATATAGTTTAGTGTTTTGTGATGACATGAAATTACCTGTCTATATGAGTAGAGGTCACAAAGAAAGCACAGGATAAATATCTGTATATGAATCTTATTACCTTATCCAACTGGCTATTCTCTTTGAGAAAAAAGTAGTTTAGTGTTTTGTGTTGACATGAAATTACCTGTCAGGGGCTCAAATCTCTTTGTGGTTTAATATTGCATTCTACCTTAGAATCCAAAGTTCATAGATGGTAATAGTTTTTATGGAGGCATGACACAGACTTTGCGGAGGGTACAGTCTTGGCAGTTCAGGATTGCATGAGGTAGTTGTTCTTTTAAGATAATTAGTTGATTCTGGGCACCCTTAGGTCCGGTCAGTCCTGTCATAAATATCTGGGTGATATCTGATCTTTAAGTCAGTTTGGAATTTCCTGACATTTGAGGTATAGCTGCAGTTAAAGGTGGGAGAGTGATTGTCTCATGCTGTGTCTGTTCTGAGGAGTGGGGGCTATAAGCTTTTGGTCAAAGGTCAAAAGCCATTCAGGGGAAAGATGGAGCCATTTGGCCCAATTCTCAAATGAAGTTTCTCTCACAGGCACCAGCCCGGTGATTTCTTACCTAGTAGAGACCTCTGCTTGTTTTCTTTCTTATCTCTGCCCCAAAGATGGCAATGTCAGGAATTTTTACATTCCTCTGTTCTCCGGAGAAGCACTAAGAGGCTTTAATTAACATGGGCCTAAAACTTGAAAATATAAGCTATAAGGCAACTAAGAGAAACATAGGTTACAAAGTTAGTGTGATTCTTTCAGTTGGAGTATCAGTCTCAGAAAAGACCCCTGTGCCCAGATAGTTTGTTTCTTTTGCTCTCCTTGTGGAGCTCCTGTTCTCTCCAGATCTTACTACCTTCTTTTATAGGATTCCCTGCATTCTGCCAAAAGTTTGTTTATGAGTCTCAGCATCTGCTTTGATACATTGCTGGGTAGAGTCTTTCAGAGGCCCTCTGTGGTAGACTCCTGTCCTACCTGTTTCCTGTTTTCTCCTTCCTCCAATGCCCATCCCATTTGTCCTTCTGAGTGAGGATTGATCATCTTACCCAGGGTCCTCCTTCTTTAGCATATAGATTTTAGTATGTGTATCATTTATTATAGGTCTAGTATCCACTTATAAGTGAGTATAAACCATGTGTGTCTTACTGTTTCTGGGATACCTCACTCAGGATGATCTTTTCCAGATTCCACCATTTGCCTGTAAATTTTATTATTTTCTTGTTTTTAATTGCTGAGCAGTATTCCATTGTGTAAATGTACCACAATTTCTATATGCATTCCTCCGTTGAGGGACATCTGGGTAGTTTCCAGGTTCCAGGTATTATGAATAAAGCTGCTACAAACATGGTTGAACAAATGTCCTTGCTGTGTACTTGAGCATATTTTCCATATGTGCCTGGAAATGGTATAGCTGGATCTGGAGGAAGTTCTCTTATTCTTATATTTAACACCATGAAGCAGAAAACATTTGAATGTATATGGCCAATGAGTGTGTAAAAATTGGGGATAATGGCCCATATTGGGACCACAGCCACACTGATGACCATCATGCAGGGGACCATTCTGTAGGCTCCATCTGTGTCCTTAACCTCAAACACAGCTGTGTGTTTTATGGAGAGCAACAAAAGTATCATAGTTCATCTTTTCTATGCCTCAGGATTAAAAGATATTGATTTCTTTGAGGAAACCTATGAAAGCTCTTATGTGGAACTGCAACAGGAATGGCTGTTAGTGGGTGTCCATGCATGGGATATTTTGTACATCAGAGTATTTGTCCAGTGAGATAGTAGGGGCTTATATAGAGATTATATAATGGCACTTTGAGGATCCAGACAGTCCGTGGGCATCACAGAACAGCATACTCAGTGCTATAAAGTCTATAAAAGCCTCTGGTGTTTGAAAACACTTTAAAGAGGCCTGAGATTTAGACATGATTTTCTTTCCTAGGAAAGAAATAAAAGCAACAAGGTATGACAAGAAAAGATATGTTTGCATCTTGTAAACCAAAATGTTGTATTCTTATCTTTTCCTTTGATTACAAAAATGTTAAGTTAGACTATCCAAATGGAAAAAACACAACAGAAATGAGAAATGAAAAGTCAAAGGGTCAGTGCTACAAAGTAAACCTGTCCTCCTCAGGCTAATTTATTTGCTTTGTGGCTGAGAAGCTAGGTAGAGGGTGATCAGGCAGTAGATGGTCTCTCCCAAGGTCAGAGCCAGAGTGATCTGTTAATGCATTTGGTTGGGAAGGACTTGTTTCAGGTACATGGGCACACCATCAATCTTCTGGAAGAATTTCTGTACCTCTGCAGCTTTGTCTTTCCAGCATAATAATAAACCAGAGCACATTTGACAATTAAATCTATTGTTTAAGGAAATGACACTGAGTTGTGTTTGTGCTCCTGATTTCTCTGGAGATTCTGGATGAAAGTTGCTCAGGAGCTCATTGATGGGCCCCAGGACTCAGACTGTGTCTAAGCAGGAACAGCAGAAACCCTTCAGGGTGTAGTGTGCCTGAGGGAGGAAGACAAAAGCTGGAGGTCAGGCATGTGGAATGAGGGGTTTCAGTTAGCCATCTGGGGAATTTTTCCATCTTGCAGTAAAATGCTACTAGAAATTTCAAATCTGCCTCTATTTATTGAGTATCATTTGCCTTGCCAAGATCTTTAGTGAAATGTTATGCATTTTTTCCATCATGGAAAAGAGAACACCTACCAGTGTTGCACTTTAGACAGCTGTACCAGAAATTCTTCTTTAATAATGCTATGGCTTTAAGTTAAGATTTATTTGACTGAAGAATAAATACATGAATAAAAAAAAAAGAAAAGGTAAGTTTGTCTATCACACAGTTAAAGAGTAGTATAAAACAAGCTGGATCATGTTTTCCATCAATAACAATGAGGATGACCAGGGACAAAATGATCAAATCAGAGAATGTGGTCAAAGAGGAAAAAGTTGCTCCATATGAAACGAAATAATGCTTCCTACCACTTCTTGAGTTACCGCCAACCTCATCCATAATAATGAGGAACATAAGAATCCATACTTCCTCAGTACTCTGTCACCACTTAAAAGGTGAAAAGAATCTCTTTTTTTATTAATTTATTTATTTTTATATCAATCACAGGTTAGGTACTTTGCATCCCAGGCGTAGCCTCCTCCCTCATT
>CM053742.1:66194367-66217603 GCA_028658305.1 Pachyuromys duprasi
CAAAAATAACTCCAGAACAGGTATCAATGGAAACATGTAAATATTGTAATTTACCAAAGGATGGAACATGAGTAACATCCATTTGCCAAATTTGAAGAGGTTGAATTCCTCTGGGGTTAATACCAACATGAGGCACAGGTAAAAAGTGACAGACATACCTTAATCCAATCAATTAAACCTTTGCTCCTTCTTGGGGTAATAACGGCCTTGCATTCAGGAGAGGCATTCTCAAAAACCAGCTGCTCTATCATTGGCTTAACTTTCTCAGGATCTCCAAAAATTCTATTAGCAGCCTCTGTCATACGAGCCACAAAGTCAGAAAATGGCTCCTGGGGGCCTTGCACTATCTTTGTCAAATGCCCAGTAGGCTCCCCCTTCTTGGAGAGTGCTTTCCAAGCCCTAATGGCAGCTAGAGATATTTGACCATAAGCTCCTCTATCATAGTTATCATGGTTATTAGCATACTGACCTTGACCGGTTAAGAGATCAAAGGTCCATTGTCTCTGATTGTCTTCAGTATAACTGTTAAATCGTGCTTGTGACTGGCAAGCATCATGCCATAGAGCCTTCCACTCCATGTACTGGCCCATATTGGGCAGAGCAGCCTTAGCCAAGGTCTCCTAATCATTAGGTGTCATAGAGGTATTAGCAAGTCTCTCCAATTGCTTTATAGTAAAGTTGGCATCTATTCCATATTTGTTGACTGACTCTGCAAGTTCTTTTATCAAAGGATACTCCAGCGGCACATGCACACGCTCTCCTTCTGCCATCTCCCAGACCAGACATTCCAAAAATAATTTTCTCCGGTCACCCGGTGACATAAAAGTCACAGATCCAGAAGTTGGAGCATACAGAGGCGGTGCAGTAGGGAGCACTGCGTGTCTAGCTGTGACTCACCGCTTGTTCCTCCCTACATCCAGCCGGTACCTCTCTTGCTCATACCGTGCCGCTTCCTCATCTAACTCCTCCTCCTCTGAGGGGGAGAGCTCCTCTGAGTCAGAGCTGGAAAGCCCTAAAGCTTCCAATTCCTTTACTGGATACAGAGGCTTTTTTCTGATTAGGGCGTGGACTTCTCCGTGACTCCTTCTTATCTTTCTCTCCCAGGGCATACTTTCCCTTAATTTCCTCCTCCTTAGAGGGGTCTGATTCCTTAATTTTCCTTTTACAGGCCCCTAAATGTTTATTTCGCTCTGTTTCTGACATGCTGTCTTGTAAATCTCTTAAAACTACTTCCCCTTCTAACTTGGCTGATTGGCATTTGGAGTCCTGCAGGCAGGAACGAACTAGCTTCCATAATGGTTTTGTTCCAGCCCTAAGCTTCCCATTAACCTGTTCATGCTCCAAGTCCTTTTCAAGTTTGTCCCAGTCACCCAACGAGAGGTTCCCTGAGACAGCAAACCAAGGTGCAACTCGATCTATCTCTTTGACAAACCCTTCCAGAGTTTTGGTGGAAACTTTTAGTTCATGCTGTCTTAGGAGTGATTGTAACGCCGTGGTCACTGAATGAGACGCTTCCATGTTGCTCTCTTAATTTACGAGAGAAACTGACACACAGGAGAAAAAAGCACCACGGCTTATCTATGTCTGACTAACTATGCCAATTAGTTACTTGAAAAATGATCACTTTAAAGCTGCCCTTTATGATAACAAAACGAAACCAAAATGAACAGGATGAAAGCTATAACAACGATAACAAAGCCTCCAACGCTTCGGCCAGCTGGGGAGAGAGAAGGAAATCAAGGCCAAACATATCTCTCAGAGCTTACCTATCTTTTGCAGTTCTGAATCCTCCCCGCGAACGGGGATCTCCTCAGGGCCGACTATGGCAGGTCTCCCGGCGTCCCTGGTTTCGGCACCAGCTGTGGGTCGAGTGTAGTCGTCTCACCAGCAAGAACGCACATGGACACCAGGATTCTTCTGCAGCAGGCGTTTATTTCAGCAGTGAATGGAGGAAGACCCCAAGCCCCAAAATGGCACAGTTTTTATACCCTCTGGGTGGCGTGTTGGTTCCTGATTAGCAGAGGCCTGTCAGGCCATTTGACGTACCTGAATAGCGTGATTCTGGGGCTCATTTCCAGCCCAGGCGCATGTGCAATGACAGTTGTAATGGCGTTTGCAGGCTCTCTACACATGGACATAAATGCAGACCCTGGGCTCAGTAGAAACTTGGACCCAGACATTGCTCTCAGTTGCAATATGGACCTGGCCATCACCCTGGCCTCAGGAGATTGCTACTAATTGAAACATTCTCTCCAGAATGGAGAAAGATGTCTCAGAAGACTTAGGAAGTTATGAGAGCTAACATCTTTAAAATTTACAAGTCTCATCCCTGTGGTTACAGAAGCATTAAAGTACTACTTGAAAAGAAGACACATCAAAGAGCTGAACTATGCGAAAGATAATTTACATCATGTTTTATACTTTTAGTGAGTTATCACCCATGTTGAGATGGGCTCTTAATTAGTGTTGCATCTTTGTGTTATGTTCATTCTTATAACTCTTCATCCTTATTTTTGTAAGTAGTCAGACATTCTCATTTATTTACCTATTTGTGTTGATGAAATTGGTACATTTTGTAACACTTTTTGTCTTATGTGAAAAGAGATTCATGCCAGTAGTCCACAGGAAAAGTGTAACACAGCATTACATCTGAGACAAAAGAATAAGTCTTGAATGTATTATGTTATATGAAAACAGCCAGTCTTCACACTTGCATGTTATATTATCACATTTTTGTGATAAACTGAAACTGTTAAAATTGGAGTGATAAATAAAAGGGTGGTAGTGTCTATTAATGGATTAACTAATGAGGTTATATGGAAGCTAAATAGAGTCACTGTATCTTTATGCTGTTTATTGTTTTGGCTGAATTATATAGGTATATATGTATGTATTGAAATTCATTGAATTGTGCACAAAAGACAAAAACTAATATTTCTTTCTAATGATTTTAATGTAATGTAAAAATATGCTTTTCAGTATCATTTCCAAAGAAAATATTAAAGATTATAATGGAATATTTGGTGTATAGATATTTCCACGAGAGGCCATATATTATTTGTTGATTAAACTAAACTGAACTAAACTAAATTCATAGTAGAAAAATGTTTTAATAAATTTATGAGTATAAGCAAGCCCAGCGAAACCACTGAACTACACCACTCCATAACTGTAAACAAAGCTCCTTGGGGAACAAACTTTCAGACTATCTCATGAGAATAGGTAGCAGTAGCTTAACAGGAAAAGAAATAGTGCCATTCCTGACAGTCAGAAACCTATATTAGAAGGTTTACAAGGAGTGCTGAGTTTAGGTTTCTTATGTTTTGCAGGTAAGACTTCTTCCGTTTATCTGAGGGAATACTCCAGTTTACTCAGTAAGAATCTGACCTGAGTGGGGCTTGGGCTGCCATCATAGGATATAGTCAGTTGCATGACTATCATGGGACCTGCTTTGTGACCTAACAGTCTTTCATTGTTGAAAAGTGACAATGCTAGTTCTCATCAACCCCCTGGTTACTTCCTGCTGAGTTGGGGTAGTATCTGGAATACTGGTTCAAAGCAGAGAATCAAGCTGGCAGACAATGGCAGGAAACCTGGGGAAATTTATTTAGAAACATTTGGTTTACTCTCTGGTTATTTAACTAATTTTCCCTTGAAAGGACCTGAAGAAAAAGGAAATTGATTATTATAATAAGTATGGATATTAGTAGGCTAAGGAAAGGAAGGAACCAAGGGTCCAAGGAAGACTCTGTTTTGGAGTCAGTCAGTAGGGGCTATCATATAAGATTTTTATCTTCTGTTAGCCACACTGATTTATGTTGTATCAACTCTGTTCATCTAGAAATAATGGGAGCCTTCCTTTGTGATAGTCAGCAAGTCAAAGGCTTTCTGGCTTTGTGGGACCAATGAGGTTAGAAAGTAAGTTGCTTTCAGAGAAGTTGTGTGGTCAAGTTTGATTTCTGGATGAGATGTGTCAGCTCAATAAATGTCTGCTGGGATAGATATAGAATATGTATCAATCCCCCCAATGCATGTAGCCCCCACTGAAGCTGTCAGAGTTATGGGAATCATGACTTGGAGTACCTTAGCTTGATTTCATCTGTGTGTTACCTGGAGAAGAGATAAAATTTCTCCCTCAATGCAGAGGATGAGAAAATGAAGTACTAGAGTGGGGAAACCATAGACCATCGGTTGATACTTCTGTGCATCCACAGGTGTTGAAGAAGCACCAGAGGAGGGTTTCCTCTGAGGTTGGTAAATTTTGTGAATGAGGTACTGACATTGTTTGAGGGAGGGCAAATATGAAAATGGGTATAGAAAAGACAATGGCCTGGCATTTCTAGAGTATGGAAAGGTACTGTGAGAAATTAAGGGAAAATTATCTCAGAGTTGCAGAGTTTTAAGTTTAGAGTTATGTTTGTGAGGCAGATAGCTAGAAAGCATGATTGCATGGGTGATCAAAGGAAGCACAAGATTGAATTGAAGGATGAGATGGCATTTCCATAGATGTGGAAAAGTATAAGGTAACAATTTATGATGGCCTTCCATGAAGGGAGGATTAAAGGAGACATTTCTAAGCTTTGAGATTTCTAAGCTTAAGTTAGACATTGATTTATTTTATGGACTTCACTAAAATGGCAACAAGAGTGGACAGTCTTTTCAAGAAGCCTAAAATTTTAAATTTTTCTCTGGTAGGAGGTGTAAATATAGCAGTCTCCTTAACCTCCTAGACCCATTTGTAATTCCAGAGATCTCAGATAATGAAAAGGTCAAGTTTGAATTCTTAGACAGCAACAATTGTATATATATAGCCTCAGAATGGTCAAACTTTCCCATAAGGTCTAACCATTAAAATGGTTGGTTTGATCCTAGGGAAAGGGAATAGATTTAAAGTTATGGAGGTAAGAGGACAGTGTAGAGCCATGATTTACTGTGCCGGCTACATGGAAATTAAAAGTAATGTAGATATCTGAAGCACAGCCTAAGTAAAAACAGAAAGTAAAGTTAATGAGTTCAGGGAGATCTTTATCTTGGGCATATATTTAAAAGTTCAAGGTTTCGTATATGGTTCTGGTGATTGGCAGTGTGGAAGGGAATTTCAAAAACAGGAAAAAAAAGGATAGAATTCACACTTGGGGATAGCCAGTAGGTGACAGAGCTTAAGATTTACTGGTCTTGTCAGCTGACAGGAGTATTATAAGGTTGTGTGTCCACAGCTCACTTAAGCAGCATAAAATGAATCCAATATGCCAATTCATGAAGTTTTGTTATAGTTAATATGGTGAATAAGTCCAAATTTGGTCCATTCAGTGTGGGCTCAGAGCAAGGAAGAAGAAACCTTTAGTCTTAAGGCATAATGGTTTGAATGATAGTATCAGTGAAGGTCTAAGGGAGGACAAGATCAGCATGTACCTGGAGGAGTTATCCTAAGAGAGTGTTGCAGGATGTTTGATCACACTGTGAACCCCTAGGTTTTGTACTGGAAAAACCTGTTACTATTTGTGGTATGGCTCAGCCCTCTCACACACCTTAACCCAAGAACTTTCTGTTCATGGTGAACAGTTAGTTGTGGTGTAGCTCCACCCTAGAATACACATTAATCCAAGATCTATTTGTAAACAGATTAAATAAAATAGCTCAAGTGGCAGAGGAAGCAACCAGTTGACAGAGAGTGAGCATAGGAAAAAAATGATAGAAAGTGAGAGGAATTCTGGAGGATGATGTTTGATGGACTTCTATGAAAGCATGGAGAAGGAAAAGGGGCTTTTTTCCTGGATCATAGGCTGATAGGAAAGTCAGCTGAGTGTTTCTCTATCTCTATACGCTAGAAGGCTTTCATACTGTCATCTAGCTCTTGAGTCTATTAATACTATTAAATGTTAAGATTCTGTTTCAAAAACAAGAGAGTAAAAGAAGGCAACTAACCATCCAGTAGGCTTGATTCCAGAGCAAGTAAATGCAGAAAAGATTGATCATAAATTAACTCAAATTAAGGATGCCATCAAAAGGCAAAATCTAAGAATAATAGGAACTGATGAAAAAGAAGACTCCAGGCTCCAAGATCCGGAAAGTATTTTCAAGAAATAATAGAAGAAAAAATTTCCAAACTAAAGAAAGAGATGTCCATAAATATACAAGAGGCCTACAGAACACCAAATAGACTAGACCAGAAAAGAAACTTTTCACACCACATCATAGTCAAAACACTTAATCTACAAAACAAAGAAAAGATATTAAAACCAGCAAGGGAAAAAGGCTAAGTAACATATAAAGGTAGATCTATCAGAATCACACGGGACTAATCATCAGAAACTATGAAAACCAGAAAGACCTAGTCAGATATCATGCAGGGTTTAAGGAACCGCAGATGCCAACCCAGAATGCTATACCCTGCAAAGCTTTCAATCAATATATGTAGAGAAAACAAAATATTCCATGACATAAATAAATGTAAGCAAAATCTAAACAGTAAACCAGCCCTACTGAAGATACTAGAAGGAAAATTCCAATCCAACGAAAACAATATATCAAAGAAAACATAGCACACAGATAATATCCCAACAAAAATTAAAAGAAAACAAGCAATGAATCACAGTAACACCACCAATTCCACAATATTAGGAACTAACTTTCAATGGTCACTACTATTTATCAACAACAGTGGACTCAACTCTCCAATAAAAAGACACCGACTAACAGAATGGGTGCGGAAACAGGATCCAACATTCTGCTGCCTCCAAGAAATACACCTATGCAACAAAGATAAACACTACCTCAGATTAAAGGGCTGGAAAAATGTTTTACAAGCAAATGGATCCAGAAAACAAGCTGGGGTAGCTATCCTAATATCTAATAAAATAGACATTCAACCAAAATTAATCAAAAAACATGAGGAGGGACACTACATTCTCATCAAAGGAAAAATCCACTAGAAGGACATCACAATTCTGAACACCTATGCCCCAAATACAAGAGCGCCTAAATTCGTAAATGAAACATTATTAAAGCTTACCAACACATCGATCCCAACACCTTAATAGTGGGAGACTTCAACACCCCACTCTCACTAAGGGACAGATCATCTAGACAGAAACCAAATAGGGAAATAAAGGCATGTACAGAGGTCCTAACTCAAATGGACTTTATAGATGCCTATAGAACTTTTCACCCAAACTCAAAAGGGTATACCTTCTTTTCAGCACCTCATGGAACCTTCTCCAAAATAGACCATAAAGTTGGTCACAAAGCAAGCCTCAACAGATATAAGAAGATTGAAATAATCCCCTGTATTCTATCTGATCACCATGGACTAAAGCTGGACTTCAACAACAATAGAAATAGCAAAAACATACATGCATATGGAAACTGAAGAACTTGCTGCTCAATGACAGCAGGGTTAAGGAGGAAATAAAGAAATAGAGAAAGAAATTAATGTCTTTCTAGAATCCAATAAAAATGAAGGTACAACATACCCTAATTTATTGGACACAATGAAAGTACTGCGCAGAGGAAAATTCATAGCATTAAATGCCTTCAGGAAGAAATTTGCAACATTTCATACAAGCAACTTAATGGCCCAACTCTAAGCCCTAGACAAAAAAGAAGCAAAGACACCCAAGAGGAGCAGACAGCTGGAAATAATCAAACTCAGGGCTATAATCAAGGAAAATGTATATGTTGTTCACAAAGATTATGCAAACCTACAGAGAAACGTTTACTGGCTCTTTACATAGATTAATGTCCAGTATAAGATGGCAATATCATGTCCAGATGAAACACAGGCATTAGTTGAAACTTAACTTTCAAAATTGCAAATGCAAAGTATAAAAAGTTTGTTAGACTTTTAAAAGTTTAATGAACACCCATGGATGAATGGATTAGAACTACTGCTGACATTGACCTCAACGACTATGTAATTAGACAAGTAATAGCCAATAATCTTAGATGTCAAACTTTCTAGTATTTTAACTGTGAAAGAAAATCATTTGAAAACAGGCTGTAGCAAGGCTTTCTTAGGGACTTCTCTAGAAAATCTTAGTATTCCAGGATTTGGAGGTGGTGTGGTAAGGGTAGGCATTGAATGAATAAACACAGATCAGGAAGAAAACTCCCTATGAGAAAATCCTTTCAATATGGGAAACTCCCCAAAGAGTTCACTCATACCTTGGTAACAAACATGAGTCAGGCATTTCCTGTTAGCAATCCACAGAGAAACTAGGAAAAACTAAACTAGGTATTAGAGATCTAAGGCATGTTCTAGAGGGAATCTCTGCCCTAGACTTAGCCATGAGTAAAAATCGCACACCATCACTAAACATTTAATACCCAATGGAGTTATTTGACATCTACTTTCAAAGATAGTAGTAATAGTTTTAGAAAGAACATCTGGTGGTTTCATTGTGCATCCAGGAATTGCAGATGAAAACTTCAAGGGAGAGACTGAGGTTATGGCTTATGTAAAGAAAAATATGCAATTTAAAATGAGATAGGATTCTTCAGCTTTTACTGTTTCCATATGTGAAAGGCAGAGCAGCTCCAATTGAAACACCAAGAGTACTTGACATTACTAGAACATAGGATTTTTGGAGAACTGTTATCAACGACCAGAGGCCACAGCAAAAATTATAATTGAATGATATTGGAAACAAGGTTTGGTGGACAGAGGAGCTGAAGTAACTATAATATCATGAGAACCTTGGAATCCATATTGGCTCCTTCAGAAGGTGTCTACACAGTGTGTAAGTATTAGAACACTATGCCAAGTAAAACAAAGTTTAAAACAAATTAAATGTATGGGTGAAGAAGTGCAGTAGGAAGATTAAAGCCTTATGTGACAGATATAGCCATAAACTTATGAGGATGAGAGCTTCTGCAACAATGGGAAGCTGAGTTTAGTATTCCTCCAATGTCAGACAGCAGGTGTTATTTTAACTGGCACCGTCTTATATAATATGGCTTCATGGATTCTGTGTTTAAGTTGGTAAAATACCTCACTCCCTTGTGTGGAGCTAAGCATTGAATGCAAGTGTTTAACTCTCTAGTTTAAAGGTAAAACATCTAGATCTTTATATGTGTGCATTAATTAATTAATTATATCTTGATAAACAGAAAGAGGGAATTAGCTGAAAGACACTGGATTGTAGAAAAAAAATGCCGATTTCTTTAATGATGCTTTAACATCAAAATGGAAGCCAGTTATTGTAATACCTTGGGAAAGAGGTTTTGGTTATATTCCTACAGGTGATGAAAGATTATGTATTTTATCAAAATTGATAAAAGCACAATCTGAATAAGAGAAGTTTCCAAATGAAAGGCATGACTCCAGGAATGAAGAGATGTCAAATGACAGCAACACAGTCGACACAGAAAACTGTTCCCCACTACATTGAGACAGCTGAACAAACTGGTTGAAAAGGGACAGATTGTTCAGTAGACTGGCAGACTAAAAAAAAAAAACCTTGATGATGAAGTGAACATTGATTGAAGGAGAGATGAGCAAGCATTAGCTATGAAGAATCATTGCAGCAAGAAATATCCGTAAGGACATTTGAACTGTTAAGTTTATGGGACTGATAATTATTTATGTTGTAAAATTAAACTGTGACAATTTTTTAGCTTAAACAGAAAGGGAGATGATGCAGAGTATTTTTAATCCAGTAACATGGCTGCTCATGCAAGGGATCCTATCCAAAGTCCTTTTAGGTCTATGTGATCCAGTTCGTATGTATTCATACCAACTGGAATACTATATGATATGGTGGGAAGACAGACCTGCCCTTAGTAAATACCTTTAATCCCAAACAATGAAAGTAAGTTTAATTTATAGAAAGAAGCATCCATGTTTGAATGTGATGTCTAATAATGGAGCAGGCAAAGTAATGGACCAGAGAATGGTCTGATAGAATGAGTCAGAGATGGGATATACCCAACTCACAGGAGAATAGGACAAGGAAGACTACTTGCTCATTTCCAAAGGTGTTCCCTAGTAAAGGGATCAGGGGCTGTCTCTTACATGGACTCAGTGTCCTGCTCTTTGATCACCTACCAGTGTGGGGTACAGCCTTGTCATGCCAAAGAGGAAGATGATGCAGGTAGCCCTAGTGAGACCTGGTGAGGCTATGGTCAGGTAGAATGGGAGGAAGTCCTCCCCTATCAGGGGACTAGGGAGAGGGCATAGGAGGAGAAGAGAGAATGTGGGTTAAACAAGGAGGAGTCAAGGAAGGGGCTGCAGTGGGGATACAAAGTGACTAAATAGAAATAAATGAATGAATGAATGAATGAATGAATGAATGAATGAATGAATGAATGAATGAATGAATGAATAAATAGGAAAAAAGCAGCACAAGGAAAGAGAAAAATTTTTGATTTGGGATTTGGTTGTTTGTTTTAAACTGAGAGTTTTGACGGTTTTTTTGTTTTGGTTTGGTTTGGTTTGGTTTGATTTTTTTTTTTTTTTTAATGGGACAGTTTTACAGAGACAGCTTTTGGAGAGAACAAGCTAGACATAGGCAAAGACAGAATTAGCCAGAAAATGAGAATGATTCAGAGGATTAGAACATATTGTCAGGATTAGTTTGATGTGAGTCCAGGAGAAGCCAATTCAAATCAGTCAGCTTGGAGAGGAGTTTGGACCAGAACAACTGAGTTGAACCATCCACTGGGAGTTCAGAAAGAGATAGAAAGTCTTGGCAAAGGCTCTCATCTCATCCTCTCATCTGAGAAAACAAATGTAACATTTTCAATTTTTCTACATTTATTTTTATTATGTATATTTATTTTTAATTGTGGTTATAGATTTAGAGAGGACAGAGGTATTTTTTCCTCCCTGTAGTTGTGTTTAGAGGGAACTGGAGATGAGTTCTTGTTGGTAACAGAAACCCAACTGAGCCGTTCTGTGACAGTAATATGTTATCTTGACTGGTGAGTCATGTCTGTGTTTGAGACAAGGTCTTCTACCAAAACAGCTTTTCGTTGTGTAGCTGCTTCCTTCAAAATTAGCATTTTACATTTTGACGGAAAGGAGGTAAGACACTGGGTGTTAAAGTGGTGATAAAAAAAGAAACAGGATATTCTCATAAAAACACAGAGTGATAAATTTGATGTATAAAAACAGGGCGCTTCACTAGATATCACTCTTCTAGAATACATACATAGTATGGACTATGAAGAGACACTGAAAGGCAAGCAGAGCTGCATGGAAAAATCAGTAACAAGCTGAGATGCCTAGACGAAGCTCAGACTGACTGAGCTACTAGGAAAAATCACCCTACAAACTGTTGTGATGCATGAAAGTTGTACACTGCACTTCTCGTTTCCAGATTTTGTGAGCAGTAATACATTCTGAAGTGGGCTTTGGTGATGTTCTTTCTTTTAGTAAATTTGGTTGTTTTAAATAACCTCTGATCCATTTTTCTGTAAGTAACCTAAATAAAACTCAGTGATTCACTGAGTTCATCATCTATGCTATCCTTACTTGGACCAATCATCATTTCCTCACCTGGGTAGACAAGTGTTCTCTTCTCCCCAGGAATATTGCCACACAATGTTTATAGAATCAGTGAAGATGATTAGCAAGTAAGCTTAGTGAATTGGCTTGTTTCTTCCTCTCCCAGGACTAGGAATACAGACATTCAATTCTATTCTCAGATTTCTTATGGGGATGCTGAGAATCTAAACTCACCTTCTCATCCTTATGCAGCAGGCATTTTGTAGCAATATACCAACCCCTCTCTGGCTTTATTATATTCAGGTCTTTTTATGTATATTGCACAATGTATTGTTTGAACTCTTACATTTATAATTTTCTTAAGATAGATCTAGTGTTACTAAAATCCCTTCATGCTATTTTCTCTGGTAAAGTTATTCTAATTTTTTCTGAATAATAATTTTGCTGAACACAGTATTCTTGATAGGCAGCTTCATTCCTTATATACTCTGAATATCAAATCTCACCATTTGTATCCAATGATTACTGATTGAAAAACTCATGTGGATAAATCAGTTCCTGACACAAGTACTCTATGTTCATGATATATTCATATTTCTTGATTAACATAAAGTGCTATTTTTAATATTTTTATTGTACTTATTTAATATTTCACTGCTTGATTTATTGGGGGAGGGATGCATTCCACAGTGAGTTTTTCTCTGGCATAAAACCTGAGCTGTCAGATTTGTCAATTAAAGTTTATATAATTCCTTTAATTTTTCTTTCTTTCATTCTATGGAGTTGTTGTAAGTGGAATATTTTCTTTAACTTTTATTAAATCTGTCATTGGCATATATGAAAGGTAGTTGTTTTTACGTGTTGATACTAGACCCCAAAATAATGCTGAATGTTTATTAAAACTAAAAGTTTTCTGATAGATACTTTAGGATGACAAGCATATGCATGTCATTTATGATAGTTGTAATGCTCACAATACCAAGGAATTGGAACCAGTCTTGATGTCGGTCAATAGATGAATGTATAGCGTGATTGTGGTACATCTACAAAATTAAATTTTATGCAGCCACAAAAAAGCAACAAATTTGGGGAAAGAACATGAATGAGAAAACATTGTATTAAGTGAAGTAATTCAGACTAAGAACAACGAAAATAAATATTTCATCTTATATGGAAATTTGCATTTAAATGAGCTATGGTAAGAGGAAATATTAACTTTGGAACTAGTAATGAGACTATGAGACATGACAGGAGAAAAATAGGTGCTGGTGGGTAATATAGAGAAAAATAAGGTATACATATCAAAGCATCCCAAAGGATGCCATGGTCAGGAGTAGAATGGTACAACAGAAATTGTCAAAGAAATAGATCAATAAAAGGTGGAAATAATACAACAAACAAAAAAACTGTTTGAAAATGCAATGATGAAACATAGTACCATATATGTTAATCAAATTTTTATATTAAAATACTATTATGTATAGCTTAGGCTGCTTTGATTATATGTATCACAATTTCTGTAACCATCTATTTTTTTCTTTGTTTCTTTCCGTTCTTCCTTTTTTGTCTTTATTGAATAATTAGGTATTAAACCCAGAGTCTTAGTCATAATAATAAGCATTCTAATCCTGATTTATATAGTCTGACATTTTAAACCTTTTTAATATGTTAAAAATGAGACAAGGTCTCACAAAATTCCATAAATTAAACTTAAAATCTTCTGACTCTTTCCAGATTATCTGAGATCAATGGCCTATACCACTGGGCCACAGTGCTCAATATTTATTTCTCATTATAAGTTGATTTAGGTAAGGTATTTGCTACAGAGACAGAAAATTTCCTAAATAGTATCATAATGTCTGTATGCTTGTGGTAAACAACACAATAGTTCATAAAGCCAAAACATACCAGAATAATTTCCTTAGCATTCCCATTTTTATGTTGCTGTACTGTGTCTCTCTTTTGTTTACCATAACCATATTTTATATGCTCTACATGAATCTTCCCATTTTTCCAAAATTATCACACACTTAATATGGTCTAAAATACATCATCTCTCCTTGTATTGTGTTCTTCTAATATCTCAAAGAATACATTTTAATATGATTTTCTACCTAACTTTAGATTTTGCCTTGTGGTTCCCCCACCCCCCATTTCACATGTTGACTTTTTCTCTCCTACTTCTATTCTTAGTTTAAAACCAAGATCTGAACATCTTACTCGTAAAATGCCAAAACAGAATTCTGCCTATTATTTGTGCCTCAGCATTTTTACTATTAATCCAATTAAATTCTACCCTAATCAGATAACATTTTCATCCATTTCTTGGTTCAATATTGCCTATCCAACTTCATTTTAATTTCCATAATAACACAAAGTTCACTTTTTCATATAAATTTTGGGTTCTCTACTTGTTATTGACTTTATTCCTTAAGGGCAGCTAGTTCCTTTGCAAACTAGATACAATCACTGTATTAGTTTTGTTTTTATTTGAATATTAAAACTATAATAAAATTAATGAATATAAAAATAAATTCTTTATAAAAATTATAAGCTGAATTATATAAGTGAACTAAGGACAAAGCTGATGCTAGCCTCAAGATGATACTTTGTTCTGTTTTGTGAATGTATGTTATTCATTTTTATCTGTTACATTATGGTAATATTTTTCAAATATCTTAAAATCGACTTTGAGCTGTGGTGATATTAGGTACTATTATTATTATAATACTTATGTATTATGAATATCATTATATATGCAGGCATCAAAATATCTGTATAAAACTCTAGCCGAATGTGTTCTATTTTCTTTTGTTTTTTTTTCTTTTTTACTTATATTTTTTATTATTTACAGTTTATTCACTTTGTATCATACCTGTAGATCAGTCCATCCTCCCCTCCCAATCCCACCCTCCCTCCACTTTCTCTACATGTGCCCCTCCCCCAGTCCACTGATAGGGGATGGCTTCCTCTCCTTCCTTCTGATCCTAGTCTATAAGATCTCGTTAGAAATGGCTGCATTGTCTTCATCTGTGGCCTGGTAAGGTTGTGCCCCCCCCCCCATACACACAAGGGGAAGTGATCAAAGAGCAGACTAATCAGTTCATGTCAGTGACAGTCCCTATTCCCAGTACTATGGAACACACTTGGACACTGAGCATCCATGGGCTACATCTGTGCACAGGTTCAAGGTTATATCCATGAATGGTCCTTGATTGGAGTATCAGTCTCAGAAAACACAGCTGTGTCCAGACTTTTTGATTCTGTTACTCTCCTTCTGGAGCTCTTGTCCTTTCAGTTCTTATTATCTCTCCCTTCTTCCATACGATTCCCTGCACTCTGCCCAAAGTTTAGCTATAATTCTCTGTATCTGCTTTGATACCCTGCAGGGCAGAGCCTTTCAGAGGCCCTCTGTGGTAGGCTCCTGTCCTGTTGCTTGTTTTCTCCCTCTTCTGATGTCCATGCTCTTTGCCTTTCTGAATGGGGATTGAGCATCTTAGCCAGGATTCTCATTTTCAGTTAGTTGATTTTAGTATGTATATCCTATATTATATGTCTAATATCCACTTACAAGTGAGTATACACCATGTGTGTTTTTCTGCTTCTGGGATACCTCACTCACTATTATCTTTTTTCAGTTTCCACCATTTGCCTGCAAATTTCACAATTTCATTGATTTTACTTCCTGAGTAATATCTGATCATGGAGATGTACCACAATTTCTGTATCCATTCCTCAACAGAGAGGCATCTGGGTTGTTTCCAGCTTCTGGCTATTACAAATAAAGCTGCTACAAACATGGTTGAGCAAATGTCCTTGCTGTATACTTGAGAATCTTTTAGATATATGCCTAGGAGTAGTATAGCTGGATCTTGAGGTAGCACTATTCCTAATTATCTGAGAAAGTGCCAGATTGATTTCTAAAGTGGTTGTACAAGCTTACATTGCCCCCAGCAGTAGAGGAGGGTTCCTCTTTCTCCACATCCTCTTCAGCATGTGTTGTCACTTGAGTTTTTGATCTTAACCATTCTGATGAGTGTAAGAGAAATCTCAGGTTCCTTTCGATTTGCATTTCCCTGATGACTAAGGACATTGACCATTTCTGTAGAAAATGCAAATAGATCCATACTTATCACCTGCAGAAAACTAAAGTCCAAGTTGATCAAAGACGTCAATATAAAGCCTGACACACTAAACCTGTTTGAAGAAAATGTGGGGAAGAGCCTTGAACTCCTTGGCACAGGAGACAACTTCCTGAACAGAACACCAACAGCATAGGTTCTAAGATCAACAACCAATAAATGGGACCTCATAAAATTCACAAGCTTCTGTAAAGGAAAAGACACTGTCATCAGAACAAACTACTGCCTACAGATTGGGAAAGGATTTTCACACACCCTATATCTGACAGAGGACTAATATTCAGAACATATAAAGAACTCAAGAAATTAAACAGAAACAAATCAATTAATCCAATTAAAAACTGGGGTACAGAGCTAAACAGAGAATTCTCAATAGAGGAATATCGACTGGCAGAGAAACACTTAAAGGAATGCTCAATGTCCTTAGTTGGTTTTTTTGTTTTTGTTTTTGTTTTTTTTTTTTTTTTGAGACAGGGTTTCACTATGTAGCACTGGCTGTCCTGAAACTTGCTTTGTAGAACAGGCTAGCCTCAAACTCAAGCAAATCCACTTGAATCTCTCTCCTGAATGCTGGGATCAAAAGCATGCACCACCATACTTGCTTATATTTTTTATTTATAAATTTAATCTCATATACTGCTTTGTTTATGAGTATTTACCTTGAACAAAATGAAAATTTCAATTGGATTATCAAGAACTATAAGTATACATGTCAATATTTTTAATACTGTAGTTACTGTATACACAATACAATTGATAAACCTAATGTGATTCAATTGTTTCTTGCTACTGGTAAGGAAGGAGCTAACATTGCCAATGAAAAATTTCCATGTAATATCAGAATTCAAAAATTTTAAGGTTAAAAGAATTTGTGTTCATGTCAGAGATAGGCCCTGTTCCCCTAACTAGGGAACCCACTTGGATACTGAGCTGTCATGGGCTATATCCAAGCAGGGGTTCTATGTTATATCCACTCAACAGCTGGCTCTTTGATCTCCCCACCCACCTGTGGGAAGAACACCCTTGTTAGGCCCCAGAGGAGGACATTGCTGCCAGTCCTGAAGAGATCTGATGAGCTAGGATCAGATGGAAGGGGAGGAGGACCTCTCCTATAAGTGGACTTAGAGAGGGGCAGGAAGGAGATGAGGGAGGGAGTATGGGATTGTTAGGGACTGAGGGAGGGGGCTACAGCTTGGATCCAAATTAAATAAACTATAACTAATATAAAACATAAAATTTAAATAAAAAGAATCTGCATTTAATTATATAAATTAAAATTATTAGACTCAACATATTTGTTTTGATCTTGCAAACAATGACACAACACACTGTTTCCTGAAAATGTGACTTTTTATACTAGATGAAATGTTATTCCTCTTTGACATATATTTTAAATATTATCTCATCCTCAGTCTTTTCTATTGAATAATTTTCCCGGTAGGATGTCTTCTAACATAAATTTTGCTCATTTTGTAATTATACATATTTACCAAAATATTGTATATTTAGGTATAGACTCTAGTTTTTAATCTCAATGCATAAAATGATGCATTTTTTAAGAAATGGCTTAATTTAAAGTGAAATATCTGAGTACATGTATGTGTAATTCATGTCTAAAACTGCAATGTATATGAGAAATTATGAAACAGGTATATAAATTATAATATTTACTTAATACATACTAAAAGCAATACTTTTGTTCAGAAATTATCATTTTTATAGAGAAAGTAAACTGTTGAATGAACCCATGTGTTTATCATCACAAACTTATGAACTCAGGAAATAGATCAATATGTTCAATTAGCCCATCATTTTTTTAAAGCACAATATACTATTTAATTAAGTCAACATTTATACAAAAATTCAGTACAAAAAAAAGACACAGGAGCATTTTTTTTCACACAGGTCCTTTCAACTTCTTAAACACAACCAAAATAAAACCACCATGAAGTGATAAGCTTCATTAGAATTCTGACATTATCCCATCTCTTAAGACATAATTCTTCTTTTTATAGGGGGAAAAAAGCTTTATCTACTGTCTTTCCTCTTCTTCCATTTCAAATGAAGATCCTCCAATAGAAGTACCTATATTTTCCAGTCCAGTTAAGGTTAATCAGTGATTTTTTTCAGTTGACAGGATCTGGAATTACCTAGGAAACAAGTATATAAAAGTTCTCTAGATCATGTTAATTCACGTGGGAAGGCACATCCTAAATATGGGTGACTCATTTCTGTTGGCTGAGGTTTCATACTCAATAAAACGGCCAAAGTTATCATAGTTAGGCCCCAAAATTAATTGCTATGTTCTTCCTGATTCTGGATAGAATGCAATCAGCTAACTGGCATTATTCATACCATGATGGCTTCTACTGTCAAACTGTGAACCACAATAAATCCTTCTTTTTTTTTACAATTTTAAAAATTTCTTTGTTTACTTATTTATTTTATAATTTTTATTTTTTATATTAATTACAGGTTATTTATTTGTATTCCAGCTGTAGTCATCTCCCTCATTCCCTCCCTATATCACTCTCCTTCCCTCATCTCCTCCCTGCCCCTCTCTAAGTCCACTGATAGGGAGGTCCTCCTCCCCTTCCATCTGATCCTAGTTTATCAGGTCTCATCAGGACTGACTAAAATGTCCTCCACTGTGGTGTAACAAGGTCACTCTTCGCTCAGAATTTAAGGGGGAGGTCAAAAAGCCTGCCACTGGGTTCATATCAGGGAGAATCCTTGTTATCCTTAATAGGGTAACCCACTATTATGCTGAGCTGCCATGGGCTACATCTGAGCAGGGGTTCTAGGTTTTATACATGTATGGTCCTTGGTTGGAGAATCAGTCTCAGAAAAGACCACTGTGCCCAGATATATTTGATTCTTATGGCTCTCCTGTCCTCTCAGGTCTTACTGACTACCCCTTCTTTCATATGATTCCCTACACTCTGCCCAAGGTTTGGTTATGAGTCTCAGCATCTGCTTTGATACACTGCTAGGTAGAGTCTTTCAGAGGTCCTCTATGGTGGACTCCTGTCCATTTTGTTGTCCTATTTCCAATGCCCATCCCATTTGTCTTTGTAAGTGATGATTTATCATCTTACCCCGGGACCTCTTCCTGTTTAGCTTCTTTCGGTGCACAGATTTTAGTATGTTTGTCCTATCTTATAGGTCTAGTATCCACTTATAAGTGAATATATCCCCTTTGTGTCTTTCTGCTTCTGTGATAACTCACTCAGGATGATCTTTTATAGATCCCACCATTTGCCTACAAATTTCATGATTTCCTTGTTCTCAATTGCCAGGTAGTGTTCTATTGTGTAAATGAATACATTTTTGTATGTATCCACCCAAAATTCCTGTACCCATTCCTTCTTGAGGGACATCTAGGTTGTTTCCAGGTTGTGGCTATTACAAATAAAGCTGCTACAAACATGGTTGAACAAATTTCCTTGTTATGTACTTGAGCAAATTTTGGATATATGCCTAGGAGTGAGCTGGATCTTGAGGTAGCACTATGCTTAATATTCAAAGAAAGCCCCAGATTGATTTCCAAAGTCATTGTACAAGTTTATATTCCCATCAGCAGTAGAGGAGGGTTCCCCTTTTTCCACATCCTTGCCAGCATGTATTGTTACTTGAGTTTTTGATCTTAGCCATTCTGGTGGGTAAAAGGTGAAATCTCAGGGTCATTTTTAATTGCATCTCCCTGATGACTAACGATATTGAACAGTTCTGTAAGTGTTTCTCTGCCATTCTGTATTCCTCTACTGAGAATTCTCTGTTTAGATCCTTACTCCATTTTTAATTGGATTGCTTGATTTGTTGCTTTTTAACTCCTTTAGTTCTTTATAAATTCTGGATATTAGTTCTCTGTCAGATATAGGGTTGGTGAAGATCCTTTTCTAGTCTGTAGGCTTTTTTCCCCCTAAGGACAGTGTCCTTTCCTTTACAGAAGCTTTTCAGTTTCATGAGGTCCCATTTATTGATTGTTGCACTTAGAGCCTGTGTTGTTCAGGATGTTGTCTCTTGTGCCAATGAGTTCTAGGCTTTGCCCCACTTTTTCTTTTAACCGACCTAGTGTGTATGGTTTTATGTTGAGGTCTTTGATATACTTGGTCTTTAGTTTTGTGCAGGGTGATAAATATGGACCTATTTTCAGTTTTCTGCATGTAGACCTCCATTTGTACCAGCACCATTTGTTGAAGATGCTGTCCTTTTTCCATTGAATGGTTTTGGCTTTTTTTGTCAAAAATCAAGTACCCATAGGTTTGTGGGTTTTTTTTCTGAGTCTTCTCTTTAGTTCCATTGATCCATATTTGTTTCTATGCCAATACCATGCAGCTTGAGATCAGGGATGAAGATACCTCCAGTTGATCTGTTGTTGTACATGATCGTTTTGTAAATTTGGGTTTTTTTTTTCTACATGAAGGTAAGAAGTTTTCTTTCAAGGACTATAAACAATTGTGTTAGTATTTTGATGGGAATTGCATTGAATCTGTGGATTGCTTTTGGCAGAATAGCCATTTTCACTCTGTTAATCCTACCAATCCATGAGCATGGGAGATCTTTCCATCTTCTTATATCTTCTTCAATTTCTTTAATAGAGACATGAAGTTGTTTTTTTTTTTTTTTCAAACATGTCTTTCACTTGCTTGGTTACAGTCACACCAAGATACTTTGTTTTTAGTGGTAAAGGCTTCCTATCTTAGTAATTTTTTCCCAAGAATTTTGTCTGAATATAGAAAATAGTAACTAATATGATCCATTTGCATTTCTGTCTTTTTTCTTTTTATGAATGATGACTCAAGAGAATGTTTGTCACTGGTTCGTACGAGCTCACAGTTTTATAGTTCAATGGAAGTATGATCATGTCAGTCAGTAGCTTATTATAAAGATGTTGACAAAAGTTTCAAAATATTATCATCTTCATCCTGAGTGGTAGTATCATTGAAGATCATTTTTGTGATACTTGGATTAAACTATTAAACTTTTTGCATAAGCATTTATATTCAATAGAACATACTTTGCCTGCACCAACCAAGGAGCAAGCATGGAGAGGACTGCAACTCCCTGCTCAGAGGTAGCCAAGAGGCAGCTTAGTCTCCATGTGGGTTCCCTAGTAGTAAAGAGACAAGAGGCTGTCTCTGATGTGTTGCCTCTTCTTTTATCACTTCCCTCTGGCAGGGTGGCCTTGCCAGGCAACATAGGAAGAAGAACCAGGTAATACTAATGAGACTTAATGGCCTGAGGTCAGGTGGTAATGGGGGAGGGCTCCTCCTTTCTGAGGTCTTGGCAAGCGTTCTAAGGGAGAAGAAGGGTGAAACTGTGGGACAAGAAGGAGATAAGGGAGAGGGCTACAACCAGTATGTAAAGGGAATAAAATATAAAGAAATTAAATAATTGAAAACCCATAGTTAGAAGAACTTTTGTAAAGATTTTTGTAAAGAAGAGATTACGTGGGGGGGGGTGGGATGTTTGTATGTGTATAGTATAATTTTATACCACTGTGGGTGCCTTAGATAATTTTCTTTCTTTTTTTGACGTTTTCTTTTTTAATTTTTATTTTTATATTAATTACAGTTTATTTACTTTGTATCCCGGCTGTAGCCCTCTCCCTCATTCCCTCCCAATCCCACCTTCCCTCCCTGCCCCTCTCTAAATTTACTGATAGGGGAGGTCTTTGTCTCATTCCATCTGACCTTAGTTTATCACGTCTCATCAGGACTGGCTGCAATGTCCTCCTCTGTGGCCTAGCAAGGCTGCTCTTCCCTCAGGGCAGGGGGATCAAAGAGCCAGTCACTGAGTCCATGTCAGAGATAGTCCTTGTTCCCCTTAGTAGGGAAATCCACTTTGATGCTGAGCTGCCATGGGCTACTTCTGAGTGAAGGGTCCAGGTTATATCTATACATGGTCCATCTCTGCAGGCCCCAGATAATTTTGTATTCCTATGAAAAGACATCATAGCTAAATCAACTTACAGAAGAAAGAAATAAGTTTATACTGGTAAGAGTTAATGAACAGCATAGTGAAGAAACCTGGGGAAATTAGACATGACACTAAAGCAGTAGATGACATTTTACATTTGATGCTCAAGCACATGTGGCAGTGCCACGAGCTTTTGAAACTTCAAAACGTACCCTCAGTGACCCATCTCTTTGAACAACACCACACCTTCTAATATTTCCAAAACTTTCTATGAACTAGGGAACAAACATTCAAATATGTGATTCAATAAGGTATATTCTCATTCAAATCACCACTGTGGAGGAACAAAAATGAAGACTTTGGGCTTCTTTTGGCACACAGCTTCACATATGTCCATGAGTAGGTAGGTCCTTTATATTACCCATAAAGAGAGACTGAATACAATGGCAGTTGAAAGATGAAGAAGAGGTTGTTTACATCATGGTGCACAGGACACAGAACTAGAGGAAATGTTGGGTACCAGATGTAGTTAATGCTCATGCAAAATAATTTACTTCAACCAATTAGGACTATTTTTTAAATTTTACACCATTTCCCAAAATTGTGCACTATCTGAAAAAAATTCTATAGAATATAATATAAGGGATATTTTATATTAAAGCAATAACAAAATATGTGTGTGCATATATGTATATACATGTATTATTATCTATGTACAAATGTTTATATACTTTCATATTGTATTCCAAATATACTTATATGTATTGTGTGTGCATATATTGTATACACACATATATAATATGTTAAAATGTGTAATTTTTGGCTTATAAGAATTTATATGTGAATAAATATGTGTAATATAACTTTGTTGCTACCAATATTTTCTAAATTAATGTCTTGTGGGAGATTTTACGTTTTATAGAAAATGTCACTGGTGTATTAGATAACATAAGAATGTAGTTATTTCTTAGCTTCTTTAATATGTTTATCATATACTATTTGTCTAATATCCACTTATAAGTGAGTATATACCGTGCGTGTATTTTTGCTTCTAGGATACTACTCAGCAATTAAAAACAAGGAAAGCATGAAATTTGCAGGCGAATGGTGGGAATTAGAAAAGATATTTCTATCCTTTTAAGCAAGAATAGAATTGATTTTTAATACTACTAATATCCTGTTCTGTAAAAGTAGAGTGACTTCAAAATATTGCTTCTGAATTAATAAAAAAGAATACAAAACACCTGAGAATACAGTTTTTTAAAGTAATTTATTTATTTTTATATTAATCACAGGTTATATACTTCGTATCCTGGCCTTAGCCTCCTCCCTCATTCCCTCCCACTCTCACCATCCCTCCCTCATCTTCTCCCTGCCCCTCTCCAAGTCCACTTGATAGGGGAGGACCCCCCCCTTCCATCTGACCCTAACTTATCATGTCTCTTCAGGGCTGGCTGTAATGTCCTCTTCTGGGATTTAGCTTGACTGCTCCTCCCTTGGGGAGTGGGGGAAATGGTTGACAAGCCAGCCATTGAGTTCATGACCAAAATAGTCCCTGTTCCCCTTACTAAGGTACCAAGTTGGATGCTGAGCTACCATGGGTCATATCCGAGCAGGGGTTCTAGTTTATATTCATACATAGTCCTTGGTTGGAGAAGACCCCTGTGCCCTGATCTATTTGCTATTAGTGGAGCTCTTGTACTCGCCAAGTCTTACTAACTCCCCC
>CM053742.1:66218103-66257534 GCA_028658305.1 Pachyuromys duprasi
TCTTAAAAATATTTTCCTGTCCTTGGAGCCTGGAGTCTTCTTTTTCATCTATTCCAATTATTCTTAGGTTTCGTCTTTTGATGGTATCCTTAATTTCTTGGATGTTTTGTGCTTGGGATTTTTCCGATTTTATTTTTTCTAATAGTGAGGAATCCAGTTCAGCCAGTATATCCTCTGCTCCTGAGATTCTCTCTTCCATCTCTTGTATTCTATTGGTGATTCTTACCTTTTTGGTTCCTAATCTTTTCCCTAAGTTCTCCAGTTCCAGGTTCTTCTCCCTTTGTGTCTTCTTTATAGATTCTAATTCCGTTTTCATGCTTTGTACCATTTCCTTCAACTGACTGACTGTGTCTCCTATTTTGGTTTTTTCCTCTCCGTTTATCTTTGATTGTTCCTCTATGTGGGCAGTTAATTTCTTCTCCATTTCTTTGAGGGCCTTGTTCATTTCGTCTTTTTGTCTCTCCTTTTGTTCCTCCAATATATGCCTAATCAAAGCTTTAACATAATTTTCCTGTGTCTTTGCTGAATTAAAATCTCCACTGTTTTTGGGTGTTTCCGGTGGGGCCATGGTGTCCTGATTTTTGTTGGGTGAGTTCCTTCCCTGATTTCTGGGCATTTGTTTATATATAATCAGGGAGCTGTTTGTGCTTTAAGGCTGAACTTCAGTCTGAAACTGTCAATCACTTGTTTCAGGAGTATTCTTCAAGAAGATCAGAGATTTCCAGTGGTTTGTTAGTGTATGTGTTGTTGTCTCAGTTGAACTCTGTTGTGGGCTCTGTGTGCCCGGCTTCGTGCTCTGTGCTAGAAGCTGTGAGCACTGCAGGCTGGTCACCCCTCTGGTCTGGAGGATTTATTCCTCACTCTGTGCTAGAGTCTGAGTGTCCTGTTTTGAAATGTCAGCTGGGTCTGTGTGCTCTACCCTGGGCTTGCTGCTAAGGGCTCTCCTCTGGACTGGAAATTTGGCGCCCCCTTCTGGGCCAGTGGCTGTGTACCACGGTCTGAGATGATATTTGGGGCACACACAGTGGGTTTGGGTTGATTGCAGGTGTTGCCAAGCAGTGTGCACCTGCTGTATTCAGGCCTGTCCGAAATGGTGCCCGAAGCCTTCTCTGTCTGGCCCGTGGATACACACAGGGACTGAGGTTTTTGCTGGTGGATGCATGCAGTGTGCACCTGCAGTGTGCAGTCTGGTCAAAATGGTCCCCTGACCCTCTCATTCTGAGGTGGTTCCGGCAATCAGTGTGTGCCTGCTGTACACCGGTGGGTTGAAGCAGAACTCGGGTCCTTCCCAGGCTGCCCTGCGGACTCACACATGGACTGAGGTTTTTGCTGGCGTATCCGGGTAGTGTGTGCCCGCAGTGTGCAGGTCAGTGAAAACAGTACCAGGTTCCTCCTCAGACTGCCTGCGAGACTGTGTGATCCAGTCTATTATGTTGGCTGAGGGTGCCCAGTGCAGCTGCTTGCTCAGATCAGAGCTGTGTGCTGCCGGTCACCAGGAGATTTTTCTGGGCAATAACTGGGTGTCCTTAGGGTTTTTCCACTTCATTTTCTCACCGTAGGAGTTCCGCTTACCTGGCAGCCACAAATGCTGGCGTTTTAGGTCCCAGAGTTCAGTCTCCTGGTTGCTGCTTTGTTTCTGCTGTCCTACTCCTCAGACCCAGTGTCCTCTTGTGGCAGCCATCTTCTAAAATCGATATACTAGATCTTAATTACAGTTTCCCCTCTGTCCTCTCCTCCCAGTCGCTCTCCCACTTCCTTAACATTGATGTATCCTCCATTTCTGTTCAGAAAATAAGGCAAGCTTCCCAGGGATATCAACTAAACATGGCTCATACATCCTATCAATGATAGATGAAGCAACCAATAAAAGCACAAAGGTCCCAAAAACAGGCAAAACAGAGACATCCCCTTCTCTCCTTCTTAGGAGTCCCACCAGAACAGCAAGATACAAAACTATATAAAGGTGAAGTATAAGAACTTCCAGATGAGAGAGAGAACCGATTATAAGAGTGCAAGGGGTCAGGGACAGTACAAGAACACAGCCCACAGAATCAAATAACCAGTGCTCACTGGGGCTTACAGAAACTGACGGGACAATTAGGAAACCTTTATGGGTCTTACCTAGGTCGTCTGCTTTCTTCACTCCTATAGTTAAGGGCCATGCCTATGAAATGATCCTTCCCACATTCGGGGTGTGTTTTCCCACCTTAATTAACAATCAGGACATTCTCCCACAGCCATGTGAGTAGGGAACCCTGAAATTGATGATTTTTTTTTGAACCAAAATTGAAGCAAGTTTCAATTAGATACTGACCAGGATGGACTTTGGTCAGTATCACTCTCTGGAATTCCCAGTCACTGCAATTCCCACGTGTTGCAGGGGTCTTTTAGGATAACACCATAAGACTACATTATTTTCCCATGTGGCTATATTATTTTCCAAGAACTACAACTCCCAGCATTCCAGGAAGTTACTCCTAACATTCTAGGGGCTTACAGGTTAACTTTGGGTCTTACAGATAATGGGAAGGTTTATGTTTTATGAGATCAGTTTTAAACATGGGTTTATTTGTTCTTTAATCCAGTTAGTCTCTGCCAGGATTTTTTTTCCAGTGTGGAAGAAAGTGAGAGTGAAATAAATAGACATTCTGGCCATATTAAGTGAGGATACATAACCAATACAAGAATCTTATGTGTGTGAGAGTCTTAAGTTGAAGGGACCCTAGTGTCAGTATTTAGGCACCTGCTTCTGGGTTGCCTAGCAACCCATGATGTCATCATGTGTTGCCAGCCAGGTGGCCATACCTGGAAGGCATGGATACCTTGCTCCTTAAAGGGACAAGCTCTCCACATTGTCTCTCTCTTGCCCTCTCTTGGACTCTTTTGCCCTCTTGCACTCTCCCCTTTTTGTGTTGGGGCACATCCTCTTTCTTCCTCCCCATCATGTCCTGCTCTCACTTCTCTCTCTTCATCTCCATCTAATAAACCTCTTTCACATAAAATCTGTTGTGCACCTGATCATCATTCATTAATTGGTCCTGACACTTGGTCCAGGTAAGATGATACATTTCTTGTTCTGATCTGGAACAGGCTTGACGTGGAAATGATGGACCCAGGTGTGGATCCTGTCAGCCTTATCTACACACTGAATCATCAGGATGATGGTGTTAGCTTCTTTCTTGGCATGTGCCAGTTTTTCTGTCTAAAAAATTATGCACTTGTTCCCAGGTTGGATTGAATGGTCTGGATGGGCATCTTAACAATACAATAGACTGGAGATACTGTAGATACTTTACAAAAGACTTATTAATAATCTGTCCAACAACAGGGATGGCCTTTTATACATAATCTCATAGGGAGTGAGTCCGCCTTTGTAAGGGGTAGTACATCTTGTCCTTGCAAGGGCCAGGAGTAAAAGATAGGACCAATTTTCAACAGCTTCCAAACTTAGAGTGTGGACTTAATCGTCCAGTTTATGGATTTGACCTGTCCAGCGCTGTGCACTCAGTCGGTGCAATGAAGCTTCCAGGCTACATTTAACGCCTAACTGGCCATTTGAGACATGGACAAAGGAAAAGCAGCTCTATTATCTGATCCAACCCAAACCCTTAGGACATTTTCATTTAAAAGAGCAGATCTTGTCAGAGCAGAGGAGTCTCTCTCGCTCCAGGTAGCTAATGCTTCTACCCATTCAGGAAGGTGTCCACAAACACTAACATTTGCTAATACCCAGGAGAGGCAGTTTGAGTTTTAGGAAGTCAACTTCCTATTTCTCCCTGGGAGCTAGCCTCACTCAGAGGAACAGTAGGGATTCCTTTTGCTCCTTGCTTTGGCACTTGTGTGTGGGAGAGATACTTAGAGGCAGCCTGGGTGGCCATCTCTCAGACACACAAAATCTGGTACCTGGACAATATCACAGTCAGTCTGAAGGCATCCAGATGGGTAGTCATGTACACTTGATGCACCAAAGCTTTGTGAAAGGCCGCAAGTGTCTGGAAAGATCCACCATCCAGCTGGATCCTGTTTTAGCATCCTGAGAGCAGCCCTTGTCCTCTTCTTCCTGGGAGCTGGTGAGTTGAGAAGGGAGCTGTGGTTCAGAAAAACAATGGTTAAGACAGAAAGGGGCTCCACAGGCATCGCTGTTGTTTGTCAGGCTTCCTGATTTGCCTCCAATTTCCATGGGTTTCAGGTGTGTTGGCAGTTTGACACAACCTGCAATGAAAAGCAGCCATCTTCTTGGGAAGCCAGAACACTTCAATGAGAGCAGGAATTTCCTCTTTGTTTTAACAATTTTTTTCTTCAGCAGTCAATAGGCCTCTCTCTTCATAGATCATAGCAGGACAGGAGGCGTAGCACATGCTGTCTAATGCAGGAGAGGACTTGGAACCATGCAAACTCTGTTGCATCCAATTTCATAAAAGTAAACATGTTCCTTGATATGAATAAACAGAGTGACATCAACCCATTAATAGTAAGTGATCATGACATCCCACTTTCTTCAAAAGTAATCAGACATGCCATATGATTAAAAAGTAAACAGAAACACCAAACTTGAATGACATACTGAATTAAATGGATTTAGCTGATATCTACAAAATATTAAACCCAAGTGTCAAAGAATATACTTTCTGTTAATAAGTGCAACAAATCTCTTCTAAAATAAGTTATATCCTGTAGCACAAAATAATTTTACAAGTTTAGAAAGACTGAGATAAATGTGTTCCTAAATGACTATAATATAATAAAATTTAAAACTGACAACAAACAAATATTTAATAAATACACAAACTCACAGTGCTTAATTAACTCACTACTGAATGATGAATTGACTAAAGAAAAAAATAAAGTTTAATAAATTTCCAGAAATAAATAAAAATAAAAATGTAATCGAACAAATCTTCTGAGAAACAGTGAAAGCATTCCTACAATGGAAATTCATAGTTCTAAGTGCCTTCATTAAAAAGAAAATCAGGGCACTATCCAAGATGGTGGTGCCTGAAGGACACTGTGTCTGAGTTTGTTGCATATATGTTAAAGATAGTACTGTTTTCTTAGTTAATTTTTTTTCTTTGATTGAAATGAAGTACCTTTTGCTGTTATAATTACTTTTTCTTTGAAGTCATTTTTGTTTACCTCTTATACCAATTGGCTGGAGTACAGTATCTATCAGTTTGCTCTGAGACAATGCTTATCCTAAAAGCTAAGGTACATTTGTAGAAAACAAAATGATATGAAATTCATCGTCCCATACTTTTCCTTTTGTTTTTATTATTATTTCTTACAATTGATTCAATTTGTATCCTGGCTGTAGCCCCCTCCCTTGTCTCCTTCCAATCCCACTCTCTCTCTTCTCTGCCTGTGCCCCTCCCATAGTCCACTGGTAGTGGAGGTCCTCATCCCCTTCTATGTGACCCTAGCCTATCAGGTCTCCTCAGGATTGGTTGCATTGTCTTCCTATATAGCCTGGCACGGCTTTACCCCCAATGTGAGTTGATCAAAGAGACTGTCACTGAGTTCAGGAGAGAATGTCGGTACAACAACCAGGAGACAGAACTCTGGGCCCTGAAACTATAGTGATCTTGTTTCACAGGTGAGAGGAAATTCCAAGGTGTGGGAATCAGTCCAGTCCACTCTTAGGTCACCCAGCCAGAACCCAGGAGAGATCACAGGTCCTACAAGCACTAGGTCACCAGACCATAGCCACATGCCTGTGCCTGAACTGTGGGCACCAAAACGCCAGAGACTGGGAGTCCAGGTTGCAAGAAAACCCCACAGGGAAGGAAGCAAGTGGGACTGACCTCAGGTCACTTTGTCTATCCCTGGAAAAGTCCCATAGACCAGCAAGTGCACAGCCACCAGGCCAGAGACCTGCTGTGCACGCAACTCCCCATCACAGACAGAACTGTGCACCTCAGAGCACCAGACACTGGATTTCCATGTTAGGAAAAACCCCACAGGGAGGGAAACAGCAGATCCTAGCTTAGAGCACTCAGAGGACCCCACTACCAACACCACCACCACCGCCACCACCACCAGCACATGGGAAAGTTCTCGGAGAAAGTTCTTAGGTTCCTGCCACTTCTCCAGCTTGGAGCTATGACCCCCAGAGCCTGCGTTCTCTATGCACCACTCCAAACAACACCGACTGGGTCTTCCTGTTAGGAGAAAACCTCACTGTGGGTGAAACATCTGGCCTTACCTCAGGTCACCTAGCTCCTGAAAAGTTACTGATTATCCATAGGCTCCAGACTCTAGTGTCCTGCTGCACACATGAGAACAGTGCTCATTTGCCACTGATTACCACGTGGGTACTGGGGCTTAGAGCTCCAACCTCAGACCTACAGAAACCTGGGATCCCCGAGATCAACACCTAGATACTACTCCAAGGGGCAACCAGTTAACTCTAACTAAACAGACCAGACCACAGGGCACCCAGTTTACAGCAGCAGCTCACTAAATTTTCAACAAGAAACCCAGGAGCAGGGCATCTGTCATAAAGATTTCTCCGGGTGAGAGCAGAGCCCCTTTGACTAACAAAGACCATAGTTACCACTCAGGTTTGTACACCTGAGGTGAGCTGTGGAAATTCCTGAAAAACACTAGCCATTCAGTGAGCATATCCAGGAAGCTGAGGAAGCCTCCTTAACGAAAAGTCATCTTCCCACCAAGGGGATTCTCCCCACCACAAGATTCCAGGAAGCACCAGCAACTAACACCCAACAAGTAAGAGAGCCCAATTGGTAGTGGACAGCAAAAAAGTTCAACCAACAAAAGACAGAGCAATATGGCATCTCCACAAACCAGTTAGCCAGGAGCAAGCAGCCCTGGACACCCCAGCATATGAAATTCAAAATGACCTTACATCAATGTTTATGAAGAGGATGATAGAGAAAACAAATAAAATTTGTAAAGAACTAGAGGAAGATAAAGTCAAACAGATTATGGCCATCCATAAAGAAATAGAGGAAGATAAAGACAAGCAGATTATGTCCATCCTTAAAGAAATACTGGAAGTTGCAGCCAAACAGTTTTTGGCCTTTAGAGAGGAAATACTTAAATCACTGAAAGAAATAAAAAAAAATAAGTAAAAGAGGATTGTTCAAACAAACAGCTGAAGGAATTGAAGGAATAACAAGAAAATACAGTCAGACAGGTGAAGGAAATCAACAAAACGGCTCAAGATCTGAAGATAGAATTGGAAAAATTAAAGAAAACACAAATGGAGGAAATTGTGGAGAGAAAGAATTTAGGGAAGAAAATAGGAGTTACAGAGGTAAGCATAACAAACAGACTACAAGAAATGGAAGAAAGAGTCTCAAGTGTGGAAGATACGATGGAAGTAATCGACATACCCATTAAAAAAAATTAAATCCAAAAAAGTCCTGGCACAGAACATCCAAGAAAGAAAACATGAAAAGAAAAAAAACCTAAAAATAACAGGAATAGGAGAAAGAGAAGATTCCTTCCTCCAAGGCCCAGAAAATACTTGCAACAAAATTATTGAAGAAAATACCCCCTACTTAAAGGAGAGGCCTATAAGAATACAAGAGGCATACAGAACACCTAATAAATTAGACCAGAAAAGAAATTCCTCCTGCCACATAATAACCAAAATATTAAATCTACAGAACAAAGAAAAAAAATACTAAAAGTTGCAAGGGAAAAAAGCCAAGTAACATATGATGGCAAAACCATCAAAATCACACCTGACTTCTCAACAGAGACTATGAAAGCCAGAAGGGCTTGGACAGATATCATGCAGACCCTAAGTGAACACAGATGTCAGCCTAGGCTACTATACCCAGCAAAACTTTCAGACTTCATAGATGCAGAAAACAAGATATTCAAAGTCAAAAACAAATTTCAACAATACCTACACACAAATCCAGGGTTACAGAAGACACTAGAAGGAAAAATATAACCCAAGAAAACTAACTACTTTCAAGAAAACACAGGAAATAAATAACCTCACTAAAGCAAAACAAAAAGTAACCAAGCACACAAACTTACTACCACAACAAACATTAATATAAAAGGATATAAAAGCCACTGGACATTCATCAATCTCAGCATCAATGGACTCAATTCTCCAATAAAAAAGACATACACTAACAGAATCGATGCTTAAACAAGACCCAAAATTGTGTTGCATATAAGAAAAACACCTAAGTCGCAAAGGTAGACATTACCTGAGGGTAAAGGGATGGAAGATGGTTTCATAAGCAAATGGACCCAAGAAGCAAGCAGGAATAGCCATTGTAATATCTGATAAAATAGACTTTGAACCAAAATAAATTAAAAGAGATGGGGAAGGACACTTCATACTCATCAAGGGAAAATTCCAACAGGAAGTCATCATAATCCTGAATATCCATGCCCCAAATACAAGGACACCTACATTTGTAAAAGAAATTTTAATAAAACTGAAACCACACATAGATCCCCACACATTAATAGTGAGACTTCAACACCCTACTCTCAACAAAGGACAGGTCAACAAGACAGATTAAACAAAGAAACAATGACTCTAACAGAGATCTTGAATCATATGGACGTAAAAGACATTTATAGACCCTTTCACCCAAACACAAAGAATTTATCTTCTTCTCAGAAGCTCATGGAACTTTATCCAAAACAGACCATCTAGTTGGTCACAAAGCAAGACTCAACAGATACAAGAAGATTGAAATAATCCCTGGAATCCTATCTGATCACCATGGACTAAAGCTGGACCTCAAAAACAGAAATAGTAAAAGGCCTACACACACATGGAAACTGAACAACTTGTTACTCAATGACAGCTGAAGAAATAAAGATAGAAATTAAAGTCTTCCTAGAATTCAATGAAAATGAAGACACAAAATACCCAAACTTATGGGACACAATGAAAGTAGTGCTAAGAGGAAAGTTCATAGCACTAGGTGCCTTCAAGAAGAAATTCGAAGCATCTCATTCAAGCAACATAATGTCTCACCTAAAAGCTCTAGGGAAAAAAAAAGAAGCAGACACACCAAAGAGGAGTAGATGGCTGGAAATAATCAAACTCAAGGCTGAAATCAATAAATTAGAAATAAATGAAACAATTCAAAGAATCAATGAAACCAAGAGCTGGTTCTTTGAGAAAATCAATGACATAGACAAACCCTTAGCCAAACTAACTAAAAGTAAGAGAGACAGTGTCCAAATTAAAAAATCATAAATGAAACGGGGGACATAACAACAGACACTGAGGAAATCCAAACAATTGTTAGGACTTATTACAAAAGTCTATAGGCAAAAAGATTTGAAAATCTAAATGAAATGGGCAATTTTTGATTGATTCCATTTATCAAAGCTGTATAAAGAGCAGGCATCTCAATTAAATAGTCTTATATCCCCAAAGGAAATAGAAGCAGTCATCAAAAGTGTCCCATCCAAAAAAGCCCAGGGCCAGATGGTTTAAGTATAGAATTTTACCAGAGCTTCAAAGAAGAGCTAACTCCAGTTCTGTTCAAATTCTTACACAAAATAAAAACAGAAGGAACCCTACCAAACTCATTCTATGAAGTAGAGTCAGTTGGTACCTAAGCCTCACAAAGACCCAACAAAGAAAGAGAATTTCAGGCCAACCTCCCTCATGAACATTGATGTAAGAATACTCAACAAAATACTTGCAAACCAAATCCAAGAACACATCAAAGATATCATCCAATATGACCAAGTAGGCTTCATCCCAGGTATGCAGAAGTGATTCAGTATATGGATATCCATCAATGTGATCCACCATATTAAGAAAATGAAAGAAAAAAACACATGATAATCTCATTAGATGCTGAAAAAGCATTTGACAAAAACCAGCATCCATTCAGGAGTAAAGACTTGGAGCTATCAGAGATACAAGGCACATACCTAAACATAGTAAAGGCAATATACAACAAACCTATAGCAAATATCAAACTAATTGGAGAGAAACTTAAATCAATCCTACTGAAATCAGAGAGAAGGCAAGGCTGCCCATTGTCTCCGTATCTCTTCAACATTGTACTTGAAGTTCTAGCTAGAGTATTAAGACAAGTAATGGAGATCAAGGGAATACATATTGGAAAGGAAGAAGGCAAAGTATCATTATTTGCAGATGATATGATAGTATACCTGAATGACCCCAAAAATTCTACCATGGAACTCCTACAGCTGATTAACACCTTCAGCAAAGTGGCTGGATACAAAATTAACTCAAAAATATCAGTAGCCCTCCTGTGTACAAAAGACAAAAGGGCCTGAGAAAGAAATTAGGGAAACAGCACCCTTCACAATAGCCAAAAAACACAAAAAGCACCTGGGTGTGACCCTAACCAAGAAAGTCAAAGGCTTATATGAAAAAAAAAAACTTCAAGTCTCTGAAGAAAGGAATTGAAGAAGATATCAGAAAATGGAAAGATCTCCCATGTTCATGGCTTGGCAGGATTAATACAGCACAAATGGCCATCTTACCCAAAGCAATCTACAGTTTCAATGCAATTCCCATCAAATTACCAACACAATTACTTATAGACCAAGAAAGAAAAATTCTCAACTTCATAAGGAATAACAAGAAAACTGGTAAAAACATCTTGTATAATAAAAGTTCTTCTGGAGAAATCTCCATCCCTAATCTCAAGCTGTCCTACAGAGCAACAGTGGACTTGGAGGGGGCGGGGAAGAAGGAGATGAGGGAGGGAGTGGGAGGGTAGGAGGGAATGGGGGAGGGGGCTACGTCTGGGATTCAAAGTACCTAACCTGTGATTGAGATAAAAATAAATAAATTTAAAAAAAAAGTACATGATTTTGGCATAGAGACAGAACGGTAGATCAATTGAATCAGATAGAAGATCCACACACTTATGGACACCTGATTTTTGACAAAGATGCCAAAATCACACAATGGAAAAGGTAGCATCTTCAACAAATGGTGCTGGTCTAACTGGATGTCTATATGTAAAAAAAATTAAAATAGATCCATACTTATCACCTTGCACAAAACTAAAGCCCAAGTGGATCAAAGACCTCAATATAAACCCAGACACACTAAACCGTTTAGAAGAATAATTGGGGAAGAGTCTTGAACTCATTGGCACAGGAGACAACTTTCTGAACAGAACACCAACAGCACAGGGTCTAAGAGCAACAACCAATAAATGGGACCTCATGAAACTGAAAAGCTTCTGTAAAGCAAAGGACGCTGTAGTTAAAAGAAAATGACTGCCTACAGATTGGGAAAAGATTTTCACCAACCCTATATCTGACAGAGGGCTAATATGCAGTATGCAAAAAGAACTGAAGAAGTTAAACAGCAACTAATCAAGCAACCCAATTAAAAAATGGGGTATAATGCTAAGCAAAGAATTCTCAATATAGGAATATTGAATGGCAGAGAAACACTTAAAAGAAATATTCAATGTCCTTAGTCATCAGGGGAATGCAAATCAAAATGACCCTGAGATTTCACATTACACTCATCAGAATGGCTAATATCAAAAACTTAAGTGAAAACACATGTGGGAGAGGATGTGGAGAAAGGGGATCCTTCTTTCACTGCTGGTGGGAATGTAAAGTTTTACAACCACTTTGGAAATGAATCTGTCACTTTCTCAGACAATTACGAATAGCACTTCCAGCTATACCACTCCTAGGCATATATCCAAAAGACATTCAAGTATACCATGACATTAGTTCAACCATGTCTGTAGCACCTTTATTTTTAATAGCCAGAAGCTGGAAACAGATCAGATGCCCCTCAGTTGAGGCATGGATATAGAAATTGTGGTACAACTACACAATGGCATATTACTCAGCAATAAAAAAACAAAGAAATCATGAAATTTGCAGGTAAATGGTGGGAAGAGGAAAAGATCATCATAAGGGAGTTATCCCAGAAGCAGAAAGACACACAGGGTATATACTTACTCATAAGTGGATATTAGACCTTTAATATAGGATAAACATACTAAAATCTGTACATCTAAGGAAACTAATCAAGAAGGAGAACTTTGGCGAAGATGTTCAATCTCTATTAAGAAAGGGAGAGAAGATGGACATGGGAGGAGGAAATAAATAGGGAACAGGAAAAGAGTCTACCACAGAGGGCCTCTGAAACACTCTACTCTGGAGAGTATCAAGGCAGATGTTAAGATTCATAGCCAAACCTTGGACAAACTGCAGGGAATCTTATGAAAGAAGTGGGGGATAGTAAGACCGGGAGAGGATAGGAGCTCTAGAAGGAGAGCAACAGATCCAAAAATTCTAGGCACAGGGGTCTTTTCTGAGGCTGATACTCCAGCCAATGACCACTCATAGAGATGGCTTGGAACCCCTGCACAAAGGTAGCCCATGGCATTTCAGTGCTCAAGTGGGTTCCATAGCACCATCTCTGACAGGAATTGATAGGCTTGCTCTTTGATCACCTCCCCTTGAAGGATGAGCAGCCTTACCAGGCCATAGAAGGAGACAATGCAGCCACTCCTCATGAGGCCTGATAGACTAGGATTGAGGGAAAGGGAGTGGGGACTTCCCTTATAAGTGGACTGGGGGAGGGGCACAAATGGGGAAGAGGGAAGAAGGGTGGGTTTGGAAGGGGAGGAGGGAGGGAGATACAGGGGCATAAAAAGTGAATAAACTGTAATTAATAAAAATAAAAATAATATAAAAGGAAAAACAGGCAAATGATCTCAAATCTATGCTTATCCAATTATTAGAGGTACATAATGAGGAAATGAACAATGCTCTCAAAGAAATGCAGGCAAATAGAGTGAAACATATAGAGGCACATAGAGAGGCACAAATAGAGACATATGGTGAGGAAATGAACAAAAATAGAAGCCACCAATACAGACAGGAAAGCAAATACAAACAGATAAAGGAAATTGTGCAAGACATGAAACTGGTATGAGAATAAATAAAGAAAATACACTCAGGGAAACTCCATGAGATGAATAATCTAGTGAAAACATCAGAAAATACATAGGTTAACATCACCAATAGAATTCAAGATATGGAGGAGAGACTCTTGGGCACTGAAGTCACAACTGAAGAAATCAATAAATCTTTCAAAAATACATAAAATCATAAAAGACTCTGACTTAAAACATCCAAGAAATCACAGACATCATAAAAAAAGAAAATAGGAATAGACAAAAAAAGAAGATTCCAGGATCTAAGGTCCAGAAAGTATTTTCAAGAAAATAATAAAATAAAATAAAATTTCCCCAACTTAAAGAAAGAGATGTCCATAAACATACATGATGCCTACAGAACACCAAAAAGACTGGAGCAGAAAAGAAAGTACTCATGTCCTATAATAGTTAAAACACTAAATCTACAGAACAAAGACTATATATTAAAAGCAGCATGGGAAAAAGGCCAAGTAACATAAAAGTTAGACTTATGAGAATTACAGCAGACTTCTCAAGAAACTATGAAAGATAGAAGGGACAGGGAAGATGTTATGCAGACTCTAATAGACCAAATGAGGCAAACCCAGACTATTTTACCCAGCAAAGCTTTCAATCAACATAGATGGAGAAAACAAAATATTCCATGACAAAACTAAACTTAAAATATATCTCCATTGCACCCAGCCCTACATAAGACACTAGAAGAAAAACTCCAATATAATGAAATCAACTACACCCAAGAAAACACAGGATATAAATAACTTCACACACAAAAAAATTAAAAGACAACAAGCACAAAAACACAGTATCACCAACAAATCCACAATAAAAGGTACTAACATTCATTGGTCACTATTATCTATCAATATCAGTGGTCTCAACTCTCCATTAAAAATACACAAACTAATAGAATGGTTTCAGAAACAGAATCCAGCATTCTGCTACATCCAAGAAACACACCTCTGCAACAAAGATAAACAATATCTCAGAGTAAAGGGCTAGATAAAGGATTTTTCAAGCAAAGAGCCACCAAAAACAAGCTGGAATAGCCAATCTAATATCTAATAAAATACACTTTCAACCAAAATTAATCACAAAATAATGAGAGACACTTCATTCACATCAAAGAAAAAAATAAACGAGGAGGATATCACAATCCTGAACATCTATGCCCTAAATACAAAAGCACCTATATTTGTAAACTAAACATTAACAAGCTTAATCCACACCAACACCTTAACACTGGGAGACTTCAACATTCCATTCTCACCAAGGGACAGATCATCTAGACAGAACCTAAACAGAGAAATAACGACACGTACAGAGGTCCTCAATCAAATGGACCTAGTATTTTACAGAACTTTTCACCTGAAATCAAAAGAGTATACATTTTTCTCAGCACCTCACAGAACCTTCTCTAAAACTGACCATAAGGTCAGGCACAAAGCAAGCCGCAACAGATATGAGAAGATCAAAACCATCTCTTGCATCCTATCAGACCACCATGGTTTAAAAATAGACTTCAACAACGAAAGAAATAACAAAAAGCCTACATAAACCTGGAACATAAACAACCCTCTATTCAATGACAACTTGGTCAGGAAGAAATAAAAAAGAAATATAACTTCATAAAATTCAATGAAAATGAAGGCACAATTTACCCAAACTTATGGGCAACAATGAAAAAAGTGCTAAGAAGAAATTTCATAGCATCAAATGCCTTTAGAGAGAATTTACGGAAACTTCATACAAGCAAGTGAATGGCACACATAAATGCCTTAGAAAAAAAAGAAGACACACCCAAGAGTGGCAGATAATTGGAAATAACCAAGCTCAGAGCTTAAATCACACCAAGGAAACAACTCAAAGAATCAATGAAACCAAGAGCTATGTCTTTGAGAAAATCAACAAGCTAGACAAAACCTTAGCCAAATTTACTAAAAGGCAAGGAGAAACAATAGAAATCAGCAAAAATTAGAACTCCTTCAGCTGATAAACACCTCCAGCATAGTGGATGGATACAAAATCAACTCAAAAAAATCAGTAGTCCTCTTGTATACCAAAGACAAAAAGGCCAAGAAAGAAATTAGGAAAACAACAGCCTTCACAATAACAACTAATAACATAAAGTTCCTTGGTGTGACTCTAACCCAGCAAGTGAAAGACCTGTTTGGAAAAAAAAAAAATTCAAGTCTCTGAAGAAAGCAGTTGAAGAAAGTATCAGATCTTCCCATGCTCATGGATTGATAGGATTAACATAGTGAAAATGGACATTATGCTAAAAGTAATCTACAGATTCAGTGCAATTCCCATCAAAATCTAAAGAATTCTTTAAAGACCTTGAAAGAACAATTCTCAACTTCATATGGAATAACAAAAAAACAAGATTTGCCAAAAAATCCTGTATAACAGCAGATTGTCTCAAGGTATCTACATCCCTGATCTCAAGCTATACTACAGAGCAATAATAATAAAAACTGCATGATATTGCATAGAAACAGAACAGTGGATCAATAGAATGTAAAAGAAGAATCAGAAATAAACCCACATACCTATGGATACTTGATTTTGTCAAAGAAGCCAAAACCGTACAAGAGAAAACAGACAGAATCTTCAACAAATGCAGGACTAACTGGATGTCTACATGCAGAAAAATGCAAGTAGATTCATATTTATCACCATGCACAAACTAGTCCAGGTGCATCAAAGACCTCAATATAAAACCAGACACACTAAACCTGTTAGAAGAAAAAGTGGAGAAGAGCCTTGAACTCATTGGCACAGGGGACAACTTCGTGAACAGAACACCAACAGCACAGGCTCTAAGATCAACAAGCAATAAATGGGACCTAATGAAACTGAAAAGTTTCTATAATGCAAAGAACAAAATGACAGACTATGGACTGGGACAGGACCTTCAATAATCTTATATCTGAGAGAGGGCTAATATCCAGAATATATAAGGAACTAAAGAAATTCAAAAGCAACAAATCAAGCAATCCAATTAAAAATGGGGTACAGAGCTAAACAGAGACTTCTCTGTAGAAGAATATAGAATGGCAGAGAAACACTTAAAGAAATGTTCAACGTTGTTAGTCATTAGGGAGATACAAATCAAAACAACCCCGAGTTTCATCTTACACCCACCAGAATGGCTAAGGTCAAAAACTCAAGTGACAATACATGCTGGAGAGGTTGTGGAGAAAGGGGAACCCTCCTCCAATGCTGGTGGGAATGTAAACTTGTACAACCACCTTGGAAATCAATCTGGCACTTCTTCAGATATTTAGTGATAGTGCTTTCTCAGGATCCAGCTATACCATTCCTAGGCATATATCCAAAATATGATCAAATGCATAAGAAGGACATTTGTTCAACTATATTTATAGAGCTTTATTCATAATAGCTAGAAGCTGGAAACAACCCTGATGTCCCGCAGTTGAGGAATTAATACAGAAATTGTGGTACATTTACACAATGGAATACTACTCAGCAATCAAACACAAGGAAATCATGAAATTTTCAGGCAAATGGTGGGATATAGAAAATATCATCCTGAGTGTGGTATCCCAGAAGCAGAAAGACACACATAGTATATAGTCACTTATAAGTGAATATTTGAAATATAATACAGGATATAGATACAAAAAATCTGTGTATCTAAAGAAGCTAAGCAAGAAAGAAGACCCTGGGTAAATTGACCAATCCTCACTCAAAAAGACAAACTGGATGGACATTGGAAGAAGGAGAAAACAGAAAATGGCATAGGAGTATACTACAGAGGGCCTCTGAAAGACTCTACACAGCAGTGTTATCAGAGCCCATGCTGAGAGGCATAACCAAACTTTGGGCAGAGCCCAGGGAATCTTATGAAAGAAGCAGAGATAGTTAAGACCTGGAGATGACAGGAGCTCCAGAAGGAGAGCAACAGTACCAAAATATCTTGGCACAGGCTTCTTTTCTGAGACTGATTCTTCAACCAAGGACCATTCATGAATATAACCTAGAACCCCTGCTTAGATGTAGCCCATTGTAGCTCATTATCTAAGTAAGTTCCCTAGTAATGGGAACATGGACTGTGTTTGATATGAACTCAGTGGCTGCCTCTTTGACCACCTCTCCCTGAGGGGGGGTCATCTTTGCCAGGCCACAGAAGAGGACAATGCAGCCAGTCCTGATGTTACCTGATAAGCTAGGGTTAGATGGAAGAGGAGGAGGACCCCCTCTCAGGGGACTTGGAGAGGGGCTTGGATGGATATGAGGGAGGGAGGGTGGGACTGGCAGGAAATGAGGGAGGGGGCTGCAGCTGGAATACAAAGTGATAAAACTGTACTGAATATAAAAAATTAAAATTAAAATAACAAAATTAAATTAATATGATAAAACCTGTCATATCATAGAAAACTTAACATAAAATGTATCACCATCCACTTTGTAGTTTTATTTTAATCTATGTAAAATTAAAAGCAAATTTAACATGAAAAACAAAAAACAAAACCATTGTCACTCTTTTGTCATTGCTGGTGTTTGAACCCATGGCCTCATAAGTCAAGTATACTAGGTCAGCTTTTGATTTTGGCTTCATACAAACACATCATAAAATGAAATTATTTTTCATAAATACTTTATTAATATCTATATTTATGAATAAGAATGCATGCAATACAGAGCCTGAAATGGAACAATTAATACACACTTGGCCAGTGGACTACATATTTCCATACTGGTCCAAAATATCTAATCTTTCACTTTCAAAGCATCCCATACTTTGGGTTATTGTTCAGTTTCAGAAGCAATATGGTACCACAGAGGAGGAATCTTCTCCAAATAAAATCATAAATACCTAGTTCATAAAATTTAAAATATTTTAAGCAGGGACAACATAAATTTCACAAATTTTATTCCTATAATTATAGTATACAATCACAAAAACTTGACTTCCTTTTATAATTTGTGCACACACATTTTTATGAGCATCCCTTTCTTCTCTAGTCTTACTGTTGCAAACTTGCAGTACTTTTAACAATCATATTTATGGAAAGCACATGAATGGTTAGTATAAAAAAGTGACTGTGGATGGATATTTTAAGGTTCTGAATAAGATTCTGTAGTGTGATAACTGTCACAAGTTATAAAAAAAAGTCACTGTCAAAATATAGTCAGCTCCTCTGCTCTCATAGTATCCAGGACAATTGGACCACATGGAAATACCAAATATAGTACCCTATGTTTGTGAGAAAATTCTTTACTTCAATATAACTGAAGCTGGGTTTAAAAAAATTAAATGTATATCCACAATGAATTATAAATCAGAAGAATCTAAAGTATTACATTTTCATAAATGTATATTACCTGTACCCATATTCAATCTTCATAAAATAATTAAAGAAAACTCTAAATATGTTTAGGAGTAAATGTCATTTAATTTATTCAGGACTGAAAGTGATCTTTTAGTTTATGACATGATTTTATTTTAAGGACTGCTCAAATATGAACTAATTGGTCTACTATTTTTCTATTTTAATGAGCGTGTGTTACAAACATTAGTTTGGGAAGGCAGAAGCTCTTCACACTGTCATCATTGCATGATAGCACTCGTCACTTAGCAATATTTTTTTCTAACAAAAGTGACATAACTAACAACAAATTGTTAAATTACTAAATGAGACTACATAAAATGTACTCTCTAAGTTGTTTACATTGTTTGTATCATACATAAAAGTTATTTTTAGCACACTGACACAGTATTAGTTAAAACTTGGAGATAGTTTGAGAAATGAATGTGTATGTATTTACCATATGAAATACACTGTGTTTGAATAGTTACAAGTGTGTATACTAAAGCTATAGCAAGAAAATTAATAGTCACCTTTTAATTGAACATGATGACAATACAGAATATTCGGTTTGGCAAACATATTCTGAAAATAACAAATCCCTGTCTAAGTTTAAAAAAAAAAAAGCAGATCTTTCTCTTTTTCTGAGGGTAACAGTTTTTGACTGATTGTAAACTAAGATACTTTGCAGTTCTAGGAGAACACGTTTTGCTTTTCAGAAGAACCATTAGTGAGTTTTGTCAAAATATATTTCTGTCCATCCATTCAAAGAAAGAATTTGTCATGTGATGAGATAGATCTCATCAAATCTGAAGCCATGGAGATTCCTGGATTCCAAGGCTACACCTAGTGGAAGCTAAGAAAGAGAATGCATAGGGGAGAATTACTGGGCTCACACCCCTTGCCTCTTCGGCTATGGCCAGCCTGCTTCCATTCAATTTCACTCTGGTACAAAACCAGAAGACTGTGCCCAGTCATTTCATTTCCTAAACACTATCTAAGTCTGATTATAAAATCAGATTTAGAAAGGGCAACAAAAGCATATTTGTTCATTCCTATATTTCTAGGAAAGGTATTAACACTTAACAAATTGTTAAACTCATGGATATAAAAGGTTCCCTACTGATTCCATAAGTCTCATAATAAAAATATCTCAAATATATATTTTTTCAGATTCCATATTCCATTAATAAAATAAGCATTCATATTTCTGATACATTATTTAATAAAATTTTACTGCCAGTTTTTATCTCCTTTTAAATTTGTGTATATGTGGATGACTATCTCTATACTAGTTATGGAAAGAATATGTCTAAATAATTAAAACAAAAAAACATTTCTCAAATAACTTTTTTGTAGTTATTCTTTTTTCTTTTCTTTCTTTCTTTCTCTCTCTTTTTTTTTTTTGTATGTGTGTGTTTAGAAGAAAAACAGCAGCCTACAGAAAGCACTGATTTTTGTCATTCTGGGTTTCTTATCTTCCCCAGGTGTAGAATCTTCATTAACACCAACAATAGCAACAACAATATCAATACATATATGTGATCTTATTTCAATAAAGTTTTAAACACCATCAATCTTTTGGAGGTTTGTACACCTGGAAAACCAGTGTGCATCAAAACCCTGAAACCACCAACACATACAAAGAAGGAAAAATCTAATAGTACTAACTAATTTGAAATTTCACCAAATAAACTCTAGGTGTTGAAAGTTAAGAACTTATACTGTACATCAAATCATATGCAATCTAGTGAGCTGCACAAGGGGAACAATATATTCTCAACTCTCTTAACCTACCAGGTACATGGAGGAGAACTTTCATCAACATTCGTTGGAAAATATTACTAATGAAATTATACATTTACCATAGTTTATATTACATCATTTACACACAGTTTAAGCATAAATTACATATCTTCAAATTATGCATTACAAACTCTACATCAAATTTAATCAACAAGAAATATTCAGCACCCCCAACCCAAACTTAAATTAATTATTGGTTTAGTGTGATACTGAAACTAGACACTTTCTTGATTTTGTTATGGGGGAAAATTAAATTTGTAGTGTTTCTGTAAATTTGTGAAAGTATGCACATAGAAGACAGCCCCAGTTAAGTAGACAAAACAGAAAGTAATATGTAAACAACAAATGGAAAGTAATGTTTCCTACAGATATTACTGTATTCTTTGATTAGAATATATTCTACTGATACGTGAGATTTTGTTGTTCACTGTTACTGGGGTATTTATTATTTACCCCAAGAAGCAGTCACGAACCTTATTTATCTCTCTACACATCTCCTTGAAATTCAGTGGTGTAATACATTTTGTAGGTTTAGAATTAAGTCTCTTGAAAAGTTCTTTCCTTACTTTCATCTTGTTTTCAGTAGTTTTCTTCAATAAATTGAGCTAGATTGATAAAAATCCCTTATATACTCAATACAGGGTTTTATATACAATTTTGTTGTTTCTTTTCATTGAGCATCCTTTGATAACAGCCACTGAGCTGTCAAATCAATATTTAAATCATCCTAATCATCTTTAGAAAATATTACTTTGTCATAGTGGTTATAAGTTAATACCTTCTTGGTGTTTTTTAAATACAAATTCCAGAAGAGAAGTACCCAATTACTACTGGGATATAGGCTTACCACGACAGATACAATAGTATTTCTGATATACTTTATACTACACTGCAAAGGTTTATAAATATAAAAAGCACATGGCCATATAGGCTAATAGGTGCCTAATATTGGCATAGTTATTGCACTTCAGTGCCCTGAATGCAACTGAAGAGTAGAGAAATAGGTGAAAACCTAGATATGTACAGTTTATATATGTTCTTTTTGGAAAAAAGTGTATATACAAATTATATCAATATATTCTTAAAATAAAGGTAGAAAACAGTTTTAAAAACAAGAATAGAGACAAAAACTGTAAAAGATCTTATTTTCACCCCTGCTGTAAATTTTTGAAGGTAGAAATATGGACAATAAGAACCTACAGGCAATTAAAATAAACAAAACAAAAAATGAACAAAAATGCTACAGTACTTATGTTATCTGATTTTATCTGAACAAAGTTTAGGCAGACTAAAGGTAAACTTGGAAAAACAGACTAACTGAAAGTAAATTGAAAAATCAAATCTTTACCAATTTCCCAAAAACTATATTCTGAATCCACAACAATCAGAAACGATGAAATCATATTTCACATAGTGGGAAAAAATACCATATATCAGAAATATATTCTAGATATTAATTTTCTCATGGTAAGCCTTTCTATACATCGGGATATAATTTTAATTGTTTCTTTTGAAAATTCAGTCCAAATAACAAATTTTAAAATTATTTTTATATCTTTTACTAAGGGTCTAGCTCTAGTCTTATCCTGGTATTTGTTTCTATTTACAGAGCTATTTACAAATTTTCCAATTTAGAATATTCATCAAAACTGAATGTTAATCTTTATAGAAATGTGAACTATCCATAAAGGTTTTATAAGTGATGTTCTTCCATGATGGGAGAATCATCCATTGAGGATCTGGACAGTTGACCTGAAGTAAAGGTGGTCAATGGAATGACTTTAATTGAGTCATCATCAGGATGAAGTCTTTCAGCCATGGTGTAAAACTGAGCTCTTGTATTACCCTGTACTCCCTGATCGAGGGGATGTAGTCCATCAGCTCCAGCACCCTGAACCCATCCTTGCTGCAAACTCATTGGTTGTTGGGCCTGAGTGCTTTGGATTGTAGCAGCCTGTGATAGAGGAGGATTATGGTGAATTACCAGAGAGTGTGATAGTGGCAGGCTATAGCAGACCACAGAAGCCTGTACTGGTGGTGGACTATGGCAGAGTGCAGCTGCCTGTGCTAAAGGAGGACTGTGATGTAGAGAAGCTGCTTTTACTGATGGAGAGCTGTGACACAGTGCAATTGCCTGTGTCACAGGGGGGATTTGGCAGATAGCGACAGTCTGTGTCACTGGAGGGCTGCAGCGATGAACTGATGTGTTGGCCCTGGGTGAATTGTGGCAGAGAGCAGAGGTCTGTATCTGTTGTGGGATGGGATGGGTCAGAGAAGCTGGCATCCAACAGGAATCAGAGTGACCCAAGATGAGGCATTCTTGAGTGCAGTTGTCAGAGGCTTCTTCCACAGTTGGCTGCACTGTTATTTCTGCAACTGTGAGGGTGGGAAAACAAAACAAAATAATTTTTATCATTTATATAAAACAAATCATATATAAATAAAAAGTTGATACTCTAAGTGCATTAGAAACTTCTAATGGTTTTACAACTAGTGCCCAATTTATCAGAAAATGTTACTAATGTCAAACAAATAGCAGGCAGTGGATGAATCGGTGGAGAATTTTTTGTATATTTATCTTTTCCCTGAAAAGGTGCTATAAGACATGAAAAGATAAGAAACAGAGTGAACATATTTGAAAATCACTTCCTTGACTATCAGTTTGTTTGCATAAAGGATGTGAATCCCAATAGGAACAAAATAAATAAAAGTAGTCCATGAATATTAAAATGAATAAGCTGGAATTAGCAGTCTAAAACATGTGCATGTCCAGTTATATAACATACGCAGAGGGCAAAACTTTATGGATGATAAACTGATCAGTGGTTTCCATGACTTGGGAATTAACATGGGCAGCAGAAAGTCTTTCTAATGCTATCCCTATGCTTAGATGATAGTAAATTTTTCAGAGTGTAAGTAACTATAGAGAATTTCTTTTATATATAAACATAGAAATAGCAATGAGAGTTCAGCAATTATCAAGAAAATTAATGCTTTATAGTTCATTTCTGGATGGCTGCACTTCAAAATAGTTCTAATAAAATAGTATTAGATGCCATATCCATATTCTCATTGTAATTTTATTATCTGGAGTATTTTAACTTTAAAATTTTATTGTTTTGTGTGTATGTTGCATACTTTGAGCATAATGTGGGTGAGTGATACTATATCATTAATTCCTAGGCTAGAGCAAGTGTCTTTCTCTAATACACTCCAATACAATGTCTTGAGGCTGTCTCTCAGATCCATGCAGGGTGTCTGAACAACAGCTCAGCAGTGAGAGCAGAGTGACCTACAGGCTCTGCTGTGGACCCCAAAATCCCTAGTCTGTGTTTCTCAGGTGAGAGGAGAATCCATGGGGATACTTGAAGGTCCATCATCTGTCCACCTTGCTAATATCCTGAAAAAATCCTGTGCTCTACCTGGCTCTACCCCAGCCCTAGGCTACCCAGTCCCACCAACTGAGGAGGCCTTCCTGGCACTGGCTGCAGCTCTCTGGGTTCTGACCCTGCAGCCCTAGGCTACCTGCACAAACTCATCATCTGCGGATATATTTCTGGCAGCTGCGATGCACGCAGCAAGGAGGCTCCTACCCTACAACCTTAGACGACTTGCCCAAACCTACCAACTGGGAATAAAAGCACCAGCAGTTCATTAGGCTCTGATCCCTCATCTCTAGGCCACCTATATGTACCCACCATCAGTGGATATTTTCCTGGGACCTGCAGCAGGCCCACAAGGCTTCTTCCCTATAGCCTTAGGCCACCCACACGCCCAAAAATAACATATGTGGATACCTTCCTGGACAAGCAGTAGCAGGGTTCTGACCCTGCAGCGTTAGGCCATCCACCTCCCAAGCCCACTTTCTGTGGATATCTCCCTGGAACCAGAGAAGGCCAGCTCTGACCTTGGGCTCACACTCTCACTGCCTGTGGAGTGAATACCTTCTTATACTGTGGGTGGACTCCAAACTTGGGTGCCCACTCTCACAGTCCTGTGGACACCTTTTGGGTACTAGAGGTTCCTGTTTCCAAACCAAAGAGACCACACTAACATCCTGTGGAGACTTTCCTGGTCACAGCAGCTAGTGGCACTCATGCTAACTGCCTAATGGAAGGGATACATTCTACTATTGTGGGGGAGGTAAGGTTCCATTCTGTCTATACCACACCTTCCTGGTTCAGACAAGTCAGAATCAGCCAGCACAGCACAGACAGTGAACACAGTAGAGCTGAGCTAGGCTTGGGATCCAGGTTCCATTCTCTACCACCTAAGGGAAGTCTTCGGGACAGTGGAGCAGCTCTAAGCAAAGGGTTCTACCTGACAGTGCCCCAGCAGCCTGGCTCACATAGGCTACAATCAGAGAGACCAACACAGAAGAGAACCTAGTGGAGCTGAGCTAGGCACCTGACCAAAGTTCGATTGTTCTCCCCAAGGAGGCCTGTGGATCATTGGAGCATCTCTAGGCTTGGAGATTTTTCTGCCTGGTGGGGGGGCTTGAAGATCTTTCTGTCTGCTCCCCAGCATCCTAGGTCAGAAACAATTCAGACCCAGCACAGCCAGTGAACTCAGCAGAGCTGGGGCAGGACTGGTATCCAAATCACATCTTCCCCCTTCTTAAGGAAGCCTGTGGGAATATGGAGCATCTCTAGTTTTAGAAATCTTTCCATTGTGCCCCAGCTAACCAGGTCACAAACAGAGAACCAGAAGAGATAGTGATACTACTCAAGACTACAGAGACAAGGCAATTCAATCTGTAGTACAGGCTCCAGGAATAATCAGTCAAGGCTACAGACAGCCAGATGGCTAGAGGATAGTATAACAACACAGACAACAAAATCCAGGACCTCATGGCTTCACCAAAATCTGCAAAAACCAAAGGATATTCTATTACAGCTGAAACATGTAAAAAAGATGTTAAATCTATAATTATTCACTTATTCGAGGGACATAAAGAGGAAATGAACAAAAAGAAAAGGCCATCATGGACAGACAAGAATCCACATTCAGACAGATGAAGGATCAAGAGCACCAGCAGTTCATTAGGCTCTGATCCCAAGATATGAAACAGAATTAGAATCAAGAAAGGAAACACAAACAGAGAAAACCCTGGAGCTGGAGAACTGCATCACCTACAGAATACAAGAATCGAAGAAAGAATCTCAGGCACTGAAGACACAATTCCAGAAATTGATATATCTATCAAACAAAAAGTAAAATCAGAAAAGATACAAATACAAAACATCCAAGAAATCATGGATACCATGAAAAGACAAAACCTAAGAATAATAGAAACATGTAACAGGCCTACAGAACACCAAATAGACAAGACCAGAAAAGACAGGGAATAGAATGGGATCCTTCCACAGATGGCCCCTGAAAGACTCTACCAATCAGAGGATCAAAGCAGATGCTGAGACTCATAGCAAAATTTTGGGTAGAGTGCAAGTAAACATACGGATGAAGGAGGAGATAATGATACTTGGAGGAAACAGAAGCTCCATGAGGAGATGAACAGAGACAAAAATCTGGGGCCAAGGGGGGCCTGCAGAGACTAATGAATCAACCAAGGGCCATGCACTGAGAGGACCTAGAGCCCCTGCTCAGATGTTGCTCAGGGGCTGCTCAGTCTTCATGTGTGTTCCTTAGTAAGAGATCAGGGACAGTCACTAGCATGAACTTAATTGCCTGTTCCTTGATTTCCTCCCCCTGTAGAGGTGGCCTTAGTAGAACACAAAGAAAGATGATGCAGCCAACCTTGATGAGATATGATAGGCTAGGTCAGATAGGCTAGGGTCAAATAGTGGGGTAGGCAGACCTCCTCCATCAGTGGACTAGGGGAGAGACATGGGGGTGAAGGGAAGAGGGAGAGAGGGTGGGACTGGGAAGAGATGAGCTTACAACTGGGATACAAAGTGAAAAATTGTAATCATATTAATAATAAAACAATAATAATAATAATGAAAAGAAAAATAAAGTTTTAAAAGATTTTATGGTACCACCAAATACTACACAATCTGCCATGGGATGAAAGCATTCAATAATCCTATCTAAATGTAACGTCTATGAACCATAAAAATGATCAACTTTGACCCAGTGTGCACTGTATATGAGGGGCAGAGGATCTGAAACTCCGAATCCAGTGAGTCAACCTGGTATGAGAGTCAAGAACCATGGGACGCCAGCACTCTCCTTATAGGAGAGGCAGTTGGGAGCTCCAGGTCCAGAGAACCTCCTCTCTAGAAGCCAGCCATCGGATCCTTAGGGAAGCTTTGGATTTCGGGGGCAGCATTCCCAGCATGCAAGCCATGGTTCCGCTGGTCATCCCTGGGAGACCAGGCACACAGTGGAAGTGCACAGATCATGGATCCAGGGTAGCCCAGAGTGGCTGAGATACAGTCTGGCAGCCTTGTGGGCTTCTGTTCAGCTCCTTTCTGAGACGCCCTGAAATTGCCACCCATGCCAAACCCATCTGTGTACCTGCACACATGCACAACACCCATACCCCAACTAGTACCTACACCATACCCTGTTGCTCACATACACAAGGCCACAAATGAACCGAAGGCACTCACATGCATGCATTTATGCACTGGTCTTCAAAGCATTTGCCCCAGCCAAACCTATCAAGACTCTCAGTCCCCTCCTTTCTTTAGCTGCATCCGAATCTGCAGCACCCCTTCTTTTTCTTTAATCAATTTTTATATTTTATATTAATTGCAGTTTATTCACTTTGTATTCCAGCTATAGCCTCCTCACTCAATCACTCCCAATCCCACCCTCCCTCCCTCATTTCTTCCCAACTTCTCTCCAGGTCTACTGATAGGGAAGGTCCTCCTCTCCTTCCCTCTGACCCTAGCCTATAATGTCTCATTAGGAGTGGATGTATTGTCCTCCTCTCTGGCCAGGCAATGTTACTCCCCTTCAGGGGGTGGTCAAAGAGCCAGCCATGTAGTTCACGTCAGAGACAGTCCCTGTTCCCCTTACTAGGGTACCCACTTTTATACTGAGGTCCCATGGGTTACATCTGAGCAGGTGTTCTAGGTTACCTCCCTGAATTGTCCTTAGTAGGAGTATCAGTCTCACAAAATACCTTGTGCCCAGATGTTTTGGTTCCATTGCTCTCCTTGTGAAGCTCCAGTCCTCTCCAGGTCTCACTATTTCCCCTTTCTTATATAAGATTCCCTGCACTCTGCCCAAAGTTTAGTTATGAGTCTCAGCATCTGCTTTTATATACTGCTGGGTAGTCTTTTAGAGGTCCTCTGTGGTAGGCTCCTGCCCTGTTTCCTGTTTTCTCCTTCTTCCAATGTCCATCCAGTTTGTCTTTCTGAGTGAGGATTTGTCCTCTTACCCAGAGTCTTCCTTCTTGCATAGCTTCTTTAGGAGTACAGATTTTAGTATGTTTGTCCTATCTTATATGTCTACTATCAACTTTTAAGTGAGTATACGCCATGTGTGTCTTTCTGCTTCTGGGATACCTCACTCAGGATGATCTTTTCTAGATCCCACCATTTGCCTGCAAATTTCATGATTTCCTTGTTCACTTGAGCTCATGGACATCTCTCATCTTACTGTAGACTACTCCTGACTCCAGAGACAGGTGGACCCTACTGAAGTACAGGCTCTAGGAACAAATAGACAAGGCTATGGACAACCAGATGGCTAGGAGCCAGTGAAAGAATACAATCAACAAAAAACAATACATCATGACTTCACCAGAATTCCCCCCAAACAATGGGTAATCTAATGCAGCTGAAACACAGGAAAATTGTCTTAAATCTATGATTATGCATTTATTCTAGGCAAATAAAGAAGAATCAAGCAAAATGGTAGAGGCAATCATTGAAACACAGGAACCCAGAATCAAACAGGTGAAGGGAAATGAATAAAATCATTCAAGACATGAAAACGGAATTTAAAATAATAATAATAATAATAATAATAATAAAACACAAACTGAGAAAACCCTGGAGATGGGGAACTTACACAAGAGATCAGGAACCACTGAGATAAGAATCACCAATAAAATTCAAAATTTGGAGGAGAGACTTTCAGTTGCAGAAATTGATACAACTCTCAAATAAAACATGAAAACAGAAAAGTCTTGACACAAAACATATAAGATATCAAGGGCACCATGAAAAGATGACACCTAAAAATAACAGGAATAGACAAAATGGAAATTCCAGGCTCCAAGATCCAGAAAACATTTTCAAGAAAATAAAAAAAAATTCTCTACCTTAATAAAGAGATGCCCTTAAACATACAATGGGCCCAAGAAAGGCCAGGCCCAATATTATGTAGACACTGAGAAACCACAGATGCCAACTCAGACTACTATACCAAACAAAATTTTCAATCAACATAGATGCAGAAAACAAAAATTTCCATGACATAACTAAATTTAAGCAATATAGATGTACAACCCAACCCTACTAGAAGGAAAACTCCAACCCAACCAGATCAACTACATCCAAGAAAACACAGGATAAAGAGACCTTCACAACAAAAAAATTCAAGAGAAAAACGAGCACACAAACAATCACAACCAACTCTATAATAAGAAGGAACTAACAATCTTTGGCCACTACTTTCTATCAATATCAATTTACTCAACTTACCAATAAAAAGACACAGAGTAATACAATGGTTGTGGAATCAGGATCAAACATTCTGCTGCATTCAAAGATAACAAATATCTCAGAATAATGGGATAGAAAAATGTTCTCCAAGAAAAGGAACCAAAGAAGCAAGCTGGAGTACACATCGTAATAGCTAATAAAATAGACTTTCAACAAAAATTAATCAAAAGAGAGGAGGGACACTTCATTCTCATCAAAGAAAAAAATCCACCATGAGAAAATTACAATCCTTAATATCTATGCTCCAAATATAATGGCTCCTGCATTGTCCGAGAAACATTATTAAACCAAAAACATACATAAATCCCAACAAATAAAGAGTGGAAGATTTTAACACCCCACTCTCACCAAGGGACAGATCATTGAGATAGAAGCTAAATAGAGAAATAATGACACTTAGAGCAAATGGACCTAATAGGTGTCTATAGAACTTTTCACCCAAACACAATAGCGTATAAAGTCTTTTGAGCACCTCACAGGTCCTTCTCAAATATCGACCATATGGTCGGGCACAAAGCAAGGCTCAACAGATAAAAGAAGATCAAAATAATCCCTTGTATCCCATCAGACCTTAGCCTAAAATTAGACTTCAATAACAGAAAGAACAAAAAGCTTACATACACTTGGAAACTAAACAACTCTCTACTCAATGACAGGTCAGGGAAGAAATGAAAAAGAAGTTAGAGACTTCCTAAAATTCAATGAAAATGAGTGCAGAACTTACAATGAAAGCAGTGCTAAGAGGAAAGTTCATAACACTAATTGCCTTCATAAAGAAATTTGAATCTTTGACTCTCCCCCATACAAGCTGGGGAGTGACAGACTGGCTAGATCCCAGCGGAGGACATTGCAGCCAGCCCTGAGGAGACAGCATGAGCTGGGGTTGGATGGAAGAGGAGGAGGTCCTCCCCTGTTGGTGGACTTGGAGGGGGCAGGGAGGAGGGAGATGAGGGAGGGAGTGGGAGAGTGGGAGGGAATGAGGGAGGGGGCTATGCCTGGGATGCAAAATACCTAACCTGTGATTGATATAAAAATAAATAAATATTTAAAAAAAGAAATTTGAGTCATCTCATACAAGCAACGTAATGGCAAACCTGAAAGCCTTAGGGAAAAAAGAAGCAGACATAACTAAGAGGAGTGTAGAGATAATCAAACTCACAAAAATCAATAAACTAGGAAAAAAGAGAACAAACAATTCAAAGACTCACCGGAACCAAGATCTGATTCTTTGAGAAAAATCAACAAAATAGACAAATACTTAGCCAAACTCTCTATCCAAATCAACAAATTCAGAACAAAAAAGGGAGCCATAAGAAAAGACACTGAAGAAATGCAAAGAATCTTTAGGTCCTACTTCAAAAGCCTATATGCCATAAAAATTGAAAATCTAAATGAAATGGACACTTTATTGATAGAATCCATTTATCAAAGACAAATCAAGATCAGGTAAAGAAATTAGATAGTCCTATATCTTTTAAGGAAACAGAAGTAGTCATCAAAATCCAACACCCATTCAAATTTAACGTCTTAGAGAGATCAGGGATACAAGTCACATACAAAAAGATAGTAAAGATGATATACAGCAAGTATATTGGAAAAATCAAACTAATCAGAGAGAAATTTACATCAATCCCACTGAAATCAGGAACAAGGCAAGGCTGCCCCCTCTCTCCATATCTCTTCAACATAGTACTTGAAGTCCTGGCTAGAGTAATAGGGCAAATAAACGTGACCAAGGGAATATAAATTGGAAAGGAAGGAGTGAAAGTATAACTCTTCAGAGATGATATGAAAGTATAGATGAGTGACCTCAAAACTCCTACCAGAGAACTAATACAGCTTATAAACAACTTCAGCAAAGTGGCTGGATAGAAAAATTAATGAAAAAAATAAAATCAGTAGCCTTCCTTTATACTAAAGACAAAAGTGATGAAAAAAATTAGAGAAAGATAATTGCCACAATTAACATAAAGTACCTTAGTGTAACTCTAACCAAGCAAGTAATAGAATTGTATGAAAAAATTCAAGTCTTTGAAGAAAGTAATTAAAGAAGACATAAGACAATGAAAAGATCTGCCATGCTCATAGATCAGTAGGATTAACATAGTGAAAATGGTCATCCTACAAAAAGCAAACTATAGATTCAATGCAATTCCCATCAAAACAAAAACACAATCATTTACAGACCTTGAAAGAACAATTCTAAGCTTTTTTTTCTTTTTTAAAACATCTTTATTTTATATTAATCATAGGTTATATACTTTGTATCCCAGTTGTAGCCTCCTCCCGCATTCCTTCCCTATCCCTCACATCCCTCCCTCATCTCCTCCCTGCCCCTTTCCAAGTCCACTGAGAGAGGAGGACCTCCTCCCCTTCCATCTAACTCTAGCTTATCAGGTCTCTTCAGAACTGGCTGCAATGACCTCTTCTGTGGCCTAGCAAGGCTGCTCCTCCTTCGGGGGGTGGGGGGAGGTCGAAGAGCCAGCCATTGAGTTCATGTCCGAAATAGTTCCTGTTCTGCTTACTAGGGCACCCACTTGGATATTGAGCTATCATTTGCTACATTCAAGCATGGGTTCGAGGTTATATCCATACATGGTCCTTGGTTGGAGAAACAGTCTCATAAAAGACCCCTGTGCCCTGATATATTTGGTCCTTGCGGAGCTCCTGCCCTCTCCAAGTCATACTAACTCCCCCTTCTTTCATATGACTCCCTGCACTATCAGTGTATCAAAGTAAATATTAAGACACATAACCAACCCTTTCGCAGAGTGCAGGAAATTCTAAGCTTCTTATGGAAAAACAAAAACCCAGAATAATTAAATCCATCCTATACAATAAATAAAGTTCTGGAGGTATCTATATCCATGATCTCAAGTTGTACATTACAGCAAAAATAATAAAAACTGCATGGTTCTGGCAAGAAACAGACTGGATGATCAATGGAATCAAATAGAAGACCCACAAATATACCCATATGCACACCTGATTTTTGATAAAGAAGCCAAAAACTTACAATGTAAAAAAGATAGCATCTTCAACAAATGTTGCTGGTCTAACTTAATGTCTACAGGTAGAAAAATGCAGATAGATCTCTATTTATACCCCTGCACAAAATTAAAGTCCAAGTGGATCACAGACCTCAAAATAAAATCAGACACACTAAATCTGTTGGAAGAGAAAGTGGGTAAGAGCCTGGAACTCACGGATACAGGAGACAACATCCTGAACAGAATGCCAACAGCACAGGCTCTAAGAACAACAATCATTAAGAGGGACCGCATAAAACTGAAAAAATTTTATTAAAGCAAAAGACACTTTCAAAAAATCAAAATGACAGCCTACAGACAGGGAAACAATCTTTACAAACCCTATATATGACAGAAGGCTAATATCCAAAATACATAAAGAACTCAAAAAAATTAAACACCAGAAACCAAATAATCCAATTTAACAATGGGGTACAGGGATAAACAGAGAATTTTCAACAGATGAATAGTGAATGATAGAGAAACAGTTAAAAGAAATACTCAAAATCTCAGTCATCATGGAAATGGAGGAATTTTGACATAATAATTCAGATTCTTATAAATCACATGAAACACTTTTTCAGGTTATATGGAAATGAGTTGACCTGCAACTTTACTAAAGATTCCTATCACAACATTAGATTTACTTAACACATGCACAGTGTGCATGTGAATGAATACATATAATCACGTGTATGTAACAATAATTTTAAGGGAAAAGTCCTTATCTATCTGTATATTCCATTATTTATTATTCTTAAGCAATTAAACTGCAGTAATTAAACAAAGAGCCCATTACAACTATTACTCCAACATGACTGATAATTTATATATTTTAAATAACTGTATATTTGTATGTTTAGAAAGAAGAGAATGGTATTCTTAAATGATAATTTTATTACACTGCATACTTTCTCATGAAAAGATTTTCAATTTTCATTTTATATGTTGCTTTTTAAATGGCATATATTAAAATTTAGTGCCTACACATTTTAAGAAAATTAAATATAAGTCAAACTTTACAGCTCATATTAAATAATGCAATTTAATTTTGTAACTACTCAGCCGTTTAAAATATAAGTATGCTAAAAGCATGTGATATCATGTATAATTATATGAGGAAAAATGTATCCAGTAAGTTCAAATGTATATCATAGAAGTTCTGCAAATAAGACTTTCAAATTGAGACACTAATTTTATTTCGTTATATATACATATATATGTTAGTTTTCAAAATAGTAAAATCATTTATGCATATAATTTGTCATAAGTACATATAAGATTTATAGAAAAATATTTTCATCTTTTATGCTCTAAAATCAAATATCAAACTAAGTTATTTTTAAAGCTTTATCCTTATCAAAAATAACATAGTAGCTTGTTTCTTTCAATTAATGATTGTATCTATAATATTATAAATATATGTATGAGTAAAAATTACCTTATATGCAATACAGAAGAAAAATTTTAACAACAAATGTAAACCCATTTGTTTCTATTATAAATAATATGCAGATTCATCAACTGAATATAATCTACTCAATTAAAGCTTTTATAATGTTACAACAGAATTTTCCTGAAGAAATTTTCTCCTCTTACTTCTATAGCTTACTTTCACAGCTCACTTCTATACTGCTTCATATTTTCAAGAAATGCATATTTTGTTTTTATATAATGGTTATCCTTTTATAAACTTGAATAATTAAACTTAGACAACAATAGTGATTCCTCAATATATACCTTAGTTATTAAGAAAGGGGAGTCGAGATTATGCCACACACAATTCACCTAAAGTCATAGTTTCATGAAAAAAATTACAGATTCCTTATCTACAGATTTATTTAGTATCCATGACCTACAGTCCATCACACAACTGGGACTGTATATCAAAAATTGAAGTTGATTTTAAAAAGATGTAGGAAATGCAAAAATCATTTTATAAGGACATAAGCCTCTTGCAATGAATTAAGAATGACTTATTTCAAGGGCAGATACTTTCTTCATATTTCAGATGGAAACTTACTGTATTCTGACAACTAAGAAATAAGGTGTATTGGGGAAATTGAACAATGAGTACTGATTAGCTTTGTAGATGCCTGCCACTCGAATGTAGACTTAAGTCACTCTGTAAGAAGTGATCTCCTTAAAAAATTAATCAGAACAGGAATTTGGTAATAACTCAGGAAGTGAAATCTAGACTCTCATGAAACTTATATTGTCACTGAAATATTTTGATTTTTATTAATTACAGTTTTTTTCACTTTGTATCCTCCCTTTAGCTCCCTCACTCCTCCTCGGCCAATCCCACCTCTCCCCCTTCTCCACCCATGCCCCTCCCGCAGTCCACCGAGCCATTAGAGCAGTCCTCAGATACTTCTCCAAGGTTCGACCAGTTATCCCTAGCTAAACTGACAAAACTGTGGGACTCCCTGGTTCTTTACCAGGGCTGCACCCAACAATTACACCTAAGGGCAACAGCTACAGCATGCTAAATTTAGAGCAAGAAATCCAGCAGCAGGGCAGCCAACACCAGGACCTCGCCTGATGAGAGGAGAGCCTTCCTGAAAATGACTGTTACTTCACAGGTCCATATGCCTGAAATGAACTGTGACAATTCCTGAGAAGCACCACCATTCAGCTGACCAGACCCAAAAAGCTGAGATCTCCTCCAGAACCCTGCCAATTGGATTCTCCCCACCATATGACCAGGGAGGCACCAGAAATTAACAGACAACACCTGAGACAGCCAGATGGGTAGAGGGCAATGAAAAAGCACAACCAATAATAGGTGAAGCAATATGGCATCCCCAGAACCCAGTTATCCAGGGGCAAGTATCCCTGGACAACCTAACGTAAGTGAAATTCAAGAAGATGACCTTACATTAATGCTTATGAAGAGGTTAATGGAGAAAGCAAATAAAATGCATAAAGAATTAGGGGAAGATATAGTAAAACAGATTATGGCCATCCATAAAGAAACACAGGAAGATGCAGCCAAACAGTTTGTGGCTTTCAGAGAGGAAATGATTAAATCACTGAAAGAAATAAAAGAAACAGAGAAATGTTCAAATAAACAGGTTAAGGAATTAGAGAAAAAACAGGAAAATGAAGACAGACAGGTAAAGGAAATCAACAAAGTGGTTCATGATCTGAAGAAAGAATTAGAAAGATTAAAGGAAACAAAAATGGAAGAAATCATGGAGAGGGAGAACCTAGGGGAAAAAAAACAGGAACTACAGAGGTAAGCATAACCAACAGACTACAAGAGATAGAAGAAAGAATCTCAGGTGTGGAAGACACAATAGAAGAAATCTATGTATCCATCAAAGAAAATAATAAATCAAAAAAAAATCGTGACATAAACCATCCAAGAAATCCAGGACAACATAAAAAGAAAAAAACTAAGAATAATAGGAATAGAGGAAAAAGAAGATTCACTTTTCCAAGGCCCAGAAAATATTTTCAACAAAATCATTGAAGAATATTTCCCCAACTTAAAGGAGAGGCCTATAAGAATACAAGAGGCCTATAGAACACCTAATAAATTAGACCAGAAAAGAAAATCCTCCCAACACATAATAATCAAAAGAGTAAATATACAGAACAAAGAAAAAATAGTAAAATCTGCAAGAAAAAAAGGTCAAGTAACATATAAGGACAAACCCATCAAAATCACACCTGAATTCTCAACAGAAACTAATAAAGCCAGAAGGGCCTGGATGGATACCATGCAGAACCTAAGAGAACACAGATGTCAGCCTAGGCTAGTTTACCCAGCAAAACGTTCAGTCTTCATAGACGGAGAAAACAAGATATTCAAAGACAAACAAATTTCAACAATACCTAAATACAAATCCAGGGTTACAGAAGACACTAGAATGAAAAATACAACCCAAGAAAACTAACTTCTTTCAAAAAAAAAAAACACAGGAAATAAATAACCTCACTAAAGCAAAACAAAAAGTAGCCAAGCACACAAACATACTACCATAGCAAACATCCAAATCAAAGGATCTAACAGCCACTGGTCATTAATGGACCCAATGGACTCAATTCTCCAATAAAAAGACAGAGACTAACAGAATGGATGCTTAAACAAGATCCAAAAATGTGTTGCATAGAAGAAAAACACCTAAGTCACAAAGGTAGACATTACCTTATGGTAAAGGGATAGAAAACAATTTCCCAAGCAAATGGACCAAAGAAGCAAGCAGGAGTAGCCATTCTAATGCCTAATAAAATAGCCTTTCAACCAAAATTAATCAGAAGAGATAAAGGACACTTCATAATCATCAAGGGAAAAATTCACCAGGAAGATATCACAGTCCTGAACATCTATGCCCCAAATGCACCTCCATTTGTAAAAGAAACATTAATAAAACTTAAGCCACACATAGATACCCACACAATAATAGTGTGAAACTTCAACACCCCACTCTCAACAAAGGACAAGTCAACAAAACAGAAATTAAACAAAGAAACAATAACTCTAACAGAGGTCATGAATCAAATGGACCTAACAGACATCTACAGACCCTTTCACCCAAACACAAAAGACTTTACTTTCTTCTCAGCAGCTCACAGAACCTTCTCCAAAATAAACCATATAGTTGGTCACAAAGCAAGACTCAACAGATACAAGAAGATTGAAATAATCCCTGGAATCCTGTCTAATCACCATGGACTAAAGCTTGTCCTCAAAAACAGAAATAGTAAAAGGCCTACACACACAAATAGAAACTGAACAACTAGCTACTAAATGACAGCTGGGTCAGAGAAGAAATAAGAAGGAAATTAAAGTCTTCCTAGAATTCAATGAAACTGAAGACACAGCATACCCAAACTTATGGGACACAATGAAAGCAGTGCTAAGAGGGAAGTTCATAGAACTAAGTGCCGTCAAGAAGAAATTTGAAACATCTCATTCAAGCAATTTAATGTCTTACCTAAAACCCCTAAGGAAAAAACAAAACAAAACAAAACAAAACAGACACACCAAAGAGGAATAGATGGCTGGACATAATCAAACACAGGGCTGAAATCAATAAATTACAAACAAATAGAACAATTCAAAGAATCAATGAAACCAAGAGCTGGTTCTTTGAGAAAATCAACAAGATAGATAAACTTTAGCAAAACTAACTAAAAGGCATAGAGGCACTATGCAAACCAACAAAATCATAAATGAAAGGGGGGGGCATAACCACAGACAATGAAGAAATCTAAAAAATCATTAGGTCTTACTTCAAAAGCCTATACTTCACAAAATTTGAAAATCTAAATGAAATGGACAATTTTCTTGACTGATTCCACATACAAAAGCTGAATCAATACTAGATTATATCCATCTAAATTAAGCCAGTATCAGATAGGAAAATTGAATAGACCTATATCCCCCAAGGAAATAGAAGTCATCAACAGCTTCCCTACCAAAAGAAGTCCTGGGCCAGATGGTTTTAGTGCAGAATTCTACACCAGACCTTCAAAGAAGTCCTAACACCAATTCTCTCCAAAGTGTTCCACAAAATAGAAATAGAAGGAAAATTACCGAACTCTTTCTATGAGGCTACAGTCACCTTGATACCTAAACCATACAAAGATCCAACAAAGAAAAGAGAACTTCAGATGTATCTCTCTTATGGACATTGACGCAAAAATACTCAATAAAATACTTGCAAACCGAATCCAAGAACACATAAAAGATATCATCCACCATGAACAAATATGCTTCATCCCAGGCATGCAAAAGAGGGTCAATATACAGAAATCCATCAATGTAATCCACCATATAAAAAAAAATTGAAATAGAAAAACATAATCATTTCCTTACATGCCAAAAAACATTTGACAAAATCCAACACCTATTCATGTTTAAAGTCTTGGAGAGATCAAGGATAAAAGACACACACCTAAACATTATAAAGGCAATATACAGCAAGCCTATAGCCAGCATCAAACTCAATGTAGAGAAACTTAAATCAATCCCACTGAAATCAAGGACAAGGCAAGGCTGCCCACTCTCTCCTTATCTCTTAAACATAGTGCCTGAAACCCTACCTAGAGCAATAAGAGAACTAAAGGAGACCAAGGGTATACAAATTAGAAAGGAAGAAGTAAAAGTATCACTATTAGCAAATGATATGATAGTGTACATGAGCAACCCCAAATTTCAATCAGAGAACTCCTTCAGGTAATAAACACCTTCACCAAAGTGGCTGGATATAAAATTAACTCAAAAAGAAAAATCGGCACCCTTCCTGTATACCAAAGATAAAAGGGCAGAGAAAGTAATTAGGAAAATAACATACTTCACTATAGTCACTAATAACATAAAGTACCTCTGTGTGACTCTAACCAAGCAAGTGAAAGACCTGTTTAGAAACAAACAAACAGGAGGAATCCAAGATGGCTGCCACGAGAGAACACTGTGTCTGAGGAGTAGGAGAGCAGAAACAAGCAGTGACCAGGAGACTGAACTCTGGGACCTAAAACACCAGCATTTGTGATTGGCATGTGAGCGGAACTCCTACGGTGAGAAAACCCTAGGGACACCCAGTTATTACCTGGAAAAATCTCCAGGTGACCAGGGGAGCACAGCTCTGATCTGAACAAGCGCCTGCACCCACCATAATAGACTGGATCACACAGTCTTGCAGGCAGTCTGAGGAGGAACCAGGCACCTTTTTCACTGATCTGCACACTGTGAGCGCACGCTGCACCCGGGTTCTGCTTCAACCCGTGGGTGTGCTGCGGGCTCAGACCTCAGACCGATCACAGGAACCACCCCAGACTGAGAGGGTTGGGGGACCTTTGGACCAGTCTGCACACTGTGGGCACGTGCTGAATGCTTCCACCAGCAAAAACTCAGTCAGTGTGTGAGTCCGCCAGCGGGTCTGGGAGGAACCCCAGTTCTGCCTCAACCCATAGGTGTGCAGGGGGTGCGGACCAATCTCCTGAACCACCACAGACTGAGAGGATCCAGGAACGTCTTGACCAGACTGCACATTGAGGGCGAAAGCTGCACGCATCCACCAGCAAAAACCTCAGTTCGGGTGTCTGTCCACAGGCCAGACAGAGAAGGCCTCCAGCCCAATTTCAGACAGCCCTGCATACAGCGGATGCACACCAACCCAAACCCACTGTGTGTGCCCCCAATATCATCTCAGACCATGGTGCACAGCCCCTGGCCCAGAAAGAGTCGCCAAATCTCCATTCCAGGGGAGAGCACTTAGCAGCAAGCCCAGGGCGGAGTGCACAGTCCCCAGCTGACATCTCAAACTTAGACACTCCGACTCTAGCACAGAGTGAGGAGTAAAGACTCCAGACCAGAGGGGTGACCAGCCTGCAGTGCTCACAGCTTCTAGCACAGAGCACGAATCCCGGCACACAGAGCCCACAACAGAGTTCAACTGAGACACAACACACACCAACAAACCACCAGAAATCCCTGATCTTCTTGAAGAATACTCCTGACACAAGAGATTGACAGATTCAGACTGCAGTACAGCCTTAAAGCACAAACAGCTCCCTGATTATATATAAACAAATGCCCAGAAATCAGCGAAAGAACTCACCCAACAAAAATCAGGACACCATGGCCCCACCGGAAACACCCAAAAGCAGTGGAATTTTTAATTCAGCAGAGACAGAGGAAAATTATATTAAAGCTTTGATGATGCAGATATTGGAGAAACAAGAGGAGAGACAAAA
>CM053742.1:66258034-66294018 GCA_028658305.1 Pachyuromys duprasi
TGGAAGAAAAAATGAAAGGTAAACTTGCTTCTGTAGATATAAATGATGTTTAAATGTAAACAGAGCTAAGATACTGAAATTAACAATATGAAGTATAATTTTGTGGTACTCAGCTTCATTGGTGGCCTGCACTGGCACTGAATAAGACAACTAGAACTAGTCAAAACAATACTTACCATTATTTGAAAAACTTCCTGATCAGAACACCTACAGCACAGGTTCTAAGATCAGTAATCAATAAATGGGACTTCATGAAACTGAAAAGCTTCTGTAAAGCAAAGGACACTTCCTACAGAACAAAATTAAAGCTTACAGAATGGGAAAAAAATTTAACCAATCCTATACCTGACAGAGGGCAAATATGCAGAATCTATAGAGAACTCAAGTAGGAAAACACCAACAAACCATGTAATCCAATTAAAAATTAGGGTACAGAGCTAAACTGAGAATTCTCAACAGAAGAATATCAAACTGCAGAGATACACTTAAGGAAATGCTCAACATCCTTAGTTATCAGGGCGATGCAAATCAAAACGACCCTGAGATTCTACCTCACACCCATCCTGAATGGCTAAGATCAAAAACTCAAGGGATGAGACCTGCTGGAGACATTGTGGAGAAAAGGAAATCCTCTTAAATGCTGGTGGGAAGTAACCTTGTACAATCCCTTTGGAAATCAATGTGGCAGTTTTTCAGAAAATTAGGAATAGTGCTTCCCCAAGATCCAGCTATACCACTCCTAGGCATATATTTGAAAGATGATCAACAATACAACCAGAACATTTGCCCAATTATGTTCATAGCAGCTTTATTCATAATAGACAGAACCAGGAAAAACCTAGGTATCCCTCAATTGAAGAATAGATACAGAAATTGTGGTAACTACTCAGCAATTAAAAAAAGAAAGTCATGAAAATTGCAGACAAATGGATGGAACTAGAAAATACCATCCTGAGTGAGATAACACAGAAGCAAATAGACACATGTGGTATATACTCACTTATAAGTGGATATTTGCCATGCAATATAGGATAAACATATTGAAATCTGTAGTCATAAAGAAGATAAACAACAAGGAGGACCCTAGGGAAAAGGTTGAAACCTCATTCAGAAGGGCCAACAGGATAGACATCAGAAGTAGGAGAAGACAAAGAAAAGGATATGAGCCTTCCATAGGGGATCTCTGAAACACTCTACCCACCAGGGTATCAAAGGAGATACTAAAACTCAAAGCCAAACACTGGGCAGAAGACAGGAAAACTTACGGAAGAAGGGGGTATAGAAAGACATGGAGGGGATAGGTGCTCAACAAGGAGACCAACTGAGCCAAGAAAACCTGGGCCCAGGAACCCTGCAGAGACAGATACCCCAACCAAGGATCATGCATGGAGAGGACCTAGATGCCTTACTCAGATGAAAGCCCATAGGCTTCTCAGTTTCTGAGTGGGTGTCCTATTGAGGGGATCAGGGACTATCTCTGAAAGGAACATAGTGGCAGGCTCTTTGATCACCTCTCCCTGTGGGGTGCAGCCTTGCCAGGCCACAAAGGAAGATTATGTAGCCAGCCTTGATGAGATCTGAGAGGCAAAGGTCTGGTTGAAGGGGAGGAGGTCCTTCCTTATCAGTGGACTATTGGAGGGACATAGCAGGAGAAGAGGGAGGGTGGGTGGTGCTAGGAGGAGACAAGCAGAGGTTATAGTGAGATAGAAAGTGAATAAATTTTTAAAAATATCAAGTTAATTAATTAAAATAAATCATATATTTAAAGATAAAACAGGAGCAAGCTAGAGTCATCATAGAGGAGGAAACTTCATTTGAGAAAATGGTTCCCTGAGATCCAGCTGTAAGGCATTTTTAATAGCTTAATTTCTTTTTAAATTGTTATTATTATTACAATTTATTTACTTTGGATTTTGGCTATGGACCACCCAGTACAGATGCCAAACCAACCTGAACATAAGGTCTATCCTAACTCAGAAATTCTTTGAAAGTCTCTAAAGTTTTGTATCAAGGCATGGTGGCAAAGGGAATACATATGTATCGATAGATCAATCAATCGATCGATAGATAGATAGAGATGATATAGATATAGACGATATAGATATATACATATATATGCAGCACATTCAATTTGCCTGAGATCAATTTCAATGCCTTTGTGTATCTACAATTAGCAATTTAAAACAACTAAATAAAACCAAACCAATTTTCCAAGCAAAAGAATAAAAGGAAAAAAAAAAGAAACACTTTAAACATCACCTTCCCACTTGAATAGAGGAAGTATTTAGAAGTTTACTAGTATATCACTGTGATTCAGAAGTGATGCCATTAAGGATTGATCATCAATACAGACAGTAAAATTTTTGAAAGATTTTTTCCAATAAAAATGGTCATCCCTTAAAATATCCATACAGGTAGCATCATATGGATTGGACAGTTTAATCAGTACAAAACTAAGCTTTGAAATTGAAGGATGGTGGAAGAGGTTATAAAGGAGGGTTTGGAAGGGTGGAAAAATATAACTAAATTATAATTTAAAAATTTAAATGAGAACTCGTGAGATTTTTCTACAGCCAAGTTTGGATTTCGCCTGATGTTGTCATTATGCAGACCTTATTTAGGCAACAGTATCAATATTTTATTAGTGTAACTCCCTGAAAATATGGAAGATACTTTCTCCTCTCTTGATCATACCTTTTGAGAGAGGAAGATAAAGTCTTCTCCAGGGATGAGAACTCAGTGGTCAGATCAAAGCACATACACATGCATACAATGATGAATGGACTCTTTAGGTCATATATCACACAATAACAGTTAAAGAAGAAGTCATGAATTTGAGAGGGAGAGGAGATCAGACACAGGAGAAGCTGAAGTATATAGAGAGTGGGGTAGAAACAGTATAAATACAATACTCATGTATGACACTCAAAAATATAAAAATATTTTAAAGATGAAAAAGTAAAAAGGATTATAAATTATTTGTATTATTCATATGATCTATGCTAATTTCTCAGGCTATACAATACTACCCTGAAAGAAAATGAATACCAATGAAAGGGATGAAAAACATAAAATTAACATTCAAAGGGAAATAAAATACTTTATGCTAAAATTATGATTTTAAGTCAAAATTGAAAGAAATATTTTCAGTGATATTTTTTAAAGTTCATGTATTATAGCAAAACATAACTAATAAAAGGTATATAAAAATACATCAAAATATTCTCTTAAAGTGAACACTGACCTTGTAAATGTGAACATAAATTCTTTTTAAAGTGTGGTTTCATAAGGTCAAACCATCATATATTGTTTGTTTAATAATTTTTTTATTTACTCATTTTACATACAGGTTATAGCCCACTCTGTCCTTACCATACAGTTTTTAAAAAATTAGAATCTATCTTTAAATTATCTGAGGTACAGTCTCAAAAATCACTAAATTTCTTAATATCAATATTTAAAAGTAAGAAAACTATTGGCTAATAACATTGGCGATAATGAATGCACAGACATTCAAATGAATGCTAGAAAGTCTAACCCAATATCACATTGAAAACATTATTTAATGTGATCACTTGGGATTCCAATTGGGAACTCAGAGATGGCTCAATATATGTAATACATTACATAGATTAATATATGAAAAATGATAGAAAATGATTACCATCATTGGTGAAGAGACACTTGACAAAATATTAATATTTCTTTATGATAAAATAAATTGAACAAATTAGGTATACAAAAATAGGCTTTTACTCAGTAAATGTAATTTGTTTTTATTTCTGCCATTCAACATCAAGTGGGAATATCCACTCCAAACAAGGGAAGATTAGAAATGAAGTGAATTTTTTACTGTTCATGTGTGATGACATGTTTTTAGATATACGAAAATTCTGAAATCATGAAGTTATATATAAAGAAGTTGAGAAAATTACTGACGATGAAGTAGCATAGCATTTTTATCAGTGTGGTTATGCGACATTTTTGAGTTATCTGAAATATAAATAAATGAGTAAAATCTATAGGAGTAAACTTAACATGTTAAATTATACCTGAGAAAGTAAACAAACTGAAGAAAGCATAAATGAACTTACAGCCTTTATTTATGGATCAGAAAAAATCGTAATTGCTAATGTTTTATAGCACCAAGAAAAACCATATGTTCAGTTTCATGTCAGATAAAATAAAAATTATATTCTACACACAGAACAAATGTTTTTGAAATTACATGGAACAGTAAGACAAACACAAACAGCCAGCTGTTTAAAGACAAAGGAACAAAACAGGGGCAATTATATTATAAGGTTTTAAAAGATACTATTGTCAGGAAGAAGATTAGCTCATAGAAAAACTTACAAACATTCTGCTCTTGAACAAAGAACATAAAGAACCTTAAGTGGGTCTTGTTGTGTTCCTGAGACAAGATAGAAAGTTGCTAGTCCTGGCTAACTGATAGTTTCAGTATAAGAATTGTTGTGATTATTCCTTCTTAGATTATCTCAGATCCTCCCAAACAGGATGGTTAGAACATGATGTGGTAGTGGCCAAATTTGTTGTATCACTGTAAAGCAATGTTTCAGGAACTTCAACAAAGGAACATGCATAAAGTTATCTTACCTCTTCTTCTAGTAAATTTTTATCTCTAGAATTACTTGAATACCTATACATTGCTATTAATTTTATGCATCAATTTATAACAGATTATGTTCTTGAAAAACTGAACTTCTAAGAAAAACATGCCACTTTCCTGGGATTCCTCCCTCTTTGGAGACATATGGAAAAGAATAACATAGAAAGAAGATATGTGATCCTATATACCAATCAAAATCACAGCCTTGGCTGATAAACTCATCTATCTTTTTGCTTTTCAAAACAGGGCATATTTTTCTTGTTTACCTACTTAAACTTCTGACTACTATGATTTTTGTGCCTCACAAGGAGCCGGACCCTTGCTTTTTTCTCAAGGGAACAGGCATAGAAACCAACGAAAAATAATATATAAAGCTTCTAAATAAACCCATACATCTCTAGCCAACTTTTTTTTGATAAAATTACTAAGAGCATGCTTTGGAGAAATGCCTTTTATCAATAACATCTTGACAAATTGGATATCCAAATATAGAGATTGAAACAAGTTCTCTACCTCTTATCACTTATAAAGAGCAACACAAAATAAATCAAATACCTAAGACCTGGAAATGGAAAAATAAGATCACGAAGTACAAAATATGAAGGAAAAATAAAAATATATATGAGAGAAAACTGAAAAAAATCTACAAAGAAAAAGAAATCCTCACAGAATTTAGTGATAATCTGCAAAATGTGAGATAATATTAGTATTAATAACAAAAAGATATACCTCTGACACATGGTTGATATACAAAATACACATCTGTTGTATAATCTATAAGGTTGGCAAATTCATTTAGAGCAGACATATATATATATATATATATATATATATATATGTATACATATATACGTATATGTGTGTTTTATATATATATATATTCTTCCCTGTTTTTATTTACTTCATAATTATGCTTACTTTATAAAAATGGCATTTTTATTAGGCAGAAAAGGGAAATTGTTGGCCCTAAGGATCTATTTTCTGTGTGGATAAACCAATTCTTGTTGTGTAAACCTATATAATTGGCTGATTAAAAGGCCTCTACCTGAGCAAGGTAGAATGGGATAGGTGTGTCTAAGGTTCCTGAGCTTTTGAGGACAGGAGAATCACTGGAATCAGACAGGAACAAAGAAGGGATAATGACCTCAGATTAGCTTGGAGATAAAACCAAGTGGGCCAGGAGGAAGGACTCCAAAGATGGCATGGATAGTGAAAACAAGATGAGAAATATAAGCAAGTATTTATAAGATGTTGGATGGAATATAGTCCACATAAGGATAGTTAAGCTGAATGGCATTGGGGAGGTCCTCCTCCCCTTCCATCTGACCCTAGCTTATCAGGTATCTTCAGGACTGGCTGAAAAGTCCTCCTCTGTGGCCTAGCAAGGCTGTTTGTTCTTCCCTCAGGGGGGAGGGGGAAGTAAAGGAGCCAATCATTGAGTTCATGTCAGAAAAAGTTCCTGTTCCCCTTACTGGGATTTGGAAAGGGACAAGGAGGAGATGAAGGAGGGTGGGATTGGGAGGGAATGAGAGAGGTGGCTATGGCTGGGATACAAAGTAAATATAATATTTAAAAAAATTAAAAAATTAATAAAAAGATGAACGATATTGGATGGGACCTTGGAGGTAAATGGTAAGGTTGTTGAGACAGTGTATATGATATATCTGCCCAGCCCAAGGTAAATAGACAATTATAAAATCTAACAGGTGTCTGTGTCTTATTATTTATGATAGGTTAAGTAATACCACCATGGCTAATAATAAGAAACATTATGTAGTCCAATACCCACCTTTAAATACATTACAACACACATGAAACAATAGAAAGCAAAAACTGATTTGGTAAAACATAGATAACAGAACGTTGGGTGGCTTGATCTTGTGAAGGTTGGGTTCCACCTTTAATTGAGAAACTATGGAAAGTTCTGGAAGATGGAGAGTCTGTTTTCTTTTAGAGTTCGGCTTCTAGTAGGTTAGCAACACTCCTCTGGGTGGAGCCTCTGCTGCATAGATTTCTTCCAGCTTAACACAATCTACGGTCACTTTGGTAGAGAAAACATTAATTGTAATGCTATGGATGGGAGAGCCAGTTAACTGATATGCTCAAAGTTTTTGGCAGCCCATAAGTTCTTCCACATGTCAGACATTTGAGCCTCTCAGATTGTGAGATTTAGTGTTTGCTGACTGAAACTGTGCCTCAGTTCTTCCCTCTAAGAATAAGAAGTATTTAACTTGTTTGTGATTCTACGGGAACCCATCTCAGTAAAAGACTCACCACTTTGAACAGTTGTGAATCTCTGTGTTACCTACTGCATGTTACACAATAGAAATATCTCTGATTAAAGTACAGAGCAGCACAAATCTCTGTATGTCAAGGTAAGTATTATAACGCAATTTGACAATGTGCCTTGCACAGTGAAACTATGTTAGGTTAACTTCTAGGGACTATGGTTTCTCTAGCCAGATTTTGTTTGTTTGTTCACTTATCTTACCATGTTTACAGTAGAACCAGGCGTAAGCAACTATGGATACATTACTATTGTTGAGACATCTATGTCAACCTGTTGCTGTCAAAAAATTCAATGAACATTGTAGAAAATGAATCAGAAAGAATGTAAGAGCTGGAGAATGGCCAAGGAATACGAAGAACTGTAAAATGTAACCCGCTAAACATGATCTAGCTGATTAACACATGGACTCACAGCTGCTGTGGTCACTTCCACTAAAACAAGCCAGTTAAAATTTCTAGCATGGTTTGGGGAGGCACTCCTAAGATAGCAGTCCTAACTGAGAAGCCATTGGCAATTGATGATTGCTGGAGGACAGAGACAATATTTTTGTGCCCCGTGGTCACTAGTATGTAGCTTGTGCTTCACTGTACTATATGACAAGATGTCCACGTACATATGAGCCTTATTAATTAAACTCACTTAGTATGAAACAATACATAAATAAGTAAACAACCAAACAACCAAACAAATGGACAGGAAGATAAGAGAGATATATTTGGGGCAATCCTGGGAATTAAAGGAAGGCAGTGGAGGTGAATATTTTCAAGGTACATCATACTTTTTTGAAAGTTTCAAATAATTAATAAAAATATTCTGCAAGACTAAAGATACCCAGTGCTGATGACATTTGGAGAAAAGGGAACCATTATACACTGTTCATGAGAATATAAGTTAATACATACATTAAGAAGAATAGAGAAGTTTCCCACAAATGTTCACGACAGTATTATAATATTATCCACTATCCCAACTCCAAAATATATATTCATAGGAAATGAAATCAGTATATTAAAGAGACACCTTCATCCAGATGTCATTGCAGTTGTATCAAAGAGAGTCAAGTAATAAGAACAACCTGAATGTACATAAACTGATAATGGAAAATTAATATGTGGTATATATAAATAATTGAATAATATTCAGCTATAAAAAGTAATTTTTATCACAAGAAAAATAACATTGTTAGAGATAAAAATCATTATGGTACATGATTAGCTTTCATGATATTATCTACTAAAAGTAAAATAACAAAAAGTAGAATTAAGTATACAAGACTATATGGAAACAAAAAGACAATGACACTAAGTAAAATTTCAGAGTTAGGGATAACTTCTGCTGATACCACCTATCTACTAATTACATTGGATCTAATGATGAGAATCTTTCCAACCACTTTTTTCTTTCATAGGTTTTTGTTGTTGTTGTTGAAGTTTCTGAAAGAAACTTGCAGCAATCCTCATTTGTTGAAAGAGCTGTGAAGCTACTTTAAGTTCAGAAAGTATTTCAACTTCACACCCACTTGTGATATAGATTTAAGTTAGTTTATTCTTCTTCCACATCCTTCTAACTCTGATATACAATTGCCATAGATACTTGGCATAAGAATTAAGAGTAGACCATTAGTTAGTAACAATAAAACTAGCAAGTCTGTTTTTCGTAAGGTATAAGAAATATTAAAATGTGAGTTTGAACAAGAAATAATAAAATGTGAGTTCAAACATATTTGAGAAGTGTGTTTGTTTAACTATGTTGAAAGGTAGTACTTATTTTGTGAGATGGCATTGAAAATTAAGCATATCTTAAATTCAAACTGAATAAAATGATGTGATATCAGCTATGTGTTGATTTTAAAACGTTTCTTTGTATGTAATTAAATTTCTAGTGTATGCCGCATTTCTTGTCTATTTTGGAAAGGAACAAAGGATATGAAGAAATAGATCAGGTTTGAACAATGAGACTACTACTTAAACTGTAGAGGCATAATAATATTGCATGACTAATATTATATAAGCAATCAGTATCCTTATCAAATATCTTAAGAAATGATTTTTTAGTTTGTCTATTGTATAGCTGATAATATTTTATTCATTCTCAGTGCTTATGGTCTATTACAGTACATTATAAAAATTATATTTATGTTTCAGAACAAGAAATCACATAAAATATGTAATAAGGTCCCTGACAGACAAAAGAAACTAAATAAGTATTAAATGAGGTAATATATTATTTGTTTGTTTGTTTTATACTGTTTTGTTTTATTCTGGTTTGTTTGCTGGCCTGTTTGTTTTCTAAAGAAAAGGAGAAAGGAGTGTCATTGAATGGGTGAGGAGGTGGGGAAGACATGGGAGGAGACAAAGGAAGGAAAACTGTGTAAGAAATACAATGTATGCAAAATTATTTTCAATGAAAAATAAAGTAATATATTACAGAAAGTCAGAATATATGAATCTTTAAATTTTATTACAACATTTTGTGCTGTGTGAATTCTCGGTTGAGTATGTACATGTGTGGGAATGTTCATGGCCTATGTTACAACTATGGAGGTCAGGGGACATTTTGTTGGAGTGAGTTTTCTCTTTCAATAGTAAAGTTTCTAAGAGTAGACTCAGATCATCAAACTTGGTAGGAAGCATTCCTACTACCTAAGCCATCTCTTCAGACAGTATCCTTAGTTTTTATCATAAATTAGAAACTTATAATTGGAAACTAATGTGACCATTCTAAAGTTCCACATTTCTCCTCTCTTTCATTCTATTTCGTTACCGTACAGCAACAAATACTGGCTGAACAAAATAAAAACATTTTAATATGCTGTAAATTAAAACTGTGCAAAGTATTCAACAGTTGATTTCCTTCATCCAAGCAGAAAATCAGTAAATACGTTTCCTATATCTCACTTGGATATCAATAGCAAAAAATTTTCCACATATTTATGTCAACAGTGATATAATCAGATTTGGTTTTTGTAAAGAAAGTACTTACTATTTCATTAAAAATTATTCTTTTTTTGAGTGTCCATATGTTTCTTTTATATTTAACTTTTAATTAAATTTTTATTTTTTATATTAATTACAGTTTATTCACTAGATGGCTCTGCCCTTAAAGGCTAGGCTCACAATCAAAAATTTTTCTTTTAAAAAATACTTAACTTCTTCACTTTGCAAAGTTTTCTTCCTTCCAATTTAGTAAATTTGGTAACATTAATAACTGATTACCAAATGGTGATAAGTGCTTTCTGTTGTCTCATGCACACAGCATTGTACAATATTATTATTAATAGTTCCAGAAAATCCATCTAGTGAGCATGAGCAGTATTAATACATATTTCTGGAGAATCTGTTTAAGAGATTCACTTTTATTTACCGTCCTTAGAAATGTGCATTCCTAACATAAGGCCCATGTATGGTAACTCATGTCACTAATATTTGAAGTTTGTTTTATATGACCTAGAGAAAATAAATATTTTTATCTTCTTTTTTTCCTTTTTGTCATATTTATTTATTTATTTTACATTAGTTACAGTTTATTAACTTTGTATCCCTGGTGTATCCCACTCCCTCATTCCCTTCCCACCCTCCCTCCCTCATCTTCTCCCTGCCCCTTTCTAAGTCCACTGATGGGGGAGGACCTCCTCCCCTTTCATCTGACCCTGGTTTATCAGGTGTCATCAGGACTGGCTGCAAAGTCCTCCTCTGTGGCCTGCCAGGGCTGCTCCTCCCTCGCCGTGGGGGGTGAGAGGTCAAAGAACCTACCATTGAGTTCATGTTAGAAACAGTCCCTGTTCATCTTACTATGGTCCCCACTTGGATACTGAGCTACCATGGGCTATATCTGAGCAGAGGTTCTAGGTTATATCCATACATGGTCCTTAGAGAAACAGTCTCATAAAAGACCCTTGTGCCCAGATATATTTGGTCCTTGTGGAGCTCCTGTCCTCTCTAGATCATATTAACTTCCCCTTTTTCATGATTCCCTGCACTCTGCCCAAGGTTTGGTTATGAATCTAAGTATCTGCTTTGATACACTGCTAGGTAGAGTCTTTCAGAGGCCCTCTGTGGTAGGCTCTTGTCCTGTTATTTGTTTTCTCCTACATTCGATGTCCATCCCATTTGTCTTTCTAAGTGAGGATTGGTACTCTTTCTTGTTTGTCTTCTTTAGGTGTATCGATTTCAGTATGTTTATCCTATTTTATATGTCTATATAACGATCTTCTGAACCCAATTTTGATAGTGATACAAACACAGTACTAGAATAAGATGTCCATGGTGCAAGTATGGAAGTCAGAGGACATTTTGAGGGAGTCAGTTTCTCTCTTTCTGCAATGTAGGCCCCATGAATTGAACTCAGAAACTCAGGCTAAATAGCAAGACTTTTTATTTGCGGAGACATGTCTTATGCCATTATTCTTATTTTTGACAGATAGGTAGACACACATATACATGCACACACAGAGAGAGGAGTTAATTAGAGGAGGGGAAGATATTTTTCCAAAGTATTTTATTTTCTTTGAATTATTTCTGCCTACAGAGGTAATGTTCCCAAAAGAACAAATATATATACAAAATTTGGGTCCTGTTGTTTGTGGTTTATTATTCCTGGAATAATATCAAAACACTGTATATACAACCAAAACGCAAAGGATCATTTTTAGTCTTTTAGAAATATTCAAATCTAATGCACTGAATATTACTCACAAATAGTTATTCAAACACTTAAAATATGAATGGTTGGAACTGAGAAGTTTGCTCTTCATAAACCACATAATTTTTTGCAATTGTATATTGTGAGAAAAAACAAAAACATAAATTTTAAATTAGTTATATGTTACTATGGTAACAGTTGGAATGTGGTTTTTAATGTTTTACTGAAATTAATTTTGTATACTCATTTTAAATTCTTTTATTGAGAATTTATTTTAAATTCTTAGTAGTACAACCACTAGAGAAATTAAAATTTTTCTCATATTTTCATAAGACTGTGCTGATAAAAATAAATAAAAATATATAATTTAAAACTCCTTACTCCTTGGCTACAGTCTTAAATTAACAATTTACCTAAAGAAAAAATTCCTTATTCATTAATAATTTCTGTATAATAAAATAATGGCTTTTAAGTATATTTAACCTTTTTGCAGGCATGTTTGGAACTTCTGCAATGTCATGGCTCATTTAAATTGTTCTAAGAAGCAGATGTCAATTATCTATGCCTTTATTTATTTATTTATTTATTTATTTATTTACAGCTATAATTTAACATGTTAAATACATAAATTCAAGCTAGCGAGTTTGAATAGAGCATTTAGATTTTATGGCTTATATTTTATTCCGATGATACACCAAAAGTTTTATCAGAACAATAGTAGTAAAACAATACAGCAATTTTTAGAATTTAAGTATATTGTCTTCAAAATGAACTTAATTTTCTTCTCTCTGGTCTATTTTTGCATTATAAATAGTTTCAAATTTTCTTCCTTTTTTTTGTTGTTGTTATACAAAAGAAAATCCTTAGTAAGGGGGTGGACAGGGGTTGTCTGTGATATGAACTCAATGGCTAACTTTTTGATCACCTCCCCCTTGGAGGTACAGCCTTGCCAGGCCACAGAGGAAGATGATGCAGCCAGCCATGATGAGACTTGATAGGTTAGGGTCAGACAGAGGGGCAGGAGGTCCTCCCCTATCAATGAACTAAGAAAGGGAAACAGGAGAAAAAGGAGGGGAGTTTGTGGGACTGGGAAGAGATGGAGGGAGCTACAGCCAGGATACAAAGTGAAAAATTTGTAATAAATAAATAAATATTAAAATTAAATAAAATAATAAAAAAGAAAAGCAACACAATTCTATTAAAAGACAATTTGCCTAGCTCTCTGTTAATGTCCAATACATAATGAATATGGAAGAAGTATCTTGTAATATATTACCTGAAGAAAACTATTTTGAATATTAAAATACCCAAATCCTAATGCCTTCTAACACTTAAATCTTTCTGCAAATATTTTTCTATGTGATTTTATGCCTACTTTTAGTAACCTAAAACAGAGCTAACAGAAACTCAGTGGATTTGGTCCTTCAGCATGGTAATATAGGGAGATACTATATTAGTAACAAGAGATTAATTGTATGTTCCATACTATAAATTCTTAACAAAATAACCTATGAATACACATTTTCGTTAATGCCTGCCTATAAAAAATAGTGCTACTTTGTGAAAGGGCATTATTTGTCTAAAATTTGACATTTGAAAATTCCATGGCTATCCTTCATACAGATAAATTACAGTTTATCTCTTTTTTAATTTTTAATTTTTTCTTCACAATTTATTCATTATTTATCCATATTGAAGCCCCTTCCTTCAACTGCCCCAGTCCCACCCTTCCTCCTTCTTCTCCTCATCCCCTTCCTTTAGTCTACTGTAAGGGGGAGTTCTCCATTATTGCCATCTGTCCATAGCTTGTTAAGTCTCATCAAGAATGCTTAGATCATTTTCCTCCATGGCCTGGCAAGGCTGCATCATCAGGGGTGAGTGATCATAGAGCAGTCATTTGAGTTCATGATATAGGGAGCCCCTGATCGCCTCTCTCAGAGATCCACATAGGGAATGAGCTGCCAATTGGCTACATCTGAGCCTGGATCTAGGTCCTTTCCATGCATGGTCGTCTATTAGTGGCATCAGTCTCTGTAGGACCTGCTGGACTCAGATCTTTTAGTTTTGTTGGTCTCCTTTTGGGGCTTCTGTCTCTCTAATTCCACTCCTCTCTTCCTCCATAAGACTTCCTGTACTCTGCCCAAAGTTTAGCCTTGCCTCTCAGCATCTGCTTAGATTCTGCTGTTGGGTGAATACTTTCAGAGGACCTTCTATAGTATACACACCCATTCTGTTTCTTGTCTTCCTCCGCTTCTGGAGTCTATCCTGTTTGCCATTCTGAATGAGATTTAAGCACCCTACTTAGAGTCCTTCTTAGTGTTTAGCTTCTTTAGGTCTGTAGATGTCTGTCTTATATTATAGGGCTAATATCCACTTATACAGGATTATATACCATGCCTGTCTTTATATTTCTGGGATACTGCACTCAGGATGATCTCTTCTAGCTCCATTCATTTGCCTGCAAATTTCATGATTCCCTTGTTTTTAATTGCTTAAAACATGTGGTACATTGTGTAATTGTACCACACTTTTCATCTAGTTGCATATAATACTAATATCAGAATCCATGTGGTCATGACTCCTATTCAAATTCTCATTCCACTCTACCACTATGAATAGTTTATCAGGACACGTTGCTGAGTAAGATAAGTCAGACATAGAAAGACAGTTATCACATTTTATTTCATATGCAGACAAAAAAGTCTTATTGTAGAAAAGATATTAAGGAGAAGAGCAAGGATTCTGAACACGAGGTTGATCATAATTTAAATGGAAGCAATAACTAAATAATATAGTAATCAATAGAAAATTTTACAATGAATCCATTAATTTGAAAAGAAATAAGTATTTGCGTTTGAATCATAAACACAAACAAGTTATTATGACTATTACATATCTGTAGCTTCTCAGTTGTGCAGGGAATTTGTGCAGCTACAAAACCACAAGAAGGGGAGAGTTGTAATATTTCCACATTGACCTTATTATTTATCCAAATATTTAATATATAAGACACTGAAAGACATTAGGAGTTATGTTATCTTTCATAATATTTTAATGATTGTAAATTTTATTAGAATGTGAAGGTTGCTCATATAATAAGGCTAAAGAAGTAGTCTAACTATATGTAACGAGCACCAAGTTCTGAAAACATTCAAAGTATCAAACAATAGTTAGTCATATTTTCAAATTCTTATATCAAGCTTGAAGAACAAAGAGATCTGTCAAAACAAAACAAAACACAACAAAAAGAGTTCTGTGTAACATATTGAATATATTACTGACTTCAGGAAGAGCTATACTTTAGCAATTATTTCAGTTTTCCAAAAAAATTATTGTATTATTGATTGCATTTCTAAAACTTCCCAAGCAAAGTGATAATTTTTGGATAATAGTAAAACAATAGGGAGGATATTTTCAAATGTGAAGTGATAATAAGCATAAATATATGTGAAGCATTCTGAATACCTGATAGTATTTTATAATTTTATGAAAAAAATAAAATTAAATACTTTTTAATTCGTTGCTTACATTTCATTTTTAACAATGTTGGTTGTTTCTTAGTCTTACCCTTAGTAGAGACTCACAATTAATTTATACGTAAATATTTGTAAAAGTGTACCTTACATATCATTACATGAGTGGAAACTAAGACTATTTTGTTTGGCATGTATACAGTATGAAAAATTTATACATCAAATTAGAAAAGAAGTAAAGAAAATAATATTTTAACTTTTGTATTTCCTCAGATAAATGTTGAAATTATTCACTTGTCAGAGGAAGAAATAAATAATTATATCCATATGTTATGTCAAAGCAATTGTTTTAAGTAAAGGACTACATGACTGTATTAAGTTTATTACACAAAAAGTTTGCAAAAAGAAATAAAAAAACATCCAAGTAGTCAAGACAACAAAACAAACATAAGGAATACTCTTTAAGATATCAGTTCATTTTAATATCTGAAGCAAGCAGTTAAAATTGTAGTGGTTTATGAGAAGTGAAAAAAAAAAACAAATGTTCTTAAGACACACATAAACAATTCATTTTAAAAAGAAACATCCATTTTAGGTAAGTTTTGTTTTTGTTTCTACTGTACCTTTCTTTAGTCCAGGAATGAAAGCTAAAAAGAGATGTATACAATGTTAAACAATATATACTTACTCTTTTTCCAACTATACTATGTAAATTATATAGTAAACTATATAATTTTCAATTACATTTTATTTTTACATTAATTACATTTTATTCACTTTGTATCCTAGCTGTAGCCCCCTCCCTCATTCCCTCTCAATCCCACCCTCTTACCCTCATCTCCTCCTATGACTCTCTCCAAGTCCACTGATAAGGGAGGTCCTCCTCCCCTTCCATCTGACACTAGCCTATCAGGACTGGCTGCAGTGTCCTCCTCTGTGTCTTGGTAAGGCTGCTCCTCCCTCAGGGGAGGTGGTCAAAGAGCCAGCCACTGAGTTCATGTCAGAGACAGTCCCTGTTCTCCTTACTAGGGAACCACTTGGATACTGAGCTGCCATGGGCTACATCTGAGCAGGGGTTCTTGGTTATATTCATGAATGGTCCCTGGTTAGAGTATAAGTCTCAGAAAAGACCCCTGTGCCCCGATATTTTGGTTCTGTTGCTCTTCTTCTCAACCCCATTACAGAGAGTGTGTAACTTAATGAGGATTTAAAATCATTATTTTTTTTCTTCTGTAATTTGTGTGAGTGTGACTTGACCAAGCCTATATGATATGTGTTGCACTTTCAGCACGTGATAATTGCTCTGTTAGCTAATGGGTATGTGTTTTTACTTATCAGGAGCTCAACTTATGCAAGAAATCAGTACACTTCTAGCTTCATTGACTGTGAAAGTAAAGTTTTATTAGCATTCATAGACCCTCCTACTGGAAACATAGAATACAGCAAAACAGTACATATTACCTAGTATAATCTGTCTCCAAATTCTGATGATGAAAATAAAGGTAACTGCCAAAAATCAATGAACATTAGCACGACAATATGATTCAGTAGAATTATTCTTAATATTGTTTTAAGAAAAAGTTTCTGTATCATAACTAACCATACATATTATTTCTCACAATTACAAGATAAAGATTCAAGTATATTATAGTCAAATTCTAGATAAACAGAGGATTAAGTTTTAATTACTCTTTATTCAAAGACACTATGACATCATGATCAAGAAGTAGTCAAGACTATTTAAACCAAATTGTTTAAACTAGTAGAATATTAGATTTCTATCAGTATGTATGGATGACCATTCAATATTTTATTGGTAACATTATAAAATCCACAATAAAGCTTATTTATTGATCACTTTCATGTTTTAGTATATATTTTAGAATATTCATGTATTGATAAAAGCTTAAAAGACATATTTCAAATATTTATCATGTATATAAATGTGTTTTCTTTAAGGCATTACATTAATATTTTTAGAATAATTTCTTTTTTTTTCCAGAGCTGAGGACCGAATGCAGGGCCTTGCACTTGGTAGGCATATGCTCTACCACTGAGCTAAATCCCCAACCCCTATAATAATTTCTAATGCAGATAAAAAGTGAATGAATCAGTGTGCAAGTAAGGTTAAATCTAAAGACATATTCTTAATTTTTGCCAGTTAACTATTGAGAACAAGGTTGACATTTATTGTATTATGCCATACCTCTTAAAGGTTAATTCCTCTTAGAATAACCTCTTAGAGGTTGTGGAATGTAGCAGAAGAACTGTGAAAAAACTAAAAGTTATAGACTTGAAGACTGGAATGTGAAATGAATAAACTAATATTTATTTTGCTGTGATTCTAATTTTAAAATGGTATTTGCCTGGTCCTTGATCACTCCTCCCTGTTGGGGCAACATAGGCAGCCCACAGAGGAAGAAGATACAAACAGTCCTGAAGGGACCTGATAGGCTAGGATCAGACACTAAGGGAGGAGGATTTCCCAGTACCAGTGGACTAGGGAAGAGGAATGGGGGGGATGGGCAGGACCAGGAAGAGATGAGAGATGGAACTACAAGTGGGATACAAAGTGACTAAGTTGTGAATAATAAAAAATAATACAATGAAATATTTTAAAAAATGATATTTCTCCTAAAAGATCGAATACTTCTTGATGTGTATCTCAAATTGCCCCTGTAACTTTCTCATTGATTGTATTACTAACAAGTTGTGTAGTTATTGCACTTTTCTAAAGTGCATGGACTTCAAAACAAGATACATTTTGGCTCAAATCAATTTTTCTCTTCAGTTTGTGTGAAAGGTTAAGACTCCAAACACAAATGCTGCAAGATCATTCATATAATAAGCATCTAACTTGTAGTGGAAGAAATATTGAAAATACATGCTTCATCCTTTTATAAACAGTAAATTCTTATGTATTTTGTTCTGCCATGAATGTTAAAAGAATACTGTCTCAAAGAACCACTAATTTCAAAACTGCAAACTTATATTTGATTATGAAAATATCAAAAAACTTTTAATTTACTTTATGAAATAAATAGCCGCCATTAGCCATATCAACAAATTTTGGTTGACCATACTCACACTATTGGATAATATTATATGCCTCTGTTCATCCGTAGATTAAATGTGGCTGTAGCATTTCCTAAAACAACTTATTTTGTCATTTCTCAAATCTTTCTTCTCTCCTAGCTATCGTCTCTACTTTATTGAGAAGAACTCTTTCAACAACCATCACAGAGAACACTTTGAAAGAGATTATCACATAGAGGAAGTATACTTCAGAAAAATAAAAGATAAATCTTAAAATGTATTAAAAGTAAAATGTTTTTATACATCAAAGACCAGGATCCTTAGAAAGTTCCAAGTTTTTCATGGGGCAATATCAGAGCATATTATGTTATAGTGCACAAATATTCCTATTAATATTTATGATATAAATTAGAAATATATGACTTAATGAGAAAGAGAACTATGAATAGATTACTGCTTAAGATTATGTCAGGGGAGTATACTACCCTGCTTTAGCTTCCTTAGTGGTATAAGGATGAAAAATTTTAACTTGGCCCTAACCATGGGAACTGACCATGGGAACTGAGACTTCTGTGCTTTAATCATTACCAAACCCGGATCTGATACAAAACCAAACCCGGATCCAATACAAAACGTTTCTAAGAGACACCCTTCTGTAGTTATGGATACAATCTCTAACAGTCCCCTAGTCACCACACCTGGGCACAGCCAATCACAGACTGCCCCGTTAGGAAAGTCCCTTACCTCTGGACCCCCTCCTGTTTTGTGGTTTTGCCTTTATGAACTCTGTGATTCTGTTGCTGGGCTCTCCGCATCACCCCCTTGCGTGGGAGCTGTGTGCGGAGCCCCGGCATGTCCGCTACTAAGTAAAACACCTCTTACTGTTTGCATCAAGCTCTGTTTTTGTGGGGTTTGGGGGTCTGGCGTCTATCCCGAGGAACAGGGGGTCTCCCCACCTCGGGAGTCCAACAGTGCATATAAAGAAATAAATTTGGAAGAAATGAAATCACTTTTTCCAGAAGTCAAGCAGCAATACAGAGTAGAGGTAGAGTTTGAACGTAAGCATTTTGGTGGCAACCAGCCACTGTGGAAAGCTACTCTACTTTAAAATACCATTTCCTAGGAGGACACCAAGAAGGCAGTGACCATAACACACGTTTCTGAAGGGCAGAAGATCCGAAATTCCAAAACGGGTGAGTAGATGGGCAGCTGAAGGAGAGCATCAAGTTTAAGGCTTCCCAGACTAGAGGGGACAACTGGTGAGCTAGGCTGGGACAGATTGTATCCAGGCCCCTAATGGATGTCTCTGGAGTCTGAGAGTAGCTGTCTACCCCCTGCACTTCTGACTGTAGCTTACCTGGCTCCTTGGGCAGCTGCTTCAGCAGCTGTGGGGAGTGCATAACCCCAGGTATGAGGATTCCTTACTCTAAATGGCCAAATAGGAGACCCAAATCTTAGAGTGAAAAATCTGTAGGCTCTCTTCACTTTCCACATAAGCCTGCAAGGGAATGCACACGTGTCTCCTGCACTTCCCACAAATGCCTGCAAGTGAGTGCACTGAAGCACTCTGCACTTTCCACACACCTGCAAGTGAGTGCTTCTGCAAGAGGGAACATATAAAGTCTCAGATCAGGACCCTTCTACACTAGCAGCTAGACATCAGATCCCTCCCTCTGTACCCCTCCTAGCTGTGGGAAACATAGGGATCTCTGGGACAACTTCCTCAACATTTAAGCCCCTGTTCTATGGACCTCCCAGTGGAGTCCAACCAAACAGTTCCTAAAACCAAGATCAATTAACCCAGAGAGAACTGAGTACTTGGAGCGCAACACCAAGACAGGCCTGTGGGGCACTGAGCCATTCAGAACACCTGTTCAAATGCACTGCACCTGCAAATGGTGCCTGCACCACAACCTACACTTTCACTCATCATGTACACTTCACCTTTACGGGCAGGCACACTTCCACACACACTCTTATGCTTGCAACTGCTGCTTTGTTCTTTTAGCTGCATATGAAACACCAAAACCCACACTCAAACCAGTGGACCTTGCTAATCATCTTGAAGAATACTCAAGATTCCAGAGACCTACAGACACCCTCTGCAGTAGGGGCTCGAGGAAAAAATAGCAAAGGCTATTGACCATCAGATGGCTAGAGGCATGCTTAAGAATATATTTAACAAAAATTAGGAAATCATGGCTTCACCTGAAAAATAATGGAGATTTTAATTCATCAAAAACACAGGAAATTGATTTTAAAGCTAGGCTAATTGGGTTATTAGAGGCACATAAAGAGAAAAGGAAAAACTCTCAAAGAAATACAGGCAAGTAGAAGAAAACAAGTAACAGGACAGGAGCCTAGCGCAGAGGGCCTCTGAAAGACTCTACCTAGCAGTGTATCAAAACAGATGCTGAGACTTATAACCAAACCTTAGGCAAAGTGCAGGAGATCATATGAAAGAACGGGGAGTAAGTATGACCTGGAGAGGACAAGAGCTCCACAAGGACCAAATATATCAGGGCACAGGAGTCTTCTATGAGACTGTTTCTCCAACCAAGGACCATGTATGGATATAACCAAGAACTCCTTTTCAGATGTAACCCATGGTAGCTCAGTATCCAAGTGGGTACCCAAGTAAGGGGAACAAGGACTATTTCTGACATGAACTCAATGGCTGGCTCTTTGACCTCCCCCCTTGCCTAGGGAAGAGCAGCCTTGCTAGGCCACAGAGGAGGACATTGCAACCAGTCTTGAAGATACCTCATAAGCTAGGGTCAGAATGAAGGGAAGGAGGACATCCCCTATCAGTGAACTTGGAAAGGGGCAGGGAGGAGATGAGGGATGGAGGGTGAGATTGGGAGGGAATGAGGAAGGGGGCTATGGCTGGGATACAAAGTAAATAACCTGTGATTAATACAAAAATAAGAATTAAAAAAAAAACAAAAGAAGGAAACACAGTCAAATATTGCCATACAAATAGAGGCATATAAAAATGAAATGTGAAAAGAAATAGATGCCCTGATGGACAGACAGGAATCCACATTCAAACAGATGAAAGAAATAGTGCAAGACATGAAAAGGGAAATAAAATAAATAAACACAAACAGAAAAATCCTGGAGCTGGAGAACTTAGAGGAAAGATCAGGAACCACAAAGATAAGCATCACAAACAGAATGCAAGAGATGAAAGAGAGAATCTCAGGCTCTGATGATACAATTGCAGAATTTGATACGTCTATCAACGACAAAATAAAATCTGAAAATTCCCAAACATAAAATACCCACGAAATCAAGGACACCATGGAAAGACAAAAACCTAAGAACAATAGGAAAAGACAAAAAAGAAGATTCCAGGCTCCAAGGTCAAGAAAATATTTTCAAGAAAATCATAAAAGAAAATTTTCCCAACTTAAAAAAGGGGCAGGGAGGAGATGAGGAAGGGATGGAGGTGAGAGGGAGGGAATGCGGGAGGGGGCTACGGCTGGGATAAAAAGTACATAACCTGTGATTAACATGAAATAAAAATGTTAATAAAATAAAAAATAAATAAATAAATTACTTTAAAAAAAACAAAGAAATTAATGTGGGAATAAAATTTGGAGGAGGAAGTAGATTTTTTTTCCCAGGTAGAGGGGAGATTGTACAAAGGTTTAGTAGGCAAGAGTAGTAAGAATACTGTTTCTTTAAAGGAGGTATTGTATACGTCTATGACTTGTAAAAGAACAAATTTAATAAAAGATATGTTTTAAACAAACAAACAAAAAAAGAGATGTCTTTAAACATAGAAGAGACCTACAGAACACCAAATAGACTAGACCAGAAAAGAAATTCCTCACATCACAAAATAGTCAAAACACTAAATCTACAGAAGAAAAAATATTAAAAGCAACAAGGGAAAAAGGCCAAATAGCATAGAATTGTAGACCTATCAGAACCACACCAGACTTCTCAGCAGAAAGTATGAAAGCCAGAAGGGCCTGAGCAGATGTTATGGAGACTCTAAGAGAACACAGATGTCACAATAGACTACTATACCCAGCAAAATTTCAATCAACATGGATGGAGAAAAGAAAATATTCCATTACAAAACTAAACAAACAATATTTACACAGAAATCCAGCCCTACAGAAGATTCTAGAGGGAAAACTCCAATCTAATGAAATCAGCTACACCAAAGAAAACACAGGATATAGATAACCTGACCAAAAATCAAAAGGAAATAAGCACAGAAACAAAGTATCACCACCAAATCCACAATAAAAGGCACTAATATTCATTGGTCACTATTATCTATCAACATCAATGGATTCAAATCTCTAATAAAAAGACACAGACTAACCAAATGGTGGCAGAAACAGAATCCAACATTCTGCTGCATCCAATAAATACATCTTTGCAACAAAGACAGACACTACCACCTAGTAAAGGGCTAGAAAAAGGCCTAAAAAGCTGAAGTAGCTATCATAATATGTAATATATTAGACTTTCAACCAAAATTAACCAAAAAAGATGAGTAGGGACCCTTCATTTTCTCATCAAAGCAAAAAATCCACCATGAGGATATCACAGTCTTGAACATTTGTAACCCAAATACAAGAGCCACTGCATTCATACATGAAACATTATTAAAGCGTAAAACACGTCAATTCCAATACCTTATAGTGGGAGACTTCAACACTCTGCTCTCACCAAGGGAAAGGTCATCTACACAGAAGCAAAATAAGGAAATAATGAAATTTAGAGGGGCCTTAAAACAAATGGACCTAATAGATGTCTACAGAACATTTCATACAAATTCAAAATAGTATACCTTCTTCTGTGCACCCCATGGAATCTTTTTCAAAATTGACCATATATTCAGCCTCAATAGATACAAAAGATTGAAATAATCCTTCTATCCTAACAGACCACCATTGCCTAAAATTAGACTTCAACAACAACAGAAATAATTAAAAGCCTAGACATGCATGGAAACTAAACAACTCTCTACTCAACAACAGCTAGATTCGGGAAGAAATAAAAAAAGAAATTAGAGACTCCCTAAAATTCAATAAAAAATGAAGGCACAACATGCCCATATTTATGGGAAACAATGAAAGCAGTGCCTAAAGGAAAGTTCAGAGAACTAAGTGCCTCCAGAAATAAGTTTGAGGCATCTCATACAAGCAACTTAATGGGACACCTGAAAGCCCTGGGGGGGGGGAGGGGGAGAATAAAGAAGCAGACACACCCAAGAGGAGAAGATGGTTGGAAATACTAAAATTCAGGACTGAAATCAATCAATTAGAAACAAAAAGAACAATTCAAAAGAATCAAAGAAACCAACAGCTTTTTCTTTGAGAAAAACAACAAGATAGACAAAGCCTTAGCCAATGTAACTGAAAGACAGAGATAAACTATCCAAGTCAGCAGAATCAGAAACAATGAGTGGGAAGTAATGACAGATACTGAGGAAATTCAAAGAATCATAAGGTTTTATTTCAAAATCCTATCTACCACAAAATTTGTAAAAGTAAATGAAATGGACAATTTTCTTGATGTATTCTATTTACCAAAGCTAAACCAAAATTAGGTAAATAGATTAAACATTCCTATATCTTCCAAAGAAATAGAAGCGGTCATCAAAAGTCTCCCATACAAAAAAAAAAAAACTCAAACAAACAAACAACAACAACAACAACAAAACCACAGGGCATGATGGTTTCAGAGCAGAATTCTACCATAATTTCAAATAAAAGCTGGTGCCAATACTGTTCAAACCCTGTCACAAAGTAGAAACAGAAGGAATATTACAAAACTCATTCTGTGAGTCCACAGTAACCTTGATACCTAAACCACACAAAGACCCAACAAAGAGAGCTTCAGACCTATCTATATTATGAACATTGATGCAATAAATACTCAATAAAGTACTCCCAAACTGAACCCAAGAACAAATCAAAGATATTATCCACCATGACCAAGTAGGCTTCATCCCAAGCATGCAAGATTGGCTCAGTATACCCAAATCTATCAGTATAATCCACCACATAAACAAACAGAAGGAAAAAAGACAACACATGAGCATCTCCTTAGATGCTGATAAAGCATTTGACAAAATTCAACACCAGTTCACGTTTAAAGTTTTGAAGAGATCAGGGATACAAGGCACATACGTAATCATAGCATAAGCAATACACAACAAGCCTATAGCCAATATCAAACTAAAGGGAGAGAAGCATGAATTAATCCCACTGAAATCAGGGACAGGGTAAGGCTGCCCACTCTCTCCATATCTTTTCAACATAGTACTTGAATTCCTAGCTAGAACAATAAGACAACTAAAGGAGATCAAGGGAATACAAATTGGAAATGAATTAGTCAAAGTATCAATATCAACAGATGATATGATAATGTACAAGCATGACCCCAAAAATTATTCCAGAGCTCTCCTTTAGCTGATAAATGTTTTCAGCAAAGAGGCTAGATACAAAATTAACTCCAAAACAAAACAACAACAACAAACAGTAGCTCTCTCTATAAAAGATGAAAGGGCTGAAAATGAAATTAGGGAAATAACACCCTTTATATTAGCCAAAAATATCATCAAGTACCTTGGTGAGACTCTAACCAAGTAAGTGAAAGACCTGTATGTAAAAACAAAAACAAACAAAAAAACAACTTCAAGTCACTGAAGAAAGTAATTGAAGAAGCTATCAAAAGGTGAAAAGATCTCCCATGCTCATGGATTAGTAGGAGTAATACTCTCCAAATGGCTATTCTACTGAAAGCAATCTGAAGATTAAAGGCAATTCCCATCAAAATACAGAGTTCTTTACAGAACTTGAAAGAACAATTCTCAATTTCATACACAATAACAACAACAAAAATAACAGAATTCTTAATACAATCCTGTACAATAATAGATATTCTTCAGGTATCCCTGTTCTCAAACTTTACTAGAGCAATAGTATTAAAAACTGAATGGTACCAGCAAAGTAATGGAATGATGGATCAATGGAATCAAATAGAAGACCCAGAAGATAAACAATACAATAGCAAAAAGATTTCATCTTCAATGAATGGTGCTGGTCTAACTGGATGTCCACATATAGAAAAATGCAAATAGATACATATTTATCACCCTGCACAAAACTAAAGTCTAAGTTTACAAAAAACATCCACATAAAACCATACACACTAAAACTGTTAGAAGGAAAAGTGGGGAAGAGCCTTGACCTCATTGTCACAGGTGACAATTTCTTGAACAGAATACTGACAGCACAGGCTCTAAGATCAACAATCAATAAATAGGACTTCATCAAACTGAAAAGCTTTTGTAAAGCGAAGACACTGTCATCAAAACAAAATGACAGCCTATGGACTGGGAAAGGACCTTCACCAACTCTATATCTGACAGGCAGCTAATATCCAGAACACTTCCCTACTTTCGTTTTCGCCCCCTTAAAAACCCTCTTCCCCCAGAGTTGGGGGTCGCTCACCTCTTTGTTCTTGCAAAAGGCAGCCACCCAGCTCGAGTTTGTAATAAAGGCCCTCGTGTGTTTTACATCAGACTCAAAGCCTGTTGGTCATTTGGGGACTCGTGATCTGGGTATTTCATTTTGGAGGTTCCACCGAGATTTCGCGGCCCCAAAGGACTCCAGGACTCTGATCCGGAGGGTCTTATATTGGCCAGTAAGTGTCTGTGTCTCCTCTCTGTCTTTGTGTGTGTGTTGGCTCCGGCTTATATTCTGTTCTGCCTCGGGGCAATCTGTAAATCTGTAAGCGACAAGAGGTGATTAACAGACGTGTTGAAAAATCACAGTCGCTGAAGTGGAAAAGACGTTTTCTCACTTCATCTGAAATCTGAATTGGTCCAGAGGCACCTGGTGCTTTGGAATCTGGAACTCTGTTCTGGGTGGGACACCACCACCTAGAAGTCTGTAAGTCTGTATAGGGTGGTTGTCTTAATGTATCAGTATAAATAAATGCACTTGAATAACAGGAAAACGATAGACCACATCTAAACTATAGTTTATTTCTCATGTTAATGTTATTTTTCCAATTTATATTAATGTTGTTCCTCAAAGCATTATAAGAACATTTTTTCCTCAGTATAAATATAAAAGAATGAAAACTTTTCAAATATGTGTTTTCTTCATATACAGTTATATGTGTAATTTTAGATATAAATTACTTTAAAACGTTTTATTAATAATGGTGTCTTTGCATTATTGGTACTCAGAATTATTTAAGTTTACATTTTAAATATCAGTCAATAAACCTAACATATGCTAAACTGGCTATAGATTTTAGAAATAAACAAGAAGAGACATATTCCATTTGGTGAGACATATTTGGTTACTACTGCAGGGAACTGGTCTTCTTAGATATTATGTTGATGAATACTTTATGTCAACAAAGAACAAAGCATAAAAGACAGTGCCACAAATATGAAGAGGAAATGAAAAGTAGAAGCAAGCTATTTCAAAATGCATTAAATAGAAGTTTATATGAACAGGAGTAAGACAGTCTACGAAAGACTTATTTTATCAGTCTGACAGATTAACTGAGTGCACAAGACATGTTAAAAGGTTTCTTGAATAAACCAAATGCTTTCTGCCTTAGAAATCATCTACACTTCATGATTAAAAGACAGAGATTCAAGGTAATGGCTCTTTGGATGCTCAAAATATAAATATTATATTTTTGGTACTTATAAAAGGAAAGCATCCTTGCATGTCACTAAGAGATAAAATATTTCCTCAGATCTGCTTTTTACATAACAAGGAAGAATATATAAATCTTTCATAAACTATAAATTTGTTTCTGCATTTGCTTGAATTCCTAAGTATTAATCTCTAACTTTCTTAGCTTCTTCAGACATAAAATGTTAATATTACTTCTAGCCAGAATGAGATATCTGTGTAGAAATGAGCTTACATCTGCAGATTAATAGTGCTAAGAACTTAGCTGAAATTTATATTCAAAATATAATCATTAAGAACAGGTACATTTATTTAAAACATATACCACTCTTATCCAGTCCTTTATTACCCATTGCTCACAGACCACACATTGTGGCACCATGTTTTTCATAACTCTTAGCACCAATACTTTTTTACTTTGTTTGAATTCCTCTTCTGCATCATGCCAAATATCCTAATATCCCTTTGTCTTGTAAGGTTTTATCTAACTGAAAGAACAAAATGTGCCCTAAATAAATGTACTTTCTGTTTAGTTGAATAAACTTGAGGTTCTACATGCACACTGTCCCCAAAAATAAAAACAAAGTTATGTAACTAAGTTAAATAGGAAACTAACTTGATTGGAATTTGTTAAAACATAACAAATTATTCTATTCTTTATCCTGTAATCGTAATTCTAATCATGATATTTAAACATTAATAATGATTAAAATACTGATATTCTAAGTAATATATTATAATTGGTTTAGATAAACTCTAACCAATTTTTTTTTCTAGTTGGAATGTTTCTTTTCCACTAGATTGAATATCATCTCTATGCATGAACTTAGTAGTTTGCCATGCAATTTTTAACTAAATACACATCATGATTTGAATTGTTTACTCTATTTCCCTTTAAATTTGATATTTACTATCAATAGTCAATTGAGTAACATGTAAACCAGCCATAGCAAGTGTATCATTGTGCTCTATAATGATCATGAAAATGATAAAGAAATCTAAGTATTTACAGCAATACCATTCATTTACAAAAGTGAGGGGCTTCAGTTAAGGACATATAACACCACCAGACTCTACTTGATTCAAAAAATTCATATAATTGGGGTGAATATAACAGAAATAAAAAACTGTAATTAAAAATAAGTTATATCATCTAAATTAAGAATTCAGGTGCTATAATGTTATACAAAATATAGAAGTAATTTTAAGAATGGGGAGAGAGAAATGGCTCAGTGGTTAAGAGCAATTATTGCTCTTGCATAAGGTCCAGATTTCATTCCCAGAGCCCACATGGTGGCTCATAATGTTCTTAATTACAGGTCCAGGAGATCTACCACATTCTTTCAGCCTCTGCAAGCATCAGACATGAACTTCATGTATTTACAAATACACAGACAAAACACTAATGCACATAAAATAAAAATAAATAAATCTTTAAAATATTAACTTGTTTCTAGTACTAAAAACTTTAAGTTTGTGAGACATTTTGACTTATTTATTTATTTACTTTGTATCCCCATGTAGCCTCCCTTGCCTAATATCCACCTAGTCCCACTCACCCTCCCTCTTCTCCCCCTGTGCCCTTTTGGTGATGTCATTTCTGGTCCTTTAAGTAACCCCTCATATATAGTCTTATAAGCAATCTCAGTATGGTTGGACAAGTTGGAATTGGTATACTTACTTTGGTCTGTTGTCTGTTTCTTTTCTGAATATATGTTAGTTCACATCTCCCTTAGAATGGTGTCACACAACAATAAACAACTGGAGTAAGTGAAACTGACTTGAATTCTAAGTTTCATGAGTTTTCTTTTTTATTTCTCCTTGGGATCTGCTGGTATGCCAGCTTCCTTTGATATTTAGATCTCAGCAGAAAGATTGCTTTCACCCTGGCCTTCACTGAAGTCACCAAGTCTATCTCCTTTTGTTTGAGACACCAGGTGGGATGACTTGTCAAAGTGACATCTTTTGCTTGACTTCCTTGTGTATTCATTCATTGTACTGAGGTGCTTTTGCTCTGGTTTAAAAGGAGTTTGTTATAAAGCAAGACATCTAGCTTCCACTAGAGCCTCTCAGAAAGGTCCCATGTGTTGTGTGTTGGTTTATTAACATTTCTTTTGTTTTATTAATTTTAATCCTCAATCCTCAAGAATCATTTGACTCTGCCGGCAGGCTCCGGTGGTTTAGTGCCCAATTTCGGGGCTTGAGATACTGGGAATCATTGAAGGACACCACTGGTGTTGGCAAGCTCGAATCATAAAGTAAATGATAAGTAAATCCGAGAGTAAAAATGGGATAAGGCAGTAGCCTCGTATTTTTTGTATGGAATTTAATTAGAGATAGTCTGTATATCCGGCCTGGAACTGAGAGAGTTAAACTTTCAGGCTTAGAGAGAAGGAGGTTAGAAAGATGGGAGACTTTGAGACAAAATGAGATTAGACCATCAGCTCCTCCAGAAGAGTTATATGTCCCTCCTGATGATAGTAATCTCTTGTTAGAAGACTTTGAGGATGTCTTAGATCCTGATGAAGTTGGATAGTAGGAGTAAGAACAAGCTAGGCAGAAAGGAGAAGACATAACTGAGTTCTATGGTTTTCCAATTATGAAACAAGCTGTTTGATGGATAGGGTAATATAGTGAGAGTCTGTGAGTTCATATCTTTTAAACAAATATAAGAATTAAAAGCTGCATGCTCTCAATATGGTCCTACAATACCTTTTGCCCAAGTTCTGTTAGAGTCCTTGTCTACTGAGGCCCTCTGCCCAGGGACTGGAAGCAATTTGCAAGAGAATGTTTAGCAGGAGAAGATCATTTGTTATGGAAGTTAGAATTTGCTGAGCAGTGTCAAACTAGGGCTAAAATCACTGGAGAAAAAAAAGGCAGCTTCTGTTTTTTTCTAGTAAGAAAGCTAATGGATAATTCTTCTGCAAAGCTTCTGTGGTCATAAAAAATTAAATTCAACAAATAGCAAGGTGGTTTGTCTGTTTGATTTAAGTTTACCATATTCAGTATGTCTTGGTTATAGATTATTTGTCATTGGGTATGTTTAAAATCTCTAACATAAAGTTTACTTACTTAAAACCTATGGTTAAAACCATTCTGAACAACAAATGGATATTTCTCATATCCCAAAATTTGAAAAACCAAACTGTTTTGCTACAATTTGTATTCCTTCCATTATAAAGACTAATAATGGTACTACATATGTTAGTCAAGCTTTTCAACATTTTTATAAGTCATAAAACAGGTATGCCATATAATCCTCAAGGCCAAGGAATTATGGAGCATGTCCACGGATCTCTTAATTGCAAGAATCCAATTGCAAGAAATGAAAAAAAGGGGAGTTATATCCCCAAACACCACAGAATTATATTAATCATGCTCTCTTTATTTTAAATTTTTTGAATGTGGATATACAAGTCCGTTCTGCGGTTGATAAATTGTGGCACCCTAATACTTGAAGTTAATTCTTGGGACTGGGGCAAAGTCAACCAGAGCACAGTTCTTTCAGAGCAAGGGTCCAGCAGTCCCCCACCCAGATTAACCTCAGGATGTGACTAGGGTCATGTAGCCCCTAAGGAAACCTATGGAATGTGTTAACTCCCTCCCCCTTGCTAAAACCTAACCTGCAGGTAACAGGGCAGGTGTCCCCAGGTAGCCAGACCTGATCATTTTCAGTTTTGGTGCCTGAAAACAAACCAATCATTTTAAGGTCAGCTCCCCTAGAGACCCTTTCATCCAATCCTGTACTGCCAAGACTTGCACTTCCCTACTTTCGTTTTTGCCCCCTTAAAAACCCTTTCCCCCAGAGTTGGGGTCTCTTGCCGTTTTGTTCTTGCAGAGAGCAGCTACCCAGCTCGAGTTTGTAATAAAGCCCCTCATGTGTTTTGCCTGTTGGTCATTTGGGGACTCGCAATCAGGGTATTTCAATACCAAAGATAATTATGCCCAAATAAAATGGAAAGATCCAATTACTGGAATATGGCAGGGCCCCGACCTCATATTAATATAGGGAAGAAGGCATGTTTGTGTTTTTCCACAGGACACAAAAGGAGCCAGGTGGTTCCCAGAAAGGCTGGTGTGATTTGCAGTAAATGTTAAAACCTTCCTGAAGGTCTTTCAGAATGTTAAAGCTGATCTGGTCTGCATAATATTAAACACCATTGTCTACCCTAGCAGAGATTGGTAGTCAAAGATGGGTAAGCTCTCTCTGAAAAATATTCAACCTAAGAAAAGGCATGACTGATGAAGTTCATGCACCAATGAAGGATAAGAATATATCTTTTAAGAAAGACAACCTAAGACAGCCATAATCTTCTGTTCCATAGCTCTTACATCATGGTCAATATTTAAAAATTTAAAAGGGGGACCTGTGGAGAGCTGCTGGTCTGCCAGCTTGCTTTGATATGTAGATCTCAGCAGAAAGATTGCTTTCACCCTGGCCTTCACTGGAGTCACCTAGTCTATCTCCTTTTGTTTGAGACAGCAGGTGGGATGTCTTGTCAAAGTGACACCTTTTGCTTGACTTCCTTGTGAATTCACTCATTGTGCTGAGGTGCTTTTGCTCTGTTTTAAAAGAAGTCTGGAATAAAGCAAGGTGTCTCGCTTCTACTAGAGTCTCTCAGAAAGATCCCATGTATTGTATGTTGGTTTATTAATTTTAATCCTCACTCCCAACTCAAGAACCATTAGACTCTGCTGGCGGGCTCTGGCAATTTAATTTTTATTACTATTTATTTACTTTGTATCCTGGCTGTGCCCCCCCCTCATCTCTTCTGAGCCCTCTTCCTTCTTCCCTCTCCCATTATGCCCCTCTTCCAGTCCACTGATAGCAGAGGTCATCTTCCCCTTCTAAAATTATAGTTTTTAAAATCTGACATTACAGATTTTACTAAGCAAATGGCCTCCCCTGATCTAATGTAATCTGTAAAGTCTAGAAACATTATATTTGACTATGTAAAATGGAACATATTCCTATTATATTTTCACAAATTAAGATCAATTAGTATCAAATCCAGTATAGAGATTCATGGCACTAATTTCTGTATTTTCTATAATGCATGCCCTTAATGTAGTCTTTGTTAGTTTATAAACAAAACAGTGTACTTTAATAGACAATGCTGGGCTGCCTTTCAAGAAGTCAATTGATTTCCATTATTAATGTATAATTCCAAATAAATATTTAATACTGAAAAGTTGGAGCATTGCCGGTCACATTGTAAGTTAGGTTTAAGAAAGGAATCTTTTGTACCTCAAACACTGTTTTAAATATTGACATAGTCATGAAATGGCAACTTAATTATGATTCCATATAGACTACTACTAATCATGTCAGTGAACTTGTAAGAGACAAATGAACACAAGTATAGAGAAGTAAAAGAAAAATACATAACTATTCCAAGTGTTATGTTCTATAGTTTGTCATGTATTAGTATATGAGCAACATATAATGTTTGACTTACATTTGGATAAATTCAGTATGTATAATAATGTATTACTTAGATGATATTTCTGTGCTCATGACATCAAGGGATATACATCTATATTTCACAGACAATTACAAATGTTTTTCATTTTTTCAGAAAGTTTTCAATGTGGATGACAGAGAACTCAGAAAATGATTTGTTATGGTCATATGTACACATATATTAGTATCTAGTTACAAATGATTTAGATCTAATGAGTCATCATTTTATATTTATTCATTTATGTATTTGTTTACTAAGATAGGCTCTAGTTCTATCACCTAGATAGCCTAGACTATACTGTGTACTTCAGGCTGGCTTTAAATTTTTGAACTTCTGCCTCTGTTGGGAACAAATATGGCTTAGAGTAAAAGGCTCCCCTCGCTGAGAATTGCTGACCCCCGAAGACAACAGCCATGCAGTTGGAACCGGACATTCCAGAGATAAGGAAGCTCCCAGCTGGAGCGACTTTCCAAGATCATGAGCTGCCCAGGCAGAACCGCTCCTCTCACAGGAATTTTACCTTCCCCCTCCCTGCTCCTTCCTTTCTCCTCTTTTAAAACTGGTACTTTTCACCCCATTAAACGAGACCTTGACAAGGAAACTGCTTGGTCTCATCCTTCTTTCCCTCCCATTTTGTTTTCAGGCTTGGTTCCCCTCAGATCCCACAAATAACTAGGTCCCTAGGGTCGGGGCATGCCTCATTAGAGGTAGACATGAGCATACTCAGCTCTAATATTCTTTCTTTTGATTATTTACTTTTTATGAGTCTATACATGAGAAATTATAATAAAATACATTAATCCAAGATACAATTTTTCTAATTTCTACATTTCTATTATCTCTGTATGCATTTATATCTTTCCAGCATCTATACATCTATTATCTCTAAGTATCTAATATGAAGAATTAAACATACGAACAAAATAAGAAATTTTTCTTATTTTTACAATTTATTCATTGTATATCCTGATTTTAGCCCCATTCCTCATTTCTTCCTTTTTCCACCTGCTCTCTTTTTCCCTCCTTTATCCCTTTCCCTTAGTCCACTGATAGGGGAGTTCTCCAACCATGCCATCTGACCCTAGCTTATCAAGTCTCATCAGGACTGCATAAATCCTCTTCTTCTGTAGCCTGACAAGATGCTATTGCCAGGGGGTAGTGATCAAAGAGCAGGCCACCAAGTTCATGACAGACACAGCCCCTGTTTCTCTTACTCAGGGACACACATGGAGACTAAGATGCATATTGACTACATCTGAGTAGGGGATGGGATCCTCTCCTTGCATGGTCCTTGGTTAGTGCAACAATGTGAGCCCAGGGAACCCTGTAGAGACTGATTGTACTAACCAAAGTAAGAGCTTTAATAAGTCTGTTTTCATATAAATTTATAAGATTAAAATTATTACATAACTAAAATTTATTACTTCCCAGAAAAATTACTATTAATCCCTCTTCCTATATTTTGTGAATTTTATAAGCTATGCAATTGGAATCCAAGATGGCTGCCATGATAGGACACTGTGTCTGAGGACTAGGTCAGCAGAAACAATGCAGCAACTAGGAGACTGAACTCTGGGACCTAAAACGCCAGCATTTGTGATTGCCAGGTGAGCGGAATTCCTACAGTGAGAAAATCAAGTGGGAAAACCCTAGGGACACTGAGTTATTCCCCGGAAAAATCTCCAGGTGACCTGCAGAGCACAGCTCTGATCAGAGCGAGTAGCTGCACAGGGCACCAGCAGCCGCCATACCAAACTGGACAACATAGGCTCTGGGGCAGACTGAGGACAACCCGAGCACTGTTTTGTCTGGCCTGTACACTGCGGGCACACACTGCTCAAATCCGCCAGCAAAAACCTTAGTCAGTGTGTGAGTCCGAGGGCCAGTCTGGGAAGGTTCAGGGATTTGCTTCACCCAGCGGGTGTACAGCAGGCACACTCCGTTCACCTCTGGAACCACCTCAGACTGAGAGGGACTGAGGAACTGTTTAGACCAGACTGCACACTGCGGTCACACACTGCTCAGGGTGCCAGCAACCACCTTGGTCCATGTGTGTGTCCACTGGCCAGAGAAGGCCTCGGGCAACAATTCAAACAGGCCTACATACAGCGGGTGCAAACCTCGCGGCAACGCAAGCAACCAAACCAGACCCACTGTGTGTGCCCCAAATATCATCTCAGACCATGGTTCACAGCCCTGGCCCAGAAGGGGCCGCCAAGTCTCCAGTCCAGGGGAGAGCCCTTAGCAGCAATCCCAGGCCGGAGCACAAAGCCCCCAGCTGACATCTAAAAAGACTGAGGAGCTAAACCTACAGACAAGAGGGGTGACCAGGTGCAGTGCTCACAGCTTCTAGCACAGAGCACAAAGCCGGGCACACAGAGCCCACAATATTGTTTAACTGTGACAACAACACACACTAACAAACCACTAGAAATCCCTGATCTTCTTGAAGAATACTCCTGACACAAGAGATTGACAGTTCCAGACTGAAGCTCAGCCTTAAAGCACAAACAGCTCCTTGATTATATATAAACAAAAGCCCAGAAATCAGCGAAAGAACTCACCCAACAAAAATCAGACACCATGACCCCACCGGAAACACCCAAAAGCAGGGGAGATTTTAATTCAGCAGAGGCACAGAAAAATTATATTAAAGCTTTGATTATGCAGATTTTGGAGGAACAGAAAGAGGCACAAAAAGAGGAAATGAACAAAACCCTCAAAAAAATGGGGAAGAATTTAACTGCCCACAGAGAGGAATAATCAAAGATAAACAGAGAGGAAATAACCAAAAGAGGAGACACAGTCAATCAGTTGAAGGAAACAGTACAAAGCAGAAAAACGGAATTAGAATCTATAAAGAAGACACAAAGGGAGAAGAAAGGGAACTGGAGAACATAGAGAAGAGATCAGGAACAACAAAGGTAAGCATCACCAATAGAATATAAGACATGGAAGAGAGAATCTCAGGAGCTGAGGATACGCTGGCTGAAATGGATTCCTCACTCAAGGAAAAAAGAAAATCAGAAAAGTCCCAAACACAAAACGTCCAAGAAATTGAGGTTGCCATCAAAAGAAGAAACATAAGAATGATTGGAATAGATGAAAAAGAAGACTCCAGTCTCTAAGGACCAGAAAATATTTTTTAAGAAAATCATAGAAGAAAATTTTCCCAATTTAAAAAAAGAAATGTCCATAAACATACAAGAACCCTACAGAACACCAAATAGACTAGACAAGAAAAGATATAACTCTCATCACATCATAGTCAAAACACTAAAGCTACAAAACAAAGAAAAATATTAAAGGCTGCAAGGGAAAAGGGTCAAATAAAATATGAAGGTAGACCAATCAGACTCACACCAGATTTCTCATCAGAAACTATGAAAGCCAGAAGGGCCTGAGTAGAACTATGCAGTCATTAAGGGAACACAGATGCCAACTAAGACTACTATACCCAGCAAAGCTTTCAATCAACATAGATGGAGGAAACAAAATTTTCCATGACAAAACAAAATTCATGCAATACCTGCACAGCAACCCAGCCCTACTGAAGGTACTAGAAGGAAAACTTCAGTCCAATGGAAACAACTACACCAGAGAAACCATAGGATACAGATAATTTCCCAATGACAACAACAAAAACCAAAAAGCAATGAATCACAGTAAGACCAACAACTCCACAATAAAAGGAAATAACAGTCATTAGTCACTAGTCTGTATCAACATCAATGGACTCAACTCTCCCATAAAAAAAAA
>CM053742.1:66302398-66330147 GCA_028658305.1 Pachyuromys duprasi
TTTCAGTCATGAACTTGATGGCTGACTCTTTGACCCTTCCCCATACATGCCAGGGAGTAACAGCCTGGCTAGATCCCAGGGGTGGACATTGCAGCCAACCCTGAGGAGACAAGATGAGCTGGGGTTGGATGGAAGGGGAGGAAGTCCTCCCCCGTTGGCAGACTTGGAGGGAGCAGGGAGGAGATGAGGGAGAGATGAGGAGGGTGGGAGGGAATGAAGGAGGGGGCTATGCCTGGGATGCAAAGTACCTAACCTGTGATTGATATGAAAATAAATAAATTTTAAAAAAGGAAACCTAGAATAAACACACGCTACTTCAGTCAAATTGACAGCCCTCTCAAACTGATCCTGCGTATGCGTATATTGTGTTTTGCTTCTATTATTTTAAATCATCACTCCCCACTCAGGTACTGTTCCACTCTGCAGGGAGACTCCAGCATAGGTCCTCTCCATGCTTGGCCTTGGTTGGAGTATAGGTCTCTGCAGGGACCCTGGGCCCAGATTTTTTGGATCTGTTGGTTTCCTTGTGGATCTTCTGTACTTTCCAGGTCTTTTATCTCCCCATTATTAGTTTGCTTGTTAATATAAAGCAAATCTATGGGCAATGTGATCCCGGTTTTATCTACTATCTTTTCTTTTTATTTTTTTAAAATATATTATTTTTTAAATTAATTACAGTTTCTTCATTTTATATCCCAGCTGTAGCCCCTTCGTCATTCCCTCCCAATCTCACCCTCCCTCCCTTATCTCCTCCCATTTCCCTCTCCAAGTCTACTGATAGTGGAGGACCTCCTACCCTTCCATCTGACCCTAGCTTATCAGGTCTCATGAGGATTGGCTGCATTGTCCTCCTCTGTGGCTCGGCAAGGCTGTTCCCCCATAGGGGTAAGTGATCAAAGAGTCAGCCACTGAGTTCCTGTCAGAGACAGACTCTGTTCCCCTTACTAGGAAACCCACTTGTACACTGAACTGCCATGGGCTACATGGGTTCTAGGATATCTTCATGCATGGTCCTTGTTCAGAGTATCAGTCTCAGAAAAGACACTTGTTCCCAGATTTTTTTTTTTTTGGTTCTGTAGCTCTCCATGTGGAGCTCCTTTCCTCTCCAGGTCCTAGTATCTCCCCCTTCTTTCCTAGGATTCCTGGCACTCTGCCCAAAATTTGACACTTTACCTAGCAATGTATCAAAACAGATGCTGAGACTTATAACCATTTTATCTTTTTACACAAACAGTGGTTGAAATTTTGTTCTTTCTATTTTTATGTAATTAATGAAATCAAGTATAATCCATATGTCAATATCCCACTCATATGATGAGTGACATAGGATCCCAGGATCCCAGAAACTCCATTAACTTATAAAGTGAGTCGTCTGCTAATACATATCAGAAAAGTACAAATGAAGTACTAACTAGTATACAGTTTACTTCCCTAATATTTCTCATGGTTGAAAGCACAATTTACCTAAACTTATGGGGTACAATTAAAGCAGTGTTACAAAGAAAGTTCATATCACTAAGGGCCTTAATAAAGAAACTCGAGACATTTCAAAGAGCAACTTAACAGCACATTAGAAAGCACTTGAAAAAAAAAAAGGAATTGCCATTTTCACTATGCTAATCCTACTGATACATGAGCATAGGGGATCTATCCATCTTCTGATATCTTCTTCAATTTCTTCCTTTTTTTTTTCCATACAGGTCTTTCACCTACTTGGTTAGAGTCACACCAAGGTATTTTATGTTATTTGTGGCTATTGTGAATGGTGTTGTGTTCCTAATTTCTTTCTCAGCAGGAAAGCTTCAGATTTTTTGAGTTCATATTATATCCACTTTGCTGAAGATACTTAGCAGCTGAAGGTGTTCTCTGGTATAATGTTTGGAGTCATTTATCCATACTATTAAATCATCAGTGAATAGTGACACTTTGACTTTTTCCTGTCTGATCTGTATCCACTTGATCTCGTTTAGTTATCTTATTGCTCTATCTAGAACTTCAAGAACTATGTTGAAGAGATAAGGAGAGATTGGGCAGCCTAGCCTTGTCCCTGATCTGAGTGGGATTGATTTAAGTTTCTCTCCATTTAGTTTGATATTGGCTATAGGTTTGCTGTGTATTGCTTTTACTATGTTTAAGTATGTGCCTTGTATCCTGGATGGCCCCCAAAATTTAAAATGAATCGGTGTTGAACTTTGTCATATGCTTTTTGGCATATAAGGAGATGATTATGTGTCAATGTACAGATTTATTGCAATTCTCATCAAAATACCAACACAATTCTTTACAGACCTTGAGAGAACAATTATCAATTTCATATGGAAAAGCAAACAAACCAAAAAGCCTAGAATAGCTAAAACAGTCCTGTACAATAAAAGATCTTCTGGAGGTATCTCCATCCCTGATCTCAAGCTGTAGTATAGAACAACAGTAATAAAAATGGCATAGAAACAAACTGGTGGATCAATGGAATCAAATCAAAGACATAGAAATGAAAGCACACATCTATGAACACTTAATTTTTGACAAAGAAACCAAAACCATACGATGGAAAAAAGATAGCAACTTTGGCAAATGGTACTGATCTAACTGGATGTCTACATCTGGAAAAATGAGAACAAATTTTTATTAATCACCCTGTACTAAAGTTCAAATGGATCAAAGACATCCACATAAAACAAGACACACTAAAACTGTAAGAAGGAAAAGTGAGAAAGAGCCTTAACCTCCTTAGCACAGGAGAAATCTTCCCAAACAGAACACAAACAGCACAGGCTGTAAAAACAACAATCAATAAATGGGACCTCATGCAATTGAAAAGCTTCTGGAAAACAAAAAACACTGTCATAAGAACAAAACAACAGCCTACAGATTGGGAAAGGATCTTCATCAATCCTATATCTGACAAAGGGCTGATATCAGAATATAGGAACTCAAGATATTAAATCCCAACAAACCAAGTAAGCTAATAAAAAAATGGGGGTACTGAGCTAAACAGAATTCTCAACAGAGGAATATCAAATGGCGAAAAACACTTAAAGAAATGTTCAAAGTCCTTATTTATCAGGAAATTGCAAATTAAAAAGACACTGAGATTCCACGACACACCCTCCAAATGGCTAAGACCAAAAACTCAAGGGAAGACACATGCTGGAGATTTTGTGGAGAAAGCGGAACCTATATCCATTTCTGGTGAACGTGTAACCTTGTACAACTACTTTGGAAATCAATCTGGTACCTTCTCAGCTATACCATTCTTAGGCATATATCCGAAAGATGCTCAAAAATTCAACAAAGACATTTCCTTAACTATATTCACAGCAGCTTTGTTCGTAATAGCCAGAATCTGGAAAAATCCTAGATGTCATTAAACACAGGAATGGATACAGAAATTGTGGTACATTTACACAATTAAAGACAAGGATATCAGCAATTAAATACAAGGAAATCATGAAATTTGCAGGAAACTTGATGGAACTAGAAAAGGTCATCAAGAGTGAGGTAATGCAGAAGCAGAAAGACACATATGTGGATATAATATCCACATATAATATCCACTTATAAGTGGATATTGGCCATATAATGCAGGATAAACATAATAAAACATATAGTCCTAAAGGATGTAAACAACAAAGAGGACCCTAGGCAAGAGACTGAAACATCATTCAGAATGGCAAACAAGATAAACATCGGAAGTAGGAGAAGACAAGAAACACGACAGGAACATTCCACATGGAGCCTCTGAAAGACTCTACCTATCACGGTATTGAAGGAAATGCTGAGACTCATAGCCAAATTTTTCAGTAGAGTGCAAGGAAGAAGAGGGAGATAGAGAGACCTGGAGGGGACAGGTGCTCCACAAGTAGACCAACAGAGCCAAAAAACCTGGGCACATGGGGGCCTGCAGAGACCAGTATTCCAACCAAGGTCCATGCATGGAGAGGAGCTGGAGCCCTTGCTCAGATGAAGCCCATAGGCTGCTCAGTTTCCAAGTGGGTTCCCTACTAAGCGGAGTAGGGGCTGTCTCTGACATGGCCTGACATTTTGATCATCTGGCAATTTCATCACTTGCCTCTGGTAGAGGGGAGCCTCATTGTGCCACAGAAGAAGACAATGCAGTAGATCCTGATGAGACCTGATACGCTAAAGTCAGGTAGAAGGGAAGGAACACCTCCCCTCTCAGTGGACTAAGGAAGAGTCATAGCAGGAAAATAAGGAATGTGGGGAGAATGGGGGAAGACAAGTGGGTGACTACAGCCATGATACAAATGAATAAATTGAAATACATATTAATAAATTAAAAATAAAAAAGCAGCAGACAAACCTAAGAGGAGAAGACTGCTGGAAATGATCTAACTCCGAGCTGAAATCAATAAACTAGAAACAAAGAGAACAATTCAAAGAATCAACTAATCAAGAGCTGGTACATAGAGAAAATCAACAAGATTGACAAACATTTAGCTGAAGTAACTGAAAGACAGTGAGACACTATCCAAATCAACAAAGGCAGAAATAGAAAGAGGGACATAAAAATGGACACTGAGGGAATCCAATCAATTATTAGGTCCTATTTCAAAAGCCTATATGCCACAGAATTCCAAAATCTAAATGAAATTGACAATTTTCTTGATATATTCCTTTTACCAAATCTGAATCAAGATCAGGAAAAAAAATTAATCCTATTTCCCTTAAGGATTTAGAAGCTGTCATCAAAAGAATGCCATCCAAAAGAAGAACAAGGCCAGACTGTTTCAGCACAGAATTCTACCAGACCTTCAAAGAAGAACTAACACCAATATTCTTCTATTTCCACAAAATAGAAATAGAAGGAACATTACCGACTTCATTCTATGAGGCTACAGTCACCTTGATACCTAAACCACACAAAGACCAAACAAAGCAAGAGAATTTCAGACCAATCTCACTTATGAATATTGATGCAAAAATACTCAATAAAATAGTTGCAAACTAAATCTAAGAATGCATAAAAGTTATTGTCAATCATGACCAAGTGGGTTTCATCGCGGCAATGCAGGTGTGGTTCAATATATGGAAGTCCCTCAGTGTAACCAACCATATAAATAAACCGGAAGAAGAAGAAGAAGAAGAAGAAGAAGAAGAAGAAGAAGAAGAAGAAGAAGAAGAAGAAGAAGACCACATGATCATCTTCTTAGATGCCAAAAAAAAGCATTTGCCACAATCCAACAACTACTCATGTTTAAAGTTTTGGAGAGATAAGGAATACAAGTAAACATTTTAAAGGTAATGTACAGCAATAAACATAGTGAAGGCAATATACAGAAAGCCTATAGCAAACTTTAAACTAAATAGAGAAAACTTAAATCAATCCCACTGAAACCAGGGACAAGAAAGGCTGCTCTCTATTTTTGTACCTTTTCAAAATATTACTGAAATTCCTAGCAAGAGAAATAAGACAACTAAAGGAATTGAGAGGGACACAAATCAGAAAGGAAGAGGTCAAAGTATCACTATTCACAGATGATATGATAATATACATGAATGACCTCAAAAATTTGGGAGAGAATGTGTACAGCTGATAAACACCTTCACCAAGGTGGCTGTATACAAAATTAACTCAAAAAAATCAGTAGACCTCCTGTATACAAAAGATAAAAGACTGAGTAAGAAATTAGAGAAACAACACCCTTCACAATATCGAAAAAGGACATAAAGTTCCTATGTGTAACTCAAACCAAGCAAGTAAAGAACTTGTTAAAAAAAAAAAAAACACCTTTATGTCTCTGAAGAAAAAATTGAAGATATCAGAAGATGGAAAGATCTCCGTGCTCAATGATTGGTAGGATTATCATAGTAAAAATGGCCATCCTACCAAAAGCAATCTACAGATTCCATGGAATTCCCATCAAAATAGCAACACAATTCATTACAGACCTTGAAAAGAAAATGCTCAACCTCATCTGGAAAAACAAAACAAAACAGAAAAACAGAATTGCTAAAACAATCCTGTATAATAGAAGAACTTCTGGAGGATTCTCCAACCAGATTTCAAGTTGTACTACAGAATGTAGTAGATAGGTCATGGTACTGACACTAAAACAGACTGAAGGATCAATAGAATCGAACTGAAAACCCAGAAATAAGCTCGAACCTATGGACACCTGATTTTTGACAAAGATGCCAAGACTATACAATGGAAAAAAGACAGCACCTTCAACAAATGGTGCTGGTCTAAATGGATGTTTACTCGTAGAAAATTGCAAATAGCTAGACACTTATCACCCTGCACTAAAGTAAAGTACAAGTGGATCAAAGACCTTAATATCAAGCCAGACACACTAAATCTGTTAGAAGAAAAAGTGGGGAAGAGCCTTGAGCTCATTTGCACAGGAAAAAAAACTTCCTGCAAAGAACACCAACAACACAGGCCCTAAGATCAATAATCAAAAAATGGGATCTTTTGAAACTGAAAAGCTTCTGTAATGCAAAGGACAAGGTCAACAGAACAGAAAGGCAGCCTACAGACTGACAGACAGCTAATATCCAGGATGTATGTATAAAACTCAGGAAATTAAACACCAACAAAAAGATAATCCAATTAAAAATGGGGTACAGAGCTAAACAGATAATTCTTAAAAGAGGAATACTGAATGTTGGAGAAAATATCCTAAGTCATAAGTGAAATGCAAATCAAAATCACTGTGAGATTCCATCTCATATCCATCAGGATGGCTAAGGTATACAACCCATGTGACAACACATGCTGGAGACTATGTGAAGAAAGAGGAATCATCCTCCATTGCTGATGGGAATGTAAACTTGCACAAGCATTCTGAAGAATGGATAGAGAAAGTGTGCTACATTTACACAATGGAATACTACACAGCAATTAAAAACAGGGAAATTGTGAAATTTGATGGCAAATGGATGGAACTAGGAAAGATCATCCCTAGTGAGTTATTCTGGAAGCAGAGAAACAGGCATGGTTTATACCGATTTAAAAGTGGATATTATCCATACATTATAGGATAAACATACTAAAATTTGTAGACCTAAAGAAGCTAACCAACAAGGAGGACCCTAGGGAAGAATTTTATTTCTCCTTTAGAAGGGAAAACAGGATAGAAAAGGGAAATTGTATAAGAGAGGGAACAGGAATGGAGCCTTCCACAGGTGTCCTCCAAAGATTCCCCCCATCAGGGAATGGAAACAGATGCAGAGACCCCAAACCAAACTTTGGACAGATCACAAGGGGTCTTATGAAATAAGGGGCATATAAAAGGATGCAGAGGGTATAGGAGAAGCACAAAGATACCAACAAAACAAACAAACAAACAAACAAACAAAACAGGACCTAAGGGGGACTTCAGAGATTAATGCATCAATAAAAAAACCATACATAGAGAGGGCCTAGACCCCCTGCTCAGATGTAGCTCATAGACAGCTTAGTCTCCATGTGGATTCCTAGTAAGATGAGAAGAGACAATCTCTGACTTGAACTCGGTTACTTGCTCCTTGATCACTTCTCTTTTGTAGCTCAATCTTGCCCGTCCACAGAGGAAGAGGATTCAGAGAGTACTGATAAGACCTGATAGGCTAGGATCAGACTGTAGGGCAGGATGTCTTCCCCTCTCAGTGGACTAGGGAAGAGGGATAGGGGAGGAAGAGCATGACAGGAAGGAGATGAGGGAGGGGCCTACAACTGAGATACAAATTATAAAGAAGACGAAGGAAAAGAAGAAGGAGAAGAGGAAGAAGAAGAATTATAATTAGAAGAAGAAGAAGAAGAAGAAGAAGAGGCAGACACACACATGAGGAGTAGACCACTGAAAATAATCAAAATCAGAGCTGAATCAATGAATTAGAAACAAAGAGAAGTAGATCCCAGGGGAGGACATTGCAGCCAGCCCTGAAGAGACAGGATGAGCTGGGGTTGGATGGAAGGGGAGGAGGTCCCCCCCTCGTTGGTGGACTTGGAGGGAGGAGGGAGATGAGGGAGGGAGAGGGAGGGTGGGAGGCAATGAAGGAGGGGGGCTACGCCTGGGATGCAAAGTACCTAACCTGTGATTGATATACAAATAAATAAATTTATAAAAAAAAGGAAACAAAGAGAACAATTCAAAGAATCAATGAAACCAAGAACTGGTTCATTGAGAATATCAACAAGATAGACAAATCCTTAGCCAAACTAACTAAAAGGCAGAGATTAACTATCCAAATCAGCAAAATCAGAAATGAAAACGGGGACATAACAACAGACACTGAGGAAATACAAACAATCATTCGGTCTTACTGCAAAAGCCCATATGACACAAAATTAGAAAATCTAAATGAAATTTAAAATTTTCTTGATAGATTCCATTTACCAAAATTAAGTCAAGATGAGGTAAATAGATTGAATAGTATTATATCCACCAAGGAAATAGAAGCAGTCATCAAAAGTCTCCCTCCTCCCTGCCCCCAAAAAACAGAAAAAGAAAAAAAAGCACAAGTTCTTGTGCAGATATTAAGTTTAGTTTTGTCATGGAATATTTAGTTTTCTCCCTCAATGTTGATTGAAAGCTTTGCTGGGTACAGTATTCTGGGATGGCATCTATGGTCTCTTTGTGTCTGCATGACATTTGCCCTGGACCTTTTGGCTTTCATAGTTTCTGTTTAGAAGTCTGGTGTGATTCTGATCAGTCTACGTTTAGATGTTACTTAACCCTATTCCCTTGCTACTTTTAATATTTTTTTCTTTGTTCTATAGATTTAGTGTTTTGACTGTTATGTGAGTTGAGTTTTTTTTTTTTTTTTCTGGTCTTCTATTTGGTATTCTGTATGCCTCTTGTATGTTTATGGGCATCTTTTTCTTTAAGTTGGGCAAGTTTTCTACTATGATTTTATTGAAAATATTATCTGGACCTTAGAATCTGTAATCTTCTTTTTTTGTCTTTTTCTATTATTTTTAGATTTTGTCTTTTCACCGCATCCTTGATTTCTTGGCTGTTGTGTATTTGGAACTTTTCTGATTTTACTTTTTCTTTGAGAGTTGTATCAATTTCTACAAAGTTTTTTTTCTGTGCCTAAGAATCTCTCTTCCATCTCTTGTAATCTATTGGTGATGTTTATCTTTTTGGTTCCTGATCTTTTCTCTAAGTTTTCCATCTCCACGGTTTTAGCTGTTTGTATTTTCTTTATTGATTCTTATTCTGTTTTCATGTCTTGCACCATTTCCTTCATCTGTTTGAATGTGGTTTCCATGATGGCCTCTATTTTTTTGTTTGTCTCCTCTTTATATGCCATTAATTGTGCCTCTACTTGTGCTTCTATTTGTTTCGTTGTAGTTAACTGTATGTCTTTGGGAGCTTTGTTCGTTTTCTCTTTATGTGCCTCTAACATCTGGATAAGCCTAGAATTGAGATCATTTTCCTGTGTTTCTGGTGAATTAGCATGTCGTTTGATTTTGGGGCTTGCTAGTGAAGCCATAATGTCCTGATTTTTGATGGCTAGAAGTTGCAATGACCTCTAGCCATCTGCTTATCTATAACCTTTGCTGTTTCTTCCTAGAGTCTGTAACTTCAGACTAGGTATGTCTTGCTATCGTGTCTGGAATACTTTTCAGGAACATTAGGGAAGTCCACCAGTATGACATTGGATATCGCTGTACCTATAGGAGAAAAGTCACAGGTGCCGGTACACAAATGCAGGAGAGCAAGCATGGGCATGTGTGTGAAACTGTGCCTTGAAGGTCATCATGTTAGAGTGTATAGATGCCTGGAATGTAGGACATAAGTACAGGAAGGGGTGCGGATGCTGGCACTGTTCACTGGTGCAATGCACATGTGCAAGTTCCCTGAATACCTAAGTGGCCTACAGGCCTGTTGTATTATCCTCCTGGTACTTAAATCTGTCTGGGTTCCAGGAATTGTTTGCCTGGACTCTACTGGTAGACCCTCAGAACAGGGCCTTCAGTGTTGAGAACACTGTCCCAAGAATCCCTATGTTGCCCACAGTGGGTGTGTGGATTTGAAGAGTCCGATGTCAGGCTGCTAGTGTAGAGGAACCCTGGATATGGGGTTCTGCATGCACTCACATGAAGGTGCTCTCTCTCCCTAGCAAGCCTAATCATAATGCACAGAGCTTCCCCCTGTTTTCTACTGTCAGTTTTGGGCCTGCAGGAGCAAATGAGAGTATAGGTGATCTGTTAGGTCAGTGGTGTCCACTGTTTGTCTACTGGTCAGGAAGATCCTTACTTGGGGTAACCGCTTCTGTTGTCTCAGTCACAGAGCAGGAACATGGAGGTTCCGGGCAGGCAAGCTGCTAACCCACCACTACTGCTGCAGACCTGGAAGGCTGGTACAGCGGACTCCTGGGATGGCCTGGGGAGCAGGTACAGCCACCCACAGACCTGGGATGCCTGTACAGCTGCCCAAGGGTCTCAGCAGAACTGGGAGGTTTGTACAGTCTCTGGTGGGATGTCCTGGGAAACCTGTACAGCTGCCTGAAGACATGGGAGGCATGTACAGCTATCTGCTGCTGCAGAACTGGGAGGCCTGCCTCTGCTGTCTCAGTTACTGAGTAGGGAGTTCCATGCTTGGAATATCTGGTACTGTGGGCCTCCTCTAACTAGGGGAGAGGTCAGTGCATAGGTTAAGGGGAAGTGCAGGGTTTTTGAATATTCATCATTGTCAGGCCCTGGAGAACACAGCAGATGACCTGGATCCAAATCGTCTCACTTCACAGGTTGTCCCCTCTCACTCAGGAAGCCTCGTGTGGCTGTTCTGACTTCAGCTGCCCCTCCACTCACCACTTTCGGAGTTTCAGGTCCTGTTCCCCTCAAATATGGTGCATGTTGGTCATCACCATCTTTGATTCCCCTGAGTTTGTTTTAATAGTAATCTTCTGGACTTATTCACCTACTATCAGAATTCCTTGAATAAATTTTCTCATTCTATTACCACATAGGTTTACCTTGGCTTTGAGGTAGCTTCCAGATACTTCTTCCTTACCCTCAAACAATAGGATTTTATTTTACTTCATAGAAAATTATTGTCCCATTATAATATAAACCATAAGCTGAACCTTCTGGGATACATCCAAAGTAAATTTGTATTTCCTTCTATAACATTTTGCTTTTTTTTTGCCTTGGTTGGGGTATCAGTTTCTACAGGGCACCCAGGGTCCAGTTTTTTTTTTTTGGCTCCATTGCTCTCTTTTTAGAGCTCCTGTCCCCTCAGGTCTTTTTATCTTCCCCTTCTTTCATAAAAGTCCATGCCTTCAACCCAAAGTTTGGCTATGGGTCTCAGCCTCTGCCTCAATACCTTGATCAGTTGAGACTTTCAGAGGCCATCTGTGGTAGGCTCTTGTCCTGTTCCCTGTCTTCTCCTGCTTTCAATGTCTATAGTATTTGCCCTTCAGAATGAGGATTGAGTATCTTCCCTAGGGTCTAACTTGTGCAGCTTCTTTAGGAGTATGGATTTTAGTATGTTAATTGTACCCCAATCAAGGACCATGCACGGTGAGGACCTAAATCCCCTGCTCAGATTTAGCCCATAGACTCAGTCTCCAAGGGGGTACCCTAGTAAGGGGAGCAGAGGCTGTCTAAGGCATGAATCCAGTGGCAGGTTCTCTGATTCCCTCCCCCTGAAGGATACAGCCTTGCCAGGTCACAGAGAAAGACAATGCATCCTGTCCTAATGAGACCTGATAGGCTAGGGTCAGACAGAAGGGGAGGAGGCCCTCCCCTATCAGTGCACTAGAAGAGTGGCATAGGAGGAGAAGAGGGAGGGAGGATGGATTTGGGAAGAGATATGGGAGTGGGCTACAGCCAGGATACAAAGTGAATAAATTGGAATAAATCATCATCATCCTCATATTTAAAAGAAACCGAGATTTCCAAGTATAAATATATATATTTATATATTATATAAATATAATTCAGAAATCCAAAGAATTATATTTTGTAATGATAAGTGTAATGCATGATTTTGGGATTAAAACATGTTAAATAATTTCAACTAATTATGCGAAAAGCAATGATAAACACTTACTAGGTTTTACTTTATATCAAAGATTCTCTATAGTTAGAGTCTATCAAAGCTATCTTTTCTGTAACTCAGATCTTTTTATTCCTTTTATGCAGCTGTTGCGCTGTTACTACAGAGGCAATTCTATGGGAAAGGTAGAAGTCAAGGGCCAATTTCACATTGTGAATCTTTTGCTTCTTGGCAGCTAATTTTTGACATTGATGATGTATCTTCAATGAAAGTAACTCCTTATATTAATTAAGAGAGTAGATTTTCTCTGTCTCCAACTAAACACCTAGAAGGATGATTACCAGCAAGCATAGGGGGAAGAAGGCATAATAACACTTGATAATTTCTAAGTGTGATTTCCTTCTTAATCACATTCCTGCCTAACAATTTACTCAATAACAATGATAAGAGAAAATCCAAAATGCATAAAGGGTGTTTCCTTAAAAATTATGATTCCATCGATCCACTGATTCCATTCAATTGAGGGAGTTAAAACTTTTTATCCTTAGGTATATTTTTCTAAATGCCCTTGGAAAAGCAAGTAAAGCTATTAGAATGACTACCATAATTTTAGGTTTAAATTTTACTATCAGCATCTTTACAGGCAAAAAATGCATATTTTAAAATGTCAAAAGATTGGCATTTAAAGTGCCAGAGAAAGATAACTATTTCACACTTCAGCATACATGTTTTGAATAAAAACTTTGTAATTGATTTTTCAGAAAATGAAAATGTTGAGTCTGATATTTGAAATTGAATAAGTACAAGCAAAATGAGGTTGTGTACAGCATTTAACTAAAAATGAATCAGATACAATAAAGAACCAAATTTAACTTCACTTTAGCCACTGTTACCTTTTAATCCAATTAAAAGCAAGCCATGCTCAATATAATATGCATCTTACAATGAATGAATGATGACAGAAATTTTTTAATCCTGAGCTTGGAGGAAAATCTCTTTAACTACATAATTTTAACCAAAGTACATTATTTCTTATCATAATTTACTTTTCATATACATGTATATAAGTTTCTATTAGTATATATCATTCATATTACCTACTTTAAATATCGAAAACTGAGAGCATATCAACATAAAAGAACTTTGTTTTTTCTCTTGAGTAATAATTGAGAGATTAAGTGAGAAAGAAGGAAATATTTTTGATGTGATGCCAAAATATGTCAAGCAAGCTTTTTATGGTGTATTTATTTCTATATGATAGAGTTATTATTTATAATTGTCCTTTGCTGAACTATGATGGTACTAGACAAGTTATTGGGTAACATATAACTTAAGTTAATCATAAAAACCAATTTGATATTGTAAATAACATCTCACAAATTAGTGCTACATGATTAAAATGATTATAGCCGCAATCAAAGGAAGTCATGCTAGCAAGTAAGTTACACCAAAACACTTCAATTTAGCAATCAATGTACCATCCCCTATTCTCAGAAATTGGGAATATTAATGCAATGTTGGCAGTTCTGAGCTTAAAATGAGTAACTCTAAAGAGAATCAGTTAATTTATTTTTCAAAAATATTTTAATGCCAACGGTTATATCATACAATGTCAATACACATTGTATAAAACTATAATGTTTGGAGTAATACTCATAAATGAGTCATGTCTCATATTGGAATTAATTCTTGTTACTATGTTACTAGTACTACAATTTTCGGCATTTCCATATCCTTATCCTGCCTGCAATTGAGAGTGTCAATTAATCTCTTATGTATCTATCTAATGACATTATGAATTGCTAAAATTTACCTTTTAAAAAATAATCTACTGTAAAATGTAAGTCTTCCCTTTTGCAATAGAGTGTTGCTAAAGTTATTGACACTAAGTTGAATATATTAGGCATGTAAGATGTTCTGTCTTTCTCATTAACATAATAAATTATACTGAGACATCAATGATAGAACAGTTGAAAAATATCAGTAGTGCCAGAAAAAAAGTAAATTCATGGAAGCTGTGGTATTTTAAATGGTTGTTTCTTTAAAGTAAAACAAACAGAATTTATCCACATATTTTAAATAAAGATAATGAGAAGGACATCAATAGGTCATATATGGAACCAGTTCTTTGAAAACTCTACTACCAGAATTTTAAAGGCATATACAGAAAGGCAGGGAAAGTAACCAATTTGAAATGACCATAACCATCTTGGTTATATCTGTTATCTTTGTCCCCCAGGAGAGTACAGCACAATATTCTAAATCCTAAAGATAAGAAAAATCAATGGGGATACAAAGTGAATAACTTGTAATAAATATATAAATAAAATTAAATAAAAATAAATGAAAAAATAATTAAAACATTCAGCCAACTATTTCATGTAACTCTTACAAATATTTCCACAAAGGAGGACAGTGCAGCCAGTCCTGATGAGTCCTGATAAGTTGGGTCAGATGGACTGGGAGTAGGACCTCTCCTATCAGTGGACTTGGAGAGGTGCAAGGGAGGAGATGAGGGAGGGAGGGTGAGATTGGGAGGGAATGAGGGAGGGGGCTACAGCTGGGATACAAAGTGAAATAATTGCAATTAATATAAGAATTTAATTAATATAATATAGTTATAAATTTATATAAATATAAGGTAATATAAAATTTATTTTTTTAAAAAGAATATTTCTTAACAGATGTTTGACACTTAAAAATTAAATCCCAGGAAAACTACTGTGATAGTTTTTATTGATTGTCAATTTGATAGCCTCAAAAATCACCTTAGGGACAACTTGTTGGACATGTAGTAAAGATTAATTTAAATGGGACCAACAACAACAACAATTAAAAACTCCTTCTAGGTGTAGAAAGAACCATTCAATCATCAGAAATCTTGGAGTTAATAGAAAGCAGAAAGTAACCCTAACTTAAGTACACATTGCTCTCTGCTTCCTGACTGCAGAATAAATGTGACATACAGTTTTCCACCATTGTCACCACTCTTTCTTTCCCATGATGGACCTCCCATCTAATGGTAAGCCAAAATGACCCCTTTCTTACTTAACTTACTTAAACAACTATATTTTGACAGCAAGGAGAGAAGTAACTAATATAGTTACTAAATCTTACCAACATAGCATGTAAATCTCTTTATTCTACCATTGGATACAGGTTGCCATTTCTTTTTACTGTCCAGGAAAGGTTCTGTCTGTAACCTGTATTACATTGTACTTTGTGTGATTAAGGGGGATTTAGAAAGACCTGAAGGGGTCAGGAGTTCCAGAAGGAGAACAACAGAAAGAAAATAACTGGGCCCAGTGTCTTTTCAGATACTGATACTCCAACCCAGGACTTATGCATGGAGATAACCTAGAACCCCTGCTCAGATGTAGCCCATGGCAGTTCAGTCTCCAACTGGGTCCCCTAGTAAGGGGAGCAGGAGCTGTCTCTGACATGATCTCAGTGGCTGGCTCTTTGATCACCTCTTCCAGAGGACGGGGCAGCCTTATGAGGCCACAGAGGAAGACAAAATGGCCAGTCCTGATGAGTCCCGATAAGCTAGGGTCAGAGGGAAGGGCAGGAGGATCGCCTTTATCAGTGGACTAGGGGAGGTGCATAGAAGAAAAAGGAGGGAAAGTGGAACTGGGAGGATGGGAGGGAGGCAGCTACATCTGGGATACAAAGTGAATAAATTGAAACAATTAAATAAATAATTTTAAAAAATAAAAATAAAAGAAAGAAAAAGAAAAATAATCTTCTGCTTTGATCTTATTTGATCACTTCCTCCTGACAAGCTGACTTTATTAGGATACAGAGAAAGAGATTCCAGACAGTCCTGATGAGAACTAATAGGCTAGGGTCATATAGTAGGGGAGGAGTATCTCCACTATCAGTGGACTCTTGGAAGGGCACAGATGTGGAAGAGAGTGGTTGGGACTTTGAGGAGATAAGGGAGGGGGCTACAGCCAAGATACAAAGTCGATAAATTGTAATAATAATAATAATTTTTAAAAAGATTCTTAAATGGGTGGTACAGCTTTCTTGTTCGGTTTTATATTTGCCTTTTTTCTCTTTTATTTAATAAAATGGAGTTTAAGTAATAATAAAAAGAAAAATCTTCTTGTCTTGTGTCATCAAATCTTTTTTTTTTCCTTTGGTAGCCAATTCATGTGTATTAAAGATTTCTGAAATGGATAATGAGCTATGATTTATTTGATTTCATATCATGTTTTCCTTATTTTTTTCTTTAGAAAAGATCGAACTTCTCTTTTCTCACAGATAATTAAACTAAGCAGAGGTACAATTTTTTTTTTACTAAACTCTAAACCTTGAATAAACACTGAGAATAAATATCTTACAGAGATTTTTCTGAATTTGTAAATTATGATGGAAATTATTAAAACGTGGTGATCAATAAACTGGGCGGCACTGCCCAAAATTTATAACGTATCTCCTACACTTAATGATCATGGAATATTATAGTTGAAAAGGTGAAAGATTTTAAGAGGCAGAAGACTGGGGCATCTACTATGAGATAGTCTCTTCTAAAAAGGTGAAAGAGTGAACAAGGAGGAAACAGTCTAGCAGACTGGAGATAGATATATTAAAGATACGTTTTATGCAATGCTCTAAGAATTAATAAAATAATTATAAGAATGAAATTGTCATTCTACATGTCTATATGATTCAAAAATAAGAATTAACTTTCCTATCTTATCTTTTTTTAAAAAAAAAGTAATTTATTTATTTTTATATCAATCACAGGTTAGGTACTTTGCATCCCAGGCATAGCCCCCTCCCTCATTCCCACCCACTCCCCCCATCCCTCCCTCATCTCCTCCCTGCCCCCTCCAAGTCCACCAATGTGGGAGGACCTCCTCCCCTTCCATCTGACCTCAGATCATCTTGTCTCCTCAGGGCTGGCTTCAGTGTCTTCCCCTGGGACCTAGCCAGGCGGTTACTCCCTGGCATGTATGGGGGAGGGTCAAAGAACCAGGCACTGAGTTCATGACTGAAACAGTCTCTGTTCCCCTTACTAGGGTCTTCAGTTGGACACCAAGCTACACATCTGAGCGGGGGTTCTGGGCCATATCCATACATGATCCTTGGTTGGAGAAACTGTCTCATATAAGACCCCTCTGCCCTGCTCAGTTTGGTCTTTTTGGAGCTCTTGTTCTACCCAAGTCTTACTAACTTCCCCTATTTTTATTATTACTTCCTGTCCTCTGCCAAAGGCTTGATTGTGAGTCTTAATATCTGCTTTGATACATTGCTATATTGATTCTTTCAGAGGTCCTCTTTGGTATGCTCCTGTCCTGTTGCTTGTTTTACCCTCCATTAAATGTCCACCCCATATGTTCATCTAAATGAGCATTGATCATACCAACCTGGGTCCTCCTTCTTGTATATCTTCCCTAGGTGTGTAGATTTCAGCATGACCTTCCTATCGTATAGGTCTATATAAGTGAGTATATACCATATGTTTCATTCTGCTTTTGGGATACCTCACTTAGGATGATCCTTTCCAGGTCCCACCATTTGCCTGCAAATATTACGATTTCCTCGTTTTTAATTGCTGAGTAGTATTCCATTGTGTAAAACTACCACAATTTATGTATCCATTCCTCAAGTGAGGGACATCTGGGTTGTTTCCAGGTTCAGGCTATTACAAATAAAGCAAAAAATAAACAAATAAAAATAAAGCAGGTACGAATAGAGTTGAGAAAATGTCCTTGTTTTGTATTTGAGCATCTTTTGGATATATGCCTAAGAGTGGTATAGCTGGGTCTTGAGGAATCACTATTCCTAATTGTCTAAGAAAGCACCAAATTGATTTCCAGAGTGTTTGTAAAAGTTTGCATTCGCACCAGCAATGGAGGAGGGTTCCTCTTTCTCTACAACCTGTCCAGCATGCATTGTCACTAGAGTTTTTGATCTTAGCCGTTCTGGTGGGTGTAAGGTGAAATCTCAGGGTCATTTTGATTTGCATCTCCCTAATGGCTAACGATTTTGAACATTTCTTTAAGTGTTTTTCTGCCATTCTAGAATCCTATACAGTCAGTTCTCTTTTTAGCTCCATACCCAATTTTTTAATTGGCTTATTTGAGTTGTTGATTTTTAACTTCTTGAGTTCTTTATATATCCTGGATATTATCCTTTTGTCAGAAGTAGGATTGGTAATGATCCTTTCCCATTCTGTAAGCTGTCATTTTGTTTTGATGACAGTATCTTTTGCTTTACAGAAGCTTTTTAGCTTCATGAGGTCCCACTTATTGATTGTTGATCTTAGAGCCTGTGCTGTTGGTGTTCTATTCAGGGAGTAGTCTCCTGTGCCAATGAGTTCTAGGGCCTTTCCCACTTTTTCTTCTAAGCAGGTGAGTGTGTCTGGTTTTATGTTGAGGTCTTTGGTCCACTTGGACTTTACTTTGTGCAAGGTGATAAATATGGATCTATTTTCATTTTTCTGCATACAGATATCCAGTTGGTCCAGCACCATTTGTTGAAGATGCTGTCTTTTTTTCCATTGAATGGTTTTGGCTTCTTTGTTAAAAATCAAGTTTCCATAGGTGTGTGGGTTCATTTCTGGGTCTTCTGTTTGGTTACATTGATTCACTATTCTGTTTCTATGCCAATGCCATGCTGTTTTAATTACTATTGCTCTGTAGTACAGCTTGAGGTCAGGGATGGAGATACCTCCAGATGATCTGTTGTTGTACAGGATCGTTTTGGAAATTATGGGTTTTTGTTTCTCCATATGAAGTTGAGAATTTTTCTTTCAAGGTCTGTAAAGAATTATTCTGGCATTTTGAAGGCAATTGCATTGAATGTGTAGATTGCTTTTAGCAGAATGGCTATTATTACTATGTTAATCCTATCAATCCATGGGCATGGGAGGTCTTTCCACCTTCTAATATCTCTTCAATTTCTTTCTTCAGAGATTTGAAGTTTTTTTTCAAACAAGCCTTTCACTTGCTTGGTTAGAGTCACTCCAAGGTACTTTATGTGATTAGTGGCTATTGTGAAGGGTATTGTTTCCCTAATTTCCTTTTCAGCCCTTTTGTCTTTGGTGTATAGGAGGGCTTCTGATTTTTTTGAGTTGATTCTGTATCCAGTCAATTTACTGAAGGTGTTTATCAGTTGAAGGAATTCCCTGGTTGAAGTTTTGGGTCCATTCATGTATATTATCGTATCATCAGCAAATAGTGATACTTTGACTTCTTCCTTTCCAATTTTTATCCCCTTGATCTCCTTTAGTTGTCTTATTGCTCCAGCTAGAACTTCAAGTACTATGTTGAAGAGATATGGAGAAAATGGGCAGCCTTGCCTAGTCCCTGATTTCAGTGGGATGGATTTAAGTTTCTCCATTGAGTTTGATGTTAGCTATAGGCTTGCTGTATATTGCCTTTACTATGTTTAGGTATGTGCCTTGTATCCCTAGTCTCTCCAAGACTTTAAACATGAATGGGTGTTGATTTCGTCAAATGCTTTTTGGACATCTAGGGAGATAATCATGTGGTTTTTCTCCTTCAGTTGGTTTATATGGTAGATCATATTGATGGATTTGCATATATTGAACCACCCTTGCATGCCTCGGATAAAGCCTCCTTGGTCATGGTGGATGATATCTTTTTTGTGCTCTTGGATTCGGTTTGCAAGTATTTTATTGAGTATTTTTGCATCAATGTTCATAAGACAGATAGATCTGAAGTTCTCTTTTTTTGTTGGATCTTTGTGTGGTTTAGGTATCAAGATGACTGTGGGTTCACCGAAAGAGTTCAGTAATTTTCCTTCTATTTCTATTTTGTGGAACACTTTATAGAGAATTGGTGTTAGGACTTTTATGAAAGTCTGGTAGAATTATGCACTAAAACCATCTGGCCCAGGTCTTTTTTTCGTAGGGAGGATGTTGATGACTTCTTCCATTTCCTTGGGGGATATATGTCTATTCAATATTCCTATCTGATCTTGGCTTAATTTAGATAGGTGGAATATCTCAAGAAAACTGTCCATTTCATTTAGATTTTCAAATTTTGTGGCATATAGGCTTTTGTCATAAGATCTAATGATTGTTTGGATTTCCTCAGTGTCTGTAGTTATGTCCCCCTTTTCGTTTCTGATTTTGCTGATTTGGACTGTTTCTCTCTGCCTTTTAGTTAGTTTGGCTAGGGGCTTGTCTATCTTGTTGATTTTCTCAAAGAACCAGCTCTTGGTTTTATTGATTCTTTGAATAGTTTTATTCGTTTCTAATTGATTGATTTCAGCCCTGAGTTTGATTATTTCCAGCTGTCTGCTCCTCTTGGGTGTATCTGCTTCTTTTTATTCTAGAGCTCTCAGTTGGGCCATTAAGTTGCTTGTATGAGATGTTTCAAATTTCTTCTTGAATGTGCTTTGTGCTGTGAACTAAGCACTGCCTTCATTGTGTCTCATAAGTTTGGGTATGTTGTGCTTTCATTTTCATTGAATTCTAGGAAGTCTTTAATTTCATTAATTTCTTCCCTAAGCAAGCTGTCCTTGAGTAGCCAGTTGTTCCGTTTCCATGCATGTTCAGGCATTTTGCTATTTCTGTTGTTGTTCAGGTCCAGCTTTATACCGTGGTGGTCACAAGAGATTATTTCAATCTTCTTGGATCTGCTGAGGCTTGCTTTGTGAGCAATTATACTGTCTATATTGGAGAAAGCTCCGTGAGGTGCTGAAAAGAAGGTATATTCTTTTGATTCAGTGTGAACGGTTCTGTAGACATCTATTAGGTCCATTTGATTTAGGGTGTCTGTGAGTGCCCTTGTTTCCCTGTTTTGCTTCTGACCGGATGATCTGTCCCTTGGTGAGAGTGGAGTGTTGAAGTCTCCCACTATTAGGGTGTTGGGGTCAATGTGTGATTTCAGTTTTAATAATGTTTGATTTACATATGTAGGTGGTCTTGTATTTGGGGCATAAATGTTCAAAATTGTGATGTCCTCCTGTTGGAATTTTCCTTTGATGACAATGAAGTGGCCCTCCTCATCTTTCTTGAATAACTTTGATAGAAAGTCTATTTTATTTGATACTAGGATATCTATCTACCCCAGCTTGTGTTCTGGGTCCATTTGCTGGGAAATAGTTTTCCAGTCCTTACTCTGAGGTAGTGTTTATCTTTGTTGCATAGGTGTGTTTCTTAGATGCAGCAGAATGTTGGATCCTGTTTCCTTATCCATTCTGATAGTCTGTGTCTTTTTATTGGAGAGTTGAGTCCATTGATGTTGATAGATAATAGTGACCAATAACTTTTATTTCCTTTTATTGTGGAGTTGGTGGTCTTACTGTGATTCATTGCTTTTTTGTTGTTGTTGTCGTTGGGAAATTATCTGTATCCTATATTTTCTTTGGTGTAGTTGTTTCTGTTGTACTGAAGTTTTCCTTCTAGTACCTTCTGTAGGGCTGGGTTGCTGTGCAGGTATTGCATGAATTTTGTTTTGTCATGGAAAATTTTGTTTTCTCCGTCTATGTTGATTGAAATCTTTGCTGTGTGTAGTAGTCTTGGTTGGCATCTGTGTTCCCTTAAAGACTGCATGACTTCTGCCCAGGCTCTTCTGGCTTTCATAGTTTCTGATGAGAATTCTGGTGTGAGTCTGATTGGTCTACCTTTATATGTTACTTGACCGTTTTCCCTTGCTGCCTTTAATATTTTTTTCTTTGTTTTGTAGGTTTAGTGTTTTGACTATGATGTGACATGACGTATTTCTTTTGTGGTCTAGTCTATTTGTTTTTCTGTAGGCTTCTTGTATGTTTATAGAGAATTCTTTTTTTAAATTGGGAAAATTTTCTTTTATGATTTTCTTAAAAGTATTTTCACGTCCTTCTAGCCTGGAGTCTTCTTTTTCATCTATTCCAATTATTCTTAGGTTTTGTCTTTTCATGGCATCCTTGATTTCTTGGATGTCTTGTGTTTCGGACTCTTCCAATTTTATTTTTTCCTTGAGTGAGGAATCCATTTCAGCCAGCATATCTTTAGCTCCCGAGATTCTCTCTTCCATCTCTTGTATTCTATTGGTGATGCTTACATTTGTAGTTCCTGATCTTTTTCTAAGTTCTCCAGTTCCAGGTTCTTCTCTGTTTGTGTCTTCTTTATAGATTATAAATCTGTTTTCATGCTTTGTATCGTTTCCTTCATCTGATTGTCTGTGTCTCCTATTTTGTTTGTTTCCTCTCTGTATAACTTTTATTGTTCCTCTATGTGGGCAGTTAAATTCTTCTGAATTTCTTTGAGGGCCTTGTTCATTTCCTCTTTTTGTCCCTCTTTTTGTTCCTCTAATGTCTGCATAATAATAGCTTTAACATAATTTTCCTGTGTCTCTGATAAATTAAAATCTCCATTGCTTTTGGGTGTTTCTAGTGGGGCCATGGTGTCCTGATTTTTGTTGGGTGAGTTCTTTCGCCGATTTCTGGGCAATTATTTATATATAATCAAGGGGCTGTTTGTGCTTTAAGGCTGAACTTCAGTCTGAGTCTGTCAATCTCTTGTGTCAGGAGTATTCTTCAAAAAGAACAGGGAGTTCCAGTGTTTTGATAGTGTGTGTTGTTGCCTCAGTTGAACTCTGTTGTGGGCTCTGTGTGCCTTGCTTCGTGGTCTGTGCTAGAAGCTGTGAACATAGCTGGCTGGTCACCCCTATGGTCTGGAGGCTTGGCTCCTCAGTCTGTGCTAGAGGTTGAGTGTTCTATTTTGAGATGTCAGCTGGGGGCTCCATGCTCCAACCTGGGCTTGATGTAAGGGCTCTCCCCTGGACTCGAGACTTGGTGCCCCCTTCTGAGCCAGGGGCTGTGCCCCACGGTCTGAGATGGTATTTGGGGGCATACACACACATGGGGTCTGGAGTGGTTGCAGGTGTTGCCGACCAGTGTGTGCCAGCTGTATGCAGGCTGGTTGGAAACAGTTCCCTAGGCCCTCTCAGAATGGTCCATGGATACATACAAGGACTCAGGTTGTTGCCGGTGGAGCCGAGCAGTGTGTGTCTGCAGTATGCAGGCTGGTCGAAAGGGTACTACGTCCCTTCTCTTTCTGGCCCGGAGACTGAGTGTCCCAGTCTGGTATGACGGCTGTTGGCGCCCAGCGTAGCTGCTTGTTCAGATCAGAGCTGTGCGCTGCTGGTTACCCGGAGTTTTTTCCGGGGAATAACTGGGTGTCCCTAGGATTTTCCCATGTGATTTCCTCACAGTAGGACTTCTGCTCACCTGACAATCACAAATGCTGGCGTTTTAGGTCCCAGAGTTCAGTCTCCTTGTGGCTGCATTGTTACTGCTGCCCTACTCCTCAGACACAATGACCTCTAGTGGCAGCCATCTTGGATCCTATCTTATCTCATTACAAGTAAATTTGCATTTATTTATTTATTCACATTACATCTTGATCTTAACACTTTCCCTTCTCTGATTTTTTCCAACCTTCCCTTCTTCTTCCATATCACCCCTCCCCTATTCCTCAGATAAGGAGAGACACCCGCCGCCCCCCCCCACACACACTGCTTAAGTCATCTCCTCTTCCCTTGTGGCCTGTGGAGGGATCCCCACCAGTAAGGAGTGATCAGAAAGCAGGCAGCAGAGTCCATATGAGAGCTTGCCCCTGCTCCCCTTAAAAGGAGATCCACACGAAGCCTGAGCTGACCATCTGCTACATCTGTGCAGGGAGCCTTGTCATTTTTATGTCTATTATTTTCACTTAGACAACCTAGCTTTATAACAGGCATATGATATGCATAATCATGATCTACCTTCAAAATATCTTTCTGCCTTAATATTCAAAGTATGAATTGCAATTTTTTTCTTTTCTCTTAAATTATTATTATTATTTACAATTTACTCACTTTGTATCACAGTTGTATTCTACTCCTTCATCTACTACCCACCCCATCCTCCCTCCCTCTTTCTGTCCTATCCTTCTTCCCTAGTCTGCTGATAGCTGAAGTCTTCTTCCCCTACTGTCTGACCGTAGCCTATTAGGTCCTATCAGGACTACCTGTATCCTCTTCTTCTATGGCCTGGCAAGGCAGCCTCACCAGGGAAGAGTGACCAGAGATCAGGCAAAAGAGCCAATGTCAGAGACAGCCTCTGCTCTCCTTACTAAGGAATCAAAATGGAGACCGAGCTGTCTATTGGCTATATCTGAACAGAGACCTAGGTCCTCTCCATAATTAGCTCTCATCAATCTCAGTACACAATAGTTGGAAAGCATCATGTTGAAGCAAAACACTGTTATATAGTAATTTAAAAATATATTTGTTAGGTCTATACCCCACTGAGGTACATTTACACAATGGAATAGTAATTATCAATTAAAAAAAAGAAAATCATGAATTTTTCAGGCAAATGGATGGAACTCAGCATCATCCTGAGTGAGGCAACCCAGAAGCAGAAAGGCACACATGGTATATACTCACATATAAATAAATATTAGACATATAATATAGCATAAGCATACTAAAATTTGCAGACCAAAGAAGCTAAACATAAGATACTAGGGAAGAGGCTTAATCCTCATTAAGAAAGGTGAACAAGATAGACATCAGAAGTTGGAGAAGACAGGGAATAGGACAGGAGCCTTCCACAGAGAGTCTCTGAAAGACTTTACTGAGCATGGTATCAAAAGCAGATGCTGAGAATCATAGCCAAACTTTTGCAGAGTTCAGGGAACCTTATGGAAGAAGGGGGAGTTAGAAAGACCTGGAAGGGACAGGAGCTGCACAAGGAGACCAAGAAAGCCAAAATATCTGGGCCCATGGGGTTCTATAGAGACTGATGAAATCAACCAAGGACAATGCATGGAAAGGACCTAGACCCCCTGGTCAGATGTAGCCCATGGGCAGCTCAGACTCCATGTGGTTTCTTAATAAAAGGAACAGTGGTAGTTACTGCTCTGTGATCACCTCCACCTGATAAGGTGGCCTTACTGGGCTACAGAAGAGGATCCAGAGATTCCTGATGAGACCTGATAGGCTGGGATCAGACAGTAGGAGAGGAGTACCTCCCATATCATTGGAGTAGGGGAAGAACATAAAGGGGGTAAGAAAGAGGGAGGGTGGGACAGGGAGAATATGAGGGAGGGGGCTATAGCTGGGATACAAAGTGAACAAATTGTATTTAATAATAATAATGAAGAGAAATCCAAGATGGTGGCAACCAGAGTACACCATAAGCTAAACAAGAAGGAGGACCCAGGGAAAGATCAATCCTCACTTAGAAAGACAAATGGGATGGACATTGGACATAGGAAAAAACATGTAACAGGACAGGAGCCTATCACGGAGGGCTTTTGAAAGACTCTACCTAGAGTCTACTTTGTGCAGAGTGCAGGGAATCATGTGAAAGAAGGGGGAGTTAGTAAGATCTGGAGAAGACAGAAGCTCCACAAGGACTCAATATATCTGGACATAGGCATCTTTTCTAAGATTGATTCTCCAACCAAGGACCATGCATGGATATAACTTAGAAGCCCTGCTCGGATGGAGCCCATGCAGCTCAGTATCCAAGTGGATTCCTTAGTAATGGGAACAGAGACTGTCTTGGACATGAACTCAGTGGCTGGCTCTTTGACCTCCCCACCACTGAAGGAGGAGGAGCCTTGCTAGGCCATAGAGGAGGACATTGTAGCCAGTCCTGAAGAGACCTGATAAGCTAAATTCAGATGGATCCCCCCTATCAATGGACTTAGAGAGGGGCAGGGAGAAGATGAGGGAGGGAAGGTGGGATTCGGAGGGAATGTGGGAGGAGGTTACAGCTGGGATACAAAATAAATAAACTGTAATTAATATAAATAAATAATAATAAAGAGAAAAATATCTTTGTTAAATTAACTTCTACAGTCTGAAAGACAAACATGATTTTGTTAGTCTTTTTAAATAACAGTAAATGTTATGATGTATATTACTCGCAAAGAACGTCTTAAAATTTAATATAATCTCCTTTATAAAAAAGAGTCAAATGCTTAATATCAAATGAATGTTAATTCTGTCATAGTTGATATATGCCAAAGTTAATAACCATAAAAATAAGTTCATAAATCAAATCAAATGAATATTTCTATTTATCATTTTTAAATCTGATATCTCAAAGTAGGAGGATTAAATCTCACAAATATGACTGGATATTATGAGTCACTTTGACTTTTTTTTCTAATTTTATCTAGAAGACAAAACTTTGCTTATTGTGCAGTCTTTTATTATCTTGATTGCAATTTCATTTCAGTTGCCCTTGACAAGATATATTTGCAGTGACCTCTGGTTTTTTAAATATTCAACAGAAATTTTACAGAGTTTCCCATAACCTTGATTAACAGCCTTTTGTGAAACTAAATGCTGAAACAACAACTTTATTTGGAAAGTTTCTTGAGTGTTTTATGCTGATTTCTTTTTTTTTAATGTAAATAGTAAATTTTATGTCATGTTAAAAAGAATATGCTCCATGTATGAGCTACACTTCTTTTTTTTAATTTATTTATTTTTATCTCAATCACAGGTTAGGTACTTTGAATCCCAGGTGTAGCCCCCCCATTCCCTCCTACCCTCCCACTCCCTCCCTCATCTCCTTCTTCCCCGCCCCCTCCAAGTCCACCAACAGGGGAAGACCGCCTTCCCTTCCATCCAACCCCAGCTTATCCTGTCTCCTCAGGGCTGGCTGCAAAGTCCTCCCCTGGGATCTAGCCAGTCTGTCACTCCCTGGCTTGTATGGGGGAGGGTCAATTCTATTTCACTAAGTGTATATGTAATCAGCAGTCACTGAAAAAATATGAGAACACAGGTGAAATATGGTACAGTTTTTCTCTTGTCAGTAGCAGTGCAAATAAATGAAACATTTACAACTTGGTTTATCATCCAGAGTTTTTGATCTTATGGAACAAAGAAATAAAGTAACATAGAAACTGATATTCTATATAAAATGTCAACAGATATTTCTCTGCAGATTGAGAAAAACAGAAACTCAGCACACACAGCGATAGCTCATAGGATAACGCACAATTATTGTACAAAAATGAACTACGACTATTTCAGATTTGCAATATGTGTGTGGAAATTTACATTGACTCCAGTTTATGTGCAACTCAGAAAAAAATTAAAGCAATGACAAGTCCCATTATCTCAAAATAGACTATAATCTACCTAATGCTTCAGTGAATCCTGTTAACCTTTTTTTTTTTTTTTTTTTGGATAAAAATGAGACACAGGTATAATCATGACTCTTTCTGCCTATAATCCCATAAGTCAGGGGGAAGAAACAGGAGGATTACCTTAAATTCAAGCCCAGTTTTCTCTAAAAAATGAGTTTCAGGCCAGTCAGGCTTTTATAGTCAAACCCTGTTTCAACAAGCAAAATCAAACTAGGAATTGTGCACATAACCAGTGGAGTATTTTATTTTATTTTTAATGCCTGTATCTGTATTTTTAAAACTCATAACATTTTAATCTATTTGGTTTTATTATATGTATAAAATAAATTAGATTGTTGTCCACAATAAAAGCATCTACAGTGAAATATCCTAACTCTTAAAATATTTTGGAAAAATATTGGTTCTTTGATCAATTAAAAATAAGTCAAGGATATAGCTTGAATTATTCAAAAATTATATTTTAAATATAGATTTTAATTCCTTATTCATTTTTCCTTTAGCAATAAAAATTATATATAAATGATTTGAGCTGCCTCTTTAAGCTGCTTTTTATTTTAATTTTTTCACAATTTATTCATTATATATCCCGATTGAAGACCTCTCCCTCAACTCTCTCCAGTCCCACCCTCACTCTTTGTTCCCCCCATCCTAGTCCCTTAACCCACTGAAAGGGAGAG
>CM053742.1:66330247-66347680 GCA_028658305.1 Pachyuromys duprasi
GCAACCAATTTAATGACAGAGGCAGCTCCTAATCCCCTTATTCAGGGCCCACATGGAGGCTGACCTGCCAATCAGATACATCTGAGCGGGGGGGGGGGGGGGCAGTGTCAGGGGTAGAGGAGTCTAGGTCCTCTCCATGTGTGGTCCATGGTTGGTGCATCAGCCTGTACAGGAAAACCTGGGCTTAGATTTTTAGTTTTGTTGTTCTCCTTGTGGGGCTCCTATCCCCTCTATGTTTTTCTATCCACCCCTTCTTCCATAAGACTCCCTGAGCTCTGCCCAAAGTTTGGCTGTGAGTCGCAGCATCTGCTTCAATCCCCTGTTGAGTGGAGCTTTTCAGAGGACCCTCTATAGGAGGCTCCCATCCTGTTTGTGTGGGTTGATAGATTGCATTTTCCTACATGTTGATATCCATTTAGACCAATGAATGTCTAAACAAACGCTCTGTTTCTTGCATTATTTAATAAAGAATATTGTCAGGTTTCCAATAATAACTTGACAAAAAATTTTTTCTCTCTTTGTTTTCCTTTATTTGCTAAAGATAGATAGGATTCTCCAGGGTCTTGCACAAACTGGACAAATTTGTGGGGTTTTGTTGTTTTGTTTTTGTTTTAACCACTAGGATTCATGTACAACTCAGACATTAAATTTCTTTTTTCTGCCTTTCTCTTTCTGTTTGTTTGTTTTGGTTTGGTTGGTTGGTTGGTTTGTTGCATTTTAAGAAAGAGACACTGTTTAACTGTGCAGACTTGACTGTCCTGGAATAGCTTTTAAGTCCAAGCAGGCCTCTAACTCACAAAGATCTGCCTGCTTCTGCCTCCTTCTGCCCCATACTTGGATTAAAGGTGTATTCCCCCAAGCCCAGCTTCAAACTTTAATTTTCAAGTGAGTTAAAAAAAATAAGTAAAAAAAAAAAAGGAAACCAACATGTTCATATAATGACATTGAAGGCATGGGTAAAATGTTAAGTTTTAAATGATATTATTTCACTTCCTTTCTTTAATTTATATGGAAAACAAAATAAATTATTGCATTTATTATTGAGGTTTTTGGAAATAATTATATTTTACCACTAATTATGGTGTTTATGTTAAAATTTAATTATACTATGTAAATATAACATTTCTTTACCGGTTTCAAAAATACAATTTACTTGCCATTAAAATGTCACCAACATCTCTGGAGAATACTTCAAAACCTCATATAAATTAATGAATGGCAAAGGTCTAACTATATTTTAAAGATTAAAGATATTTAAGATATAAATTAATAAATAGGCCATATTTGTTGGCACAAACCTGTAATCTCAGTATGTTGAAGGCTAGAACAGGGTATGATGTCAGCCAAAACAACAAAAAAATTATTCCTTAAAATTGAGAACACCAAATAGACTAGACCATATCACATCATAGTCAAAACAATAAACCTACTGAACAAAGAAAAAAATATTAAAAGGAGCAAGGGAAAAAGGTCAAATAACATGTAAAAGTAGACCTATCAGAATCATACCCAGATTTCTCAACAGAAACTATGAAAGCCAGAAGGGTTTGGGCAGAGGTCATGCAGTCTTTAAGGGACCACAGATGCCAACCCAGACAACTCTACCCAGCAAAGATTTCAATCAACATAGATGGAGAAAACAAAATATTCCACGACAAAACCAAACTTAAAAAAATGATTACAAAGCAACACAGACATACAGAAGATCCTGTATAGAAGGAAAAGTCCAATCCAATGAAAACAACTACATCGAAGAAAACATAGGATATAGACAACTACACAACAACAACAACAACTAAACAAAAGAATATATGCAATGAAATACACTAACACCAACAACCCTGCAAAAAAAGAAATTAAGATTCATTGGTCACTAGTATTTATCAACATCAATGGACTCAACTCTCTAATAAAAAGACACAGACTAATAGAATGGTTGCAGAAACAGGATCCAACATTCTGCTGTATCCAAGAAACACACCTCTGAAACAAAGATAAATACTACCTCAGAGTAAAGGGCTGGAAAAATGTTCTTCAAGCAAATGGACCCAGAAAACAAGCTGGGGTAGCTATCCCAATATCTAATAAAATAGACTTTCAACCAAAATTAATCAAAAAAGATGAAGAGGGGCACTACATTCTCATCAAAGGAAAAATCCACCAAGAGGACATCACAATTCTGAATATCTATGCCGAAAATACAACAGCGCCTACATTTGTAAATGAAACATTATTAAAGCTTAAATCACACATATTGATCCCAACACCTTAATAGTGGGAGAATTCAACACTCCACTCTCACCAAGGGACAGATCATCTATACAGAAGACAAATAAGGAAATAAGGTACTTACAGAGGTCCTAAATCAAATGGACCTAATAGATGTCTACAAAATTTTTCACCCAAACTTAAAAGAATATACCTTCTTTTCAGCACCTCATGGAACCTTCTCCAAAATAGACCATAGTTGGTTACAAAGCAAGCCTCACCAGATACAAGAAGATTGAAATAATGCCCTGTATTCTGTCAGTGACAGCTGGGTTAAGGAAGAAATAAAGTGAGAAATTAAAGACTTCCTAGAATTCAATGAAAATGAAGTCTCTGAAGAAAGAAATAGAAGAAGGCATCAGAAGATGGAATGATTTCCTGTGCTCAAATTAATGGGACGCAATGAAAGCAGTGCTCAGAGGAAAATTCATAGTACTAAGTGCCTTCAAGAAAAAACGTGTAACATCTCATAAAAACAACTTAATGGTTGGCCCAACTGAAAGCCCTGGGGGGAGGGGGGCGGAAAGAAGCAGATACACCCAAGAGGAGAAGACAACTGACTGGAAATAATCAAACTAAGGGCTGGAATCAATAAATTAGAATCAAATAACCTATTCAAAGAATCAATGAAACCAAGAGTTAGTTCTTTCAGAAAATCAACAAGATAGACAAACCCTTAGCCAAACTAACTAAAAGGCCGAGGAAAATTATCTAAAACAGCAAAATCAGAAATGAAAAGGGAGACATAATTACAGATACTGAAGAAATCCAAACAATCATGAGGTCGTACTACAAAAGTTTATATGCCACAAAATTTGAAAATCTAAAGGAAATGGACAATTTTCTTGATAGAAATCATTTACCAAAATTAAGTCAAGATCAGGTAAAAGATTCAATTCTCCTATATCCCCCAAGGAAATAGAAGCAGTCATCAATAGTCTTCAGAATTCTACCAGACTTTCAAAGAAGTGCTAACTCCATTTCTCATCAAAGTATTCCACAAAATAGAAAAAAAAGAACATTACCAAACTCATTCTATGAAGCCACAGTCACCTTGATACCTAAACCAAAAGACCCCAAAAAAGAAAACTTCAGACCTATCTCTCTCCTGAAATTTGATGCAAAAGTACTCAATAAAATTCTGGCAAAGCGAATCCAAGAACACATAAATGATATCATCCACCATGACCAAGTAGGCTTCATCCCAGGCATGCAGGGGTGGTTCAATATATGGAAATCCATCAATGTAATCCACCATATAAACAAACTGAAGGAGGAAGAACATGCTCATCTCCTTAGATGCCGAAAACTAATTTGACAAAATCCAGCACCTATTCATGTTTAACATCTTGGAGAGATCAGGATACAAGGCACATACCTAAACATAGTAAAGACAACATAAAGGAAGCTGATAGCCAACATAAACCAAAAGGGAGATAAACTTAAATCAATCCCACTGAAATCAAGAACAAGGCAAGTCTGCCCACTATCTCCCTATCTTTTTAACATAGTCCTAGCTAGAGCCATATGAAAACTAAAGGAGATCAATGGGATACAAATCAGAAAGTAAGAAGTCAAAGGATCACTATTTGCAGATGACATGAATGTATACATGAGGGACCCCAAAGATTCAGCCAGAGAACTCCTCCAGCTGATAAACACCTTCCCCAAAGTGGCTGGATACAAAATCAATTAAAAAAAATCAGAAGCCCTCCTGTATACAAAATGGCTAAGAAAGATATTAGGGAAACAACATCCTTCATAATAGCCACTAATAACATAAAATAACTTCGTGTGATTCTAACCAAGAAAGTGAAAGACCTATTTGAAAAAATCTTCAAGTCTCTGAAGAAAGAAATAGAAGGAGGTATCAGAAGATGGAAAGATCTCCTGTGCTCATGGATCAGTAGAATTAACAGTGAAAATGGCTATCCTGCTGAAAGCAATCTACAGATTCAATGCAATTCCCATCAAAATTGCAGCACAATTCTTTACAGACCTTGAAAGAATATCTCAACTTCATATGGAAAAGCAAAATTCCAGAATGGCCAAAATGATCTTGTACAATAACAGATCATCTGGAAGTATCACTATCACTGATCTCAAGCTATCCTACAGAGAAATAGCAATAAAAACTTCATGGTACTGGCAGAGAAACAGTATGGTAGATCAATGGAATTGAATAGAAGACCCAGAAATAAACCCATATCCCTATGAATACTTGATTTTTGACAAAGGAGCCAAAACCATTCAATAGAAAACAGACAGCATCTTCAACAAATGGTGTTGGTCTATCTGGATGTCTACATGTAGAAAAATCCAAATAGATCCATATTTATCACCTTCCATAATACTAAAGTCCAAGTGGATCAAAGATCTCAACATAAAACCAAACACACTAAATCGGTTAGCAGAAAAATTTGGGAAGAGCCTAGAACTCATTGGCACAGGAGACAACTTCCAGAACAGAACACCAACAGTACAGCCTCTGAGATCAACAATCAATAAATGGGACCTCATGAAACTGAAAAACTTCTGTAAAGCAAAGGAAATGATTGTCAGAACAAAACAACAGCCTAGGGACTTGGAGAGGATCTTCACCAACCCTATATCTGACAGAGGGCTAATATCCAGAAAATATAAAGAACTAAAGAAGTTAAAGAACAACAAAGCAAGTAATCCAATTAAAAATGGGGCACAGAACTAAACAGAGAATTCTCTGTAAAGGAATACAGAACGGCAGAAAAACACTTGAAGAAATGCTCAACATCCATATTCATTAGGGAGATGCAAATCAAAATGACCCTGAGATTTCACTTTAAAACCATCAGAATGGCTAAGATCAAAACCTCAAGTGATAGTACATCCTCTATAGGAATTGGAGAAAAGGAAACCTTCCTCCAATGCTGGTGGGAATGTAAACTTGTACAACCACTTTGGAAATCAATTTGGTGTTTTAGACAATTAAGAATAGTGCTTCCTCAAGATCCAGCTATAGGACTCCTAGGCATATATCCAAAACATGCTCAAGCACACAATAAGGACATTTGTTCAACCAAGTTCATAGCAGCTTTATTCATAATAACCAGAACCTGGAAACAACCCAGATGTCCCTCAACAGAGGAACGCATACAGAAATTGTGGTACATTTACACAATGGAATACTACTCAGCAATTAAAAACAAGGAAATCATGAAATTTGCAGGCAAATGGTGGGATCTAGAAAAGATCATCCTGAGTGAGGTATCCAATAAGCAGAATGATACACATGATATATACTCACTTATAAGGGGATACTAGACACATAATATAGGATAAACCTACTCAAATCTGTATGCCTAAGGAAACCAAGCTAGAAGGAGGATTCTGGGTAGGAAGATCAATCTTCACTCAAAAAGACAAACAGGATGGACATTGGAAGAGGGAGAAAACAGGAAACAGGACAGGAGCCTACCACAAAGGGAATCTGAAAGACTCTGCCCAGCAGTGTATCAAAGCAGATTCTGAGAAGCATAACCAAAATTTGGGAAAAGTGCAAGGAATATATGAAAGAAGTGGGAGTTAGTAAGACGTGGGTAGGACAGGAAATCCACAAGGACAGCAACAGTACCAAAATAACTGGGCACAGGGGTATTTTCTGAGACTGACTCCAAACAAGGACCATGCATGGAGTTAACCTAGAACCCCTCTTCAGATGTAGCCCATGGCAGCTCAGCGTCCAAGTGGGTTTCCTAATAATGGAAACAGGGACTGTCTCTGACACGACTATGTGGCTGGCTCTTTGACTACCTCCCCTGAAAGAGGAAACAGCCTTACTAGGCCACAGAGGGGGACAATGCGGCCAGTCTTGATGAGATCTGATAATCTAGGGTCAGATGATAGAGGAGGAGGTCCTCCCTTATCAGTGGACTTGGAGAGGGGCATTGCAGGAAATGAGGGAGGGAGGATGGGATTGGGAGGGAATGAGAGAGTGGACTACAGCTGGGATACAATACGAATAAACTAATGAATATAAAAAATAATTTAAAAATTGAGAAAAAGATTTTATCATTCAGCAAGGACATTTTCTCAACTATGTTCATAGCAGCTTTATTTGTAACATCCAGAATGTTGAAATAACCTACATGTCTCTCAGTGAAGTAATGGATACAGAAAGTGTGGTATATTTACAAAATGGAATACTACTAAGCAATTAAAAACAAGGAAATCATGAAATTTGCAGGCAAATTGATGGAACTGGAAAAGATCATTTTGAGTGAGATAACCCAGAAGCAAAAAGTCACATATGATATATACTCACTTACAAATGGATGGTAGACGTATAATATAAATAAACATACAAAAGCCTACAGTCCTAAAGAAGCTAAACAAGGAGGACCCTAAGGAAGAGGCTTAATCCTCATTCAGAAGACCCAACAGAATAGACATTGGAAGGAGGAGAAGACTAGGAACAAGACAGGAGCCTTCCACAGAGGACCTCTGAAAGACTCTTCCCACCAGGGTATCAAAGGAGATATTGAGACTCATTGCCAAACTTTGGGCAGAGTGCCAGAATCTTTCTGGAAGAAGAGGGAAATAGAATGACCCGAAGGGGACAAGAACGCTACAAGGAGAACAACAGAGCCAAAATACCTGTGCCCTGGGTGGGGTGTGTTGCAGAGACCAAATCTCTAACCAGGAACCATGAATGGAGGGGACCTATAACCCCTGTTCAAAGGAAGTCCACTGGCTGCTCAGTTTCCATTTGGGTTCTTAGTAAAGGGTACAAGGGCTGTTTCTGACATGAACTCAGTGTCAGGCTCTTTGATCACCCTCCGCCCCTGGGGGGTGCAGCCTTGCCTGGCCACAGAGGAAGATGATGCAGCCAGCCTTGATGAGACCTGATAAGCTAGGGTCAAATAGAAGGGGATGCATTCCTCCCCTATCAGGAGACTAGGGAAAAGGGGGAGGGTGGGTAGCATTGGGAGGAGATGAGGGAGGCAGCTATAGCCAGGATACAAAGTGAATAAATTTACCAGAATTTGTTATTTTATACTATGATTCCAAACTAATAAATAATAGTTTCAGTTTTATTTGATTCATATTAAAAGAAAGGAGGCAATTTTGAATGAGTCATTATTATTTGATCTACATTATTTTGTCAAAACTTTTTAAGTGATTGTTTCAAGAATTCTCAGGCATGGCCTAAGGGTGTTTTTATTAGACAATTACTCTTTATAAATGGTCATGAGATAGAGTATGAAAGGGCATTTAGTCTGCACAAATGCACAGAAACTTCTTTACAAACTTAGAGATGGGACAATATAAAGTTACTTTGATTAAAATAAGTTTTCGTTTGTATGTTAAATTTTAAGAGAATATAATGTAATTTTGAAAGAGAATATAATGTGATTTTTGCCAGGGATTTATTACAAACAAGTCATACTAAAATATTACAATAAATAAGTTGATAACATATAAGATAACTATTATATATAAAAGTCTAGAAATATATTAAAATTTAGTACTGTTGAGTTGTCTTATGACATAACAAAAACAAAAATAATAAATCATGTCACTATAGCTTAAAATATTAATACTAGGCTAGGCATAATTGGAACATACCAATAACCTTAGCACTTTATCAGAAGAAGTGGAAGATTATGAATTTCAAGGTATGTCTTAGTGAGAAACATTTTCAGAAATTAAAAATAGTTCATAATTGTAAGGATATTTCCTTCTAAGAAGATGTGAGAACTTTATAAAAGTATAAAGGATACAGATTATTCATTCATATAATGACTGTATTTGTTTGCTTTGTTTCCAATAAATGCAATTCTCTACTTAGAACATTTTTTCTTCTTCTATGGAGTGTAAAGACAAGCTACATTTGTAAATATATGCTAACACATGATGAATCTCTCTCTTAGCATATCAATCTATCCACTAACAGAGATTCTGTAAATTCAAATATGAATATTTTACTTTTAAATATGTGATTATAATTTTTTATTGTTTATGTTAATTATTCATCTCTGTGATGTATTCACTTGTTAGTTTTAAAATTCCAAATTAATTAGAAATAAATAAAATAAGACATTTTAAATTTTCTGAATTTCTCATTCAAAATGACCATAATATTGAACAGAACTGCCTACTCTTGATTTTTATCAGGGGATAGACAAAGCCATATACACTGAGAAATTAAAACACATATGCCTATGATTTCTCTGTACATCTATATTTAGAAAACATCATGCATACTAAAAACACAACTTCCCTTCATTTTATGCCTATTAGACTTGAGACACAAAGCCACATAAAAGATATTGTTAGGGTAAGGTGCAAACACAATGAATGGTGACAATAAAACAAGATGCAAGGCAAATAATGAGTCAATAATTCTTCACTCTTTTTAACTAAACTAGAGTATTTTAGTAAGCAATGAAATAAAGAAAACACACATAATCAGCTATTACCCAATTAAATTTTCTATCATAGGATGCATCCATTTTGAATTGCTAAGCAAATATGCTTCTCAAATCTATTATGACTTGAACAATAGGACATTTCATTTTTATGACTCAATAGACACACAGAAAAAAAATGAGATTTGTCTGGATACATGTAAAAGCAGACAAATAAAACAGTGTAGCATACATCCAATAGGAAATCTTCCTTCTCTTTTTATATAGTGTCTGCTACTTTATTGGGTACATTTTTATCTGTTAAAATGTGATAACTAGTCTCAGCACCCAGAACATACAGTCTAGAGATAATCCAAAAGGTATTTTTTAAAGATAATTTAAATTTAATTTGGAGATGAAGTTATATGTTCACATTTTATATTTTTTTATTTTTTAAATGTAATTTATTTATTTTTATATCAATCACAGATTAGGTACTTTGCATCCCAGGCTTAACCCCTTTCCTCATTCCCTCCCACTCTCCCCATCCCTCCCTCATCTCCTCCCTGCCCCCTCCAAGTCCACCAACGGGGGAGTACCTCCTCCCCTTCCATCTAACCCCAGTTCATCTTGTCTCCTCAGGGCTGGCTGCAATGTCCTCCCCTGGGCTCTAGCCAGGCTGTTACTCCCTGGCATGTATGGGGGAGGGTCAAAGAGCCAGCCATGGAGTTCATGACTGAAACAGTCCCTGTTCCCCTTACTAGGGTCTTCAGTTGGACACCGAGCTACCATGGGCCAAATCTGAGCAGGGGTTCTAGGCCATATCCATAGATGGTCCTTGATTGTAGAAACTGTCTCATACAAGACCCCTGTGCCCTGCTCAGTTTGGTCTTTGTGGAGCTCTTGTTCTCTGCAAGTCTTACTAACTTCCCCTATTTTTATTATTATTTCCTGCCCTCTACCGAAGGCTTGGTTGTGAGTCTTAATATCTGCTTTGTTGCTATAGTGATTCTTTCAGAGGCCCCCTTTGGTATGCTCCTGTCCTGTTGCTTGTTTTTTCCTTCATTCAATGTCCATCCCATTTGTTCATCTAAACAAGCATTGATCATACCAACCTGGGTCCTCCTTCTTGTATATCTTCCCTAGGTGTATAGATTTCAGCATGACCTTCCTATCCTATAAGTCTATATAAGTAAGTATATACCATATGTTTCTTTCTGCTTTTGGGATACCTCACTTAGGATGATCCTTTTCAGGTCCCACCATTTGCATGCGAATTTCATGATTCCCTCCTTTTTAATTGCTGAGTAGTATTCCATTGTGTAAGTGTACCATAATTTCTGTATCCATTCCTCGACTGATGGACATCTGGGTTGTTTCCAGGTTCTGGCTATTACAAATAAGGCAGCTAGGAACATAGTTGAGCAAATGTCCTTGTTGTGTACTTGAGCATCTTTTGGATATATGCCTAAGAGTGGTATAGCTGGGTCTTGAGGAATCACTATTCCTAATTGTCTAAGAAAGCAACAAATTGATTTCCAGAGTGGTTGTAAAAGTTTGCATTCCCACCAGCAATGGAGGAGGGTTCCTCTTTCTCTACAACCTGTCCAGCATGCGTTGTCACTAGAGTTTTTGATCTTAGCCATTCTGGTGGGTGTAAGGTGAAATCGCAGGGTCATTTTGATTTGCATCTCCCTGATCGCTAAGGACCTTGAGCATTTCTTTAAGTGTTTTTCTGCCATTCTATAATCCTCTAGAGTGAGTTCTCTTTTTAGCTCCGTACTCCATTTTTTAATTGGATTATTTGATTTCTTGCTTTTTAACTTCTTGAGTTCTTTATATAGACTGGATATGAGCCCTCTGTCAGAAGTAGGATTGGTAATGATCCTTTCCCAGTCTGTAGGCTGTCGTTTTGTTTTGATGAGAGTATCTTTTGTTTACACAAGCTTTTTTTTTTTAATTAGCCCATCTGAGATTGAGAGTTTCCTGACTTCAGAGGCACAGAACATATTTGCTGTTTCAGCTAGTTGGCAGTGCTGCTAGTACTTCACTTTAATATATTATTTATCACAATTTATTTCTTGATTTTTGGACATAATTTACTAGAAATAAAACTGTATAATGCCTGTATACCAAGAATAAAAATAGCCTTCCTTTTCTCTAGAAGACATGGGTAGTATACAGTACAGATATGTTGTTTTTCATATGAGAGCTGTGAGAACAAGTATCATGTGGAAATGTATACGTGTTTGCACACACACACACACACACACACACACACACACACACATATATATATATATATATATATATGTGAGGTAATAATAGATATAGAAGAGGAAGGATCTTTATAGGACAATCCATCAAATATGCACTAACAGTTGGATATTATTTGTAATATTTTTTTATTCCTTAATGTGACACATATCCTCAAGCACATATGCTATAAACTACAGTACAGTAAAATTTATGCTATCTACAAACAGAAAGTATTTTATTTTAAAACTTTATCTCATTTCATCATGAGTTATTTTTATTCATCAATCCACTTTTTCCACTGTGGTTATTCATTCAACATATTACTTAGATCTTTGCTTCAAAAGTGTTGTCACTGGACAATCAGCATGAATAGCACCAGGGGAGTTGTCAAAAAATATCCTAAGTTCCTACATTTATTTCAACATAGCAACACAGTTTATATAAATATAAAATGAAAAAGAACTTTAAGAGAATATATTCATCAAAGAAAACGTATTTTTAAATTTATATGTTATTTATTACAACTTATTCACTTTGTATTCTGGGTGTAGCCCCCTCTCTCATCTCCTGCCAGTCCCATCCACCTTCCCTCTTTTCCCCTTATGCCCCTCCCATAGTCTGCTGATAAGTAAGGATCTCCTCCCTTTCTATGTTACCCTAGCCCTCAGATTTCATCAGGGCTGCCTGCATCATCTTTCCCTGTGGCCTGGCAAGGCTGCACCCCCTAGGTGGAAGTGATCAAGGAGCCTGACACTGAGTTCATGTCAGAGATATCCCCTGCTCTTCTTATCAGGATACCTACATGGAAATGAGCAGCCTATGTGTTTCATCTGAGCAGAAGGTCTATGTCCTCTCCATCCATGGTCCTTGTTTGGAGTATTGGTTTCTGCAGGATCCCCTGGGCCCAGGTGTTTTGTTTTGTTTTGTTTTGTTTTGTTTTTGCTCAGCTTATCTCTTTGTGGAGTTCCTGTTCCCTCCAGCTCTTTCTATCTCATCCTTCTTCTATAAGAATCCCTGCATTCTGCCCAATGTTTGGCTGACTCTCAGCATCTCCTTTGAGGTTCCATTTGTCAAAGAAAGCATATTTTACATTACAAAATAAATGATTCTCAGATATGTATGTATATATGTTCATTAAGAAGGACACTTGGGGATAACCTGTTGTCAGGAAAACCACTTTAATGACATATACAAATAAAATAAAACACAAAACTGAGACAAAGGAAGATTAAGTACCACACTAAGGTATCAATGCCATAACAAGACAGATGTGAAATTTTTTTGCCTTTTTTAATTAATTCGTTTTTTATTAATTACAGTATATTCCCTTTGTATCCCAGCTGTAGCCCCATCCCTAATTCCCTCCCAACACCACTCTTACTCCCTCTTCTTCTCCTATGCCCCTCCCAAGTCCATTGCTTTGTGAGGTCCTCCTCCCCTTCCACCTGACCCTAGCCTATCAGGTCTCATAAGGATTTGCTGCGTTGTCTTCATCTGTGGCCTGTAAGGCTGCTTCCCCCTCAGGTGGAAGTGACCAAAGAGCCTGACACTGAGTTCATATCAGATACAGTCCCTGTTACCCTTACTAGGGTACCCATTTGGACACTGAGCTGTCATGGGTTACATCTATGCAGGGGTTCTAGGTAATATCCATGAATCGTCCTTGGTTTGAGTATCAGTCTCAGAAAAGACCCCTGTGACCAGATTTTTTGGTTCTGTGAGATATTAATCAAGAATCAAAGCAATTTTACTCAACTGCTTTAGAAATGCTTTTCTTCATTACTGATTATTGAATCATACATTGTATAACATTGACTAGGTACTATTTTGATAAGAAATTAAGACATATAGTGGAGGCTGAAATATTTATATATCTACACCATAATGCATTTCTTAAAATATTCATGGGTGTTAAAATTTCATCAGGGACAAAATGTTTTTCTGGGAGTACACAAAAAGAAAATTCTCTACATTTGGGACATACTCTTATAAAGACAGTCTGAATTTGCTACAGCAGGCTTGTGTCTCTTTCTCAAAAGTAATATAGCAAACGCAGCTTTGGAAATCAGTTTAACATGTGTGAGTAATTCTGCATACAGTGCTGTTTTAATGTATGTCCCTGAAGCATTGTATTGTCATCCTATATTGAGGGAAAATATACAGAAAGATTCAGTTCATTCTGTTTCTTACTATGGGATTTTCTAAATGAAAGGTTTCTTTTTTTTTTCTTATCTGCAATTTGCATCCTTTGAAACCTTCAGGGGATTTCAGAGAGTTCTATAGGTATTTAATTGGGCTCAGTGTGTTTAAAATCTTCCTACATGGTATTTGAATGTCAGATATTATATTTTATACATTAAGCTGTTCTGTAAAATTATAATGGGAAAGTTTTATTAATTTAATACAATGGAACTTAGAATTTAAATATTTGCATTTCATTCTACTTGAATTCTGAAAGTCCAATTTTCTACTTTGTAGATGAATTTTCATATAGCAACATGCCTGTTCTGGAAGTGATTACATCTAAAGACCTTCTAAGTCTATTTGATTTAGCTGGAATAAAATATGTTCTGGATTACAATAAGATCTGGCTGTAGTACATACAGACCCTTAGTACACACCATTAATATCAAACATTGAAGGAAAGATTAGTTTATAGACAGAAAGCCCCATGTTTGAAAGTGACTTCTAATTGAGGGACAGACAAGGTGATGAATAAGAGAAAGATTTGACAGATGAGTCAGAGATAGGATACACCCAACTCTCAAAAGACCAAGATGGCAAAGAGAAACAACTAAAGAAAAGGTAAAGAGACACAAAAGAGGTGTTTTTTTTTTCATTTTTATTTATTTATTTATTTTTACCTAGAAAGTCTAACCAGGATAGTTTTACAGAATCAGGTTGCAGAGAAAACAATCTAGAAATGGGTGCAGACAGAATGAGACAGAGAATGACAAGGAGACAGAAGATGAAAACATATTGTCAATTGCAATATTTACGAGAGTTTTGGATTTTGACATAATTTTTAAGAACATTGTCAGTGCAAAAAATCTATGCAGCTTGATTAAATCTTGAAAATTGATATGACAATGAATGAGGTTTTTATTGTATTGTATTTCATAAATATCTCTAATGAGTGTTGTATCTGTGCTGTCTCACTTTATATGAACTTGTTCAAGCTGGAGTAATCAGGCAAAAGAGAACCTCAACTAGTAAAAAAAAATGTCAAGCAGATGGTCCTATGAACAAGTCTGCAGTGCATTTTCTTAATCTAGGTAATTAATTCATTTTTTATGTTTTTACATTAATGTATTATTATATCATTTTCTGTAAATGATGTGTTTATTTCCTCAGATGAGAAGATGAAATGAGAGCCATACAAAAGCTTTACAAATATTTGGCTTGGACTGAAAGCTCAGAGCATTTCTACCTGATATTCCCTAAGTTTAGATCTGGAAGCACCTAGTCTCCTTACAATCTACTCTTCTGTAGGCCCAAACCTTGAAGACTTCAGCTTGCAACCTCCATCTACTACTCTAGAAATAGAATGTTTCCATCCTCCAAGACTTACTGTTGAATAAGCTCACACTTTCTAGCTCCTTCTGAAATCTGGCCAGCTGTTTCAACTCAGCTATGCTGACTCAAACGCCTCTCCAATATAACTGATTTAGTATGGCTTTACTAGGCTTCTGACTGAAGTGCTTTCCTTGGAAAAAACTGTCTCTGAAGTCCTTGAACTGAACTGCATGAACTGAAGGGAAATGGACAAATTCAAGTGAACTCAACTGCATTCCACTGAATTGAATTCAACTCAACTTTACTCTCTCTGTGTGCAGTGCTCTTATGTGGTCTCTCTTTTCTGTCTCCTTGAGACTAGGGCATATCCTATCTCAGACATATTCTGTCAAATCTTTCTCTGATTTGTTATTTTTCTGCCCCTTAATTAGGCATCATTGGGGGTAAAAGCGTGTACTAAAAGTGTGTTTGTATTCCAGCCAGAGAGATTGAAGGTGTGTACTAAGGGTGTGTCTGTATTCCACCTGGATCACACAGGCCTAGATTTATGGATGTGATCCATTGTCAGAGTAGCCATGTTGCTGGATTAAAATTCATCTACAATTTTCCCTTTCTGTTTTCTTTTTCTTTCAGACCTACTCATTTGCTTCTTGTTACTCTTTTTTTCAAATTCAGGGCCTTCCTTTTTTTCTTTAATTATTGTTACATGTTTATATATGCAGAATAAATATATATTCTGAAAAATAGCTTTCTCAGTCTTCTGTATATTATTACTTGTAATTTTGTTTTCACTACTGACAATTTGCACTGGACATCCATTTTTTTTTTCTAGGGAAGATTGTCTCACTCTCAGAATTTATTTTTCTTTAGTTCTTTGTGTAGGATTGATTTAAGTTAAAATCATGATCACTGTTGAACGTGCCACATAGGATGGTCGTCCTATTATATAGGAAGGCATAGTGAGCAAACTATGAGAAAAAGTCTACAAATAGCAATCCTCTATGCATGCTGCATCATTTCCTGCCTCCAGGTTTCTTCCTTGAGTTCCTGCACATATTTTGTTATGACAATAGAAACCTCAGTAAGACAATAACATTTCAACAACTTTAAAATAAGTAAATGTAACTTGATAATTTTAATACAAAATGAAAGCAATTGAGAATGAATTACATGAGATGATCAAAACAGAAAAAAGAGTTGATTATAGAAGAGAATGAATGGGTAGTATATTTGGAGCTTTTACTCCCTGAGATTATTTTTTAACTTTTAAAGACATAGAAAATAAAAATGTTAAATTCATTGGTAATTCCAATTTGATCTATAAGCAATGAAGAATAGTGTAATGATGGTTATGGTTCAGCATGTCTTCATTGTTTCTTCTAAAAGTTTCTTTAGTTATCTCTAATAGCCATAGAAATGAACAAACTCTACTGGTTTTTAAGTTGTATAAGATTCTAAGTGAGAAACTTTGTTTGAATACTGGGTGTCATCATCTATACAGAAAGCTTTCCATATTGCTATATTACCAAACTTTCTTTGAGCATTGATAACTGTATACATTTTATTCCAGTTTACTCACAGTGTTTCACATTCATTTAAATTGCAAAAAGTAGGTGCTTACAAACATCAGTGATGGTTCTATTTTAGAACATAATAAACATCAGATTTTAGTTAAAGATGTTAAGCTGTTGATTAAAAGGTCTAAATCTAGGAGACAACTCATTTACATTACCAGGAGGTTAGAGTAGATATCATCTAAGTCTCAAGGAGTCTGAAAATTCAACGGCAATGTAAATGCACATTCACTTTTTGGGATTTTAATAGTTTTAAGATTATAACCCTAAGAGAAGGATCAGCAAAATCCCTTCATTTTATAGCTAAGGAAAACAAGACATAGTGAGTTTACAAGATCTATCCAAGGTTATTGAGCTAGTTAATTTCAATTCACAGATGAGAATTCTATATTAAATATGGTAACGGACTAAAATATGTGAATTTATTAGCTTTGTGGTGCAAGATTTCATGAATAGTAATTAGAAAGTTAAGAAGTACAGTGAAAATTGTGATTTAATATTCAATATTGGGAAAATATGATTCAGTCAGTTGTTTACAGAATCTCTATTTAGCTGGCTTGTCTGCTTTGTAACTCAGAAGATATGCTTTCCTTTTTCTTGTTTCTATTTCTTTCTTTCAAATTTTGGTACTTCATGAATTTTTAGATTTATTTTTTTAAAATCTCATACATGCCCATGATGCAGTTTGATTGAATACATACTCACTCTTTCCCTCAAATTATTTCTATGCCCCCCAATATATTTTTCAACTCCATGTACAACCCCCTTTTATTCTTTTAATAACCCACAGGGTCCTCTTAATGCTGCCAGTGTGCAATGGAGTATATGAAGGATATCACACCCTGTTTGTCTTCTTTGTGGCTGTTTTTTGAAAATATATTGATAAAAATGGCAGCCAGCTCAAAAGGCATGGCTTCTTTCTTTCTCTTCTCCTACTCCCTTATGAAAGCTGCTGTGATGTCAAGCCTGCCTGTACTGTTTTCTGTATAAAGTCTAATAAAATTATCCTGAGATTTCAAATAAATAAATAAAAACATTTAAAAGTAGGTTTAATTTTTTCTCTAGAATTTATAATTTTATTTTAGAAAGGGGGATTAACTAAATCCTTTTAAAAGGCATTTAAAAAAGCTTAGTTTTGTTTAGAGAATACTCTGTAAACGGGGAAATAAAGGCAGACATTATTTTGTCGAAAAGAGTTTCTATTAAGATGCACCTGAGGGAGATCCAAGACGGCTGCCACGAGAGAACACTGTGTCTGAGGAGTAGGAGAGCAGAAACAACGCAGCGACCAGGAGACTGAACTCTGGGACCTAAAACGCCAGCATTGTGAGTGCCAGGTGAGCGGAACTCCTACGGTGAGAAAATCAAGTGGGAAAACCCTAGGGACACCCAGTTATTACCTGGAGAAATTTCCCTGTGACCAGCAGCGC
>CM053742.1:66348180-66370211 GCA_028658305.1 Pachyuromys duprasi
AGGAAGGTCAAGCTGAAATTTACACACCTAGAGAGGATATACAGGAAGGAGGACCCAGGTTGGTATGATCAATGCTTGTTTGGATGAACAAATGGGATGGACATTGAGTGGAGGAGAAAACAAGCAACAGGACAGGAGCATGCCAAAGAGGACCTCTGGGGGTGTCAATGTAGCATTGTATCAGAGCAGATATTAAGACTCGTGATCAAGACTTTGGCAGAGGGCGAGAAGTAGTGATAGATCTGGGGGAGGTTGGTGAGACTCGGGGAGTACAAGAGATCCACAAAGACCAAAAGGAGCAGGGCACAGGGGTCTTGTATGAGATGGTTTCTACAATCAAGGTCCATGTGTGGATGTGGCCTGGAACCCCGGCTCTGATGGGGCCCATGGTAGATCAGTGGTTGACTGAAGACCCCAGTGAGGGAAACAGGGACTGTTTCAGTCATGAACTTGATGGCTGACTCTTTGATCCTCCCCCATACAAACCGGGGAGTGACAGACTGGCTAGATCCCAGGGGAGGACATTGCAGACAGCCCTGAGGAGACAGGATGAGCTGGGGTTGGACGGAAGGGGAGGAGGTCCTCCCCTGTTGGTGCACTTGGAGGGGGCAGGGAGGAGGGAAATGAGGGAGGGAGTGGGAGGGTGGGAGGGAATAAGGGAGGAGACTATGCCTGGGATGCAAAGTACCTAACCTGTGATCGAGATAAAAATAAATAAATAATTAAAAAAATAAAGTGGAGAATGATAGAGGAAGAAAAAATAAATAAACTACTTAAAAAATAAAAATAAATAAATAAAAAAACACGAAATAATTAAAAAATAAAATATGCCAGTAAAGTGATTTAAACTTAATGGTAGAATTACATTCGTATCAGGCCAAAAACCCATCTATTCTGCCTTCATATGCAAGTAGTTTTCATAAATCTCTTGTTTAATGTAGTATAAACTAATATTTCTACCAATCTCAGAGATCAGTACAAAATAAAATAACAGGACATAATTTTTTTAAAGTAAGTAAGAAAACATTTGAAATTTTATATTCAAAACTTATCTTTTATCCAGTGATGCACAGATATGAACAAAAGTCATACACATGTATTTCTTAGTGTCAATTTTCCTCAAATCTCTGGACAAATATATGAAACTCACTGTCATTTATTCATACTATGTGCTTTACCAGGGCCAAATGTTGTCTGTTTCTATGAATGCATTTTCAGAACAGTTCTTCAAAATCTATCTGCTATTTGATAAAGTATGTACTTCCATACAAAACCATTTAAAATGCCATTTTTGGATGGACTTTCTCTTTGGTTTTATTTTTGTTTATGTTAAAGAATATGAAAATGGTGCACATAATGTGTATTGCTATTTTTAGAGTAAAGGTGTAGAATGCAGTTTGTTACCAAAACACACAGAACTGTAAAACTGGTGTGTTAGGTGACCCTTATATGAAATAATTTTAAATACCCAATTGTATGCCACAAGATGTTTCACTAAACTTGTTTCCTGAATAAAAATCATTTCTAGATTTTTAATTTATTAACATTTATTATTTTGGCTCTATTGTTCTTTGAGTGGAGCTCCTGTCTCCTCCGGGACTTTCTATCTCCCTATTCTTTCATAAGGTTTCCAGAACTCTGCTCAAAGTTTGGCTATGTGTCTCAGTATCCCCTTTGATACCCTGGTTCATTTCTAGCACCCATATCAGAAACTACAAGCACCTGTTGTTTTAATTCCAGGGTATGTGATCTGTCTTCTTTCCTCTGTGGCAATTTACACACATGTGGCCTGAATATATATATATATGTTCACACATGTGAATGTAAAGCAAAAAAATTATCTTTAAAAAGATAAAGTATAAATAAATAAAATATGAAGAGCAAGTATTTATTTTAAAGCCTATATATTAAAAGTTCTACATCCATATTATTTGTAATACTTAAGTGACTTTTCAAAAACTTACAGTTTATATCAGTTTATTTAATGTGCTCATATCAGTTATTTTGATTTGTTTATAATTGTTTGTATCAATAATAACTATGCATAAAACTTGAATCTCGAGCAAAGTTTGAATTTATGTACATCTATGTAATTATATATCTACACATAAATATAATTCTGGGAGTTTGTTAAATTTATTAAAAATACATTATTATTGATGCCTATTATTATATATAGTGTAATGGTGTATATATTTATTAATATAAATTACTGAATTTTGTGTTTTTCAAACTTACTATGCTTTTTATTTATTCAAAAATAGTCTTATTGTTAAAATTTTTATCTTTAATGTTAACATGATTCTTTAAAAAAAATCAGTATCTCAAGGGTTTTCAAACTCACCTACCTTTAGAGTATTTTATGTGTAGAATCAAATGCAAAATCTCTTTGTTTACAATTTGCTTTATAGTATTTTAGTTAACAAAATAGCAATATATTTTATAATATTCTTTACTCTCCCCGAGATCCTCAAAGATCTTACTTAGCTACTTACCTACCCATGCAATACCATTTATTTATCTTTCTGTCTCTTAAGTAATAATAAAAAAAAAACCTCAAAGCAAAAAAAAAATTAACAGACAAAGTACAGAAACAAAACAAAATCACAAACACACAGGCAAACAAACAAATAATACTAATAATAATAACAATAAACATGGAATTAGTTTTCTGCTGGTTGACTATTTCTGGGCATGAATTCTACCCTGGAGCATGGTTGATTTATGCAGTCTGTTCTACAGGGTATGAGTAATTATTCCTTTCCCAGTAGGTATCAATTGTAAACAGCTTCTTGGATAACAGTACTATTTTTAAACAATGACATTAAACTGGAATGTGATGTATTATTGAGGTCCTCAGACTAATATTTCCTCTATTGAAGCCAGAACTCTTTTTTTAATTAAATTTTTATTTTTCATATAGGAGCTAGAATTCTTAATTCTCCCAAATTACATTAAAATTATTTTAGCTATATTATAATACAAATAAATAAATAAATAATAAAATAATGTAATTACTCATCACCATGTAAACAAAGGTATATAAAGATATGCAAAATGGAAAATTCCTACATGTACCTAGAAAAATGATTGTTATAACCTTCATAGTAAATTTTATTTAGAGTACCAGCAATCCTGTATTTCAAATAATATCATATGCTCTCTCTATATGTCACTCATTAAATAGATTTAACTCTAAAAACTATGCTACTGGTCATAGCAGCAAAATTATTTGACCAATATAATTAGAGTTATAAAAACATGATTTAAAAACACAATCTATTTCTAATAAGGAACTAGGAAAGAATCACTTACTAGATTCAGGATCAGAGTTCCCATCTCCTTCAGTGCGGTTGTTTGGTGCAGCATGATCAAAGTATTCTTCCTGACTATAGCCAAGAGGCAAGGCATGGGATACGCTGGGAAGGCTGCCTGAATCGTGGTCTCCCAATCCACCATCACTGATGCTTTCCTGAGAGCCTTCTGGTAGGTGAAATGTAACACGCCGCTGGGAATGAAAAGAACAAAGACGATTATAGAGTTTCAGCAATATTATGAATGATTGCTTAGTGGATCTAACTTATAAAATGTATTATTTCAGGTGTCTGGAAAAGCCAAATAAAATTATCTTGCAGTGTGAACAATTTCAGACTTTTATGAACAGGCATATCTATGTTCAAACCAGTTTCACCTGGGAGCCCTATTGCCTCTAGTATATTTCTAAACAGATAGAAGTCCTCCTCCCCTTCCATCTGACCCTAGCCTGTCTTGTTTCATAAAGACTGGCTGCATTGTCTTCCTCTGTAGCCTGGTAAGGCTGCTCCCAAACAAGCTGGAGGTAATCAAACAGCCAGCTACTGAGTTCATGTCAGAGACAGTCCCTCTTCCAATTACAAGGGAATCACTTGGAGACTGAGCTGCCATGGCTACATCTGTGCAGGGGTTCTAGGTTATCTCCATGTGTGGTCCTTCGTTGGAGTATCATTCTCAGAAAAGACCTCTGTGACCAGATTTCTTGGTTCTGTTGCTCTCCTATTGGACATCCTGTCCCCTCCAGAACTTTATATCTCCCCCTTCTTTCATAAGATTCCCTGCACTCTACCCAACCTTTGGCTATGAGTCTCAGCATCTGCTTTGATACAATACTTTGTAGAGTCTTTCAGAGATCCTCTGTAATAGGCTTCTGTTCTGTTGCATGTTTTCTCCCTCTTTAGATGTCGATCCCCTTTGCCTTTCTGCATGAGTATTGATCATTTTACCCACAGTCCTCCTCCTTAGCTTCTGTAAGTATATAGATTTTAGTATGTTTATACTGTATTATATGTCTAATATCCACTTATAAGTGAATATACACCATGTTTGTTTTCTGCTTCTGGGATACCTCACTCAGGATGATATTTTCTAGTTCCCACCATTTGCCTGCAAATTTCATGATTTCCTTGTTTTTAATAGCACAGTAGTATTCCATTGTGTAAATGTACCACAATTTCTGTATCCATTCTTCAGTTAAGGGAGTGGAGGAATATAAAGATAAACAGAATATGACCATCCAAAAAGAAATACAGGAAGATAAAAACAAACAGATTATGGCCATTCGTAAAGAAACATGGGAAGATGAAGTCAAATGCTTTGTGGCCTTTAGAAAGGAAATAATTAAATCACTGAAAGAAACAAAAGAAACAGAGGAATGTTCAAACAACCAGTTGAAGGAACTAAAGCAAAAACAGGAAAATACAGTCAGACAGGTGAAGGAAATCAACAAAATGTCAACAAAATATGAAGATACAATTGGAAAAATTAAAGAAAACACAAATGGAGGAAATTATGGAGAGGAAGCACTTAGGGAAGAAAACAGGAACTTTCGGAGGTAAGCATAATCAATAGAGTATAAGAGATAGAAGAAATAATCTCAGGTGTGGAAGATACAATGGAAGAAATCAATGTATCTGTCAAAGAAAACGTTAAATCCAAAAACTTCCTGACACAGACTGTCCAAGAAATTCAAGACAATATAGAAACACAAAACCTAAGAATAATAGGAATAAAGGAAAAGGAAGATTCCATCCTCCAAGGCCCAGAAAATATTTTCAACAAAATCATAGAAGAAAATTTCACCAACTTAAAGGAGAGGCCTGTAAGAATACAATAGGCCCACAGAATTCCTAATAAATTAGACCAGAAAAGGAATTCCTCCTGCCACATAATAACCAAAACATTAAATCTACAGAACAAAGAAAAAAAATACTAAAAGATGCAAGGGGAAAAGGCCAAGTAACATATAATGGTAATCTCATCAGAATTACAACAGAGACTTCTCAACAGAGACTATGAAAGCCAGAAGGGCCTGGAAGGATGTCAGGCAGACCGTAAGAGAACACAGATGTCAGCCCAGGTTACTATACCCAGCAAAACTCTCGGTCCTTATAAACGGAGAAAACAAGATTTTCAACAACCAAAAAAAAATTTCAACAATACCTACACACAAATCCAGCATTACAGAAGATACTAGAAAGAAAAATTCCATTTATTTATCTTTCTGTCTCTTAAATAATAAAAAAAACTCAAAGCAAAAAAAAAAAAACAAAATCAGAAACAAAACAAAATCACAGACACACATAGGCAAACAAACAAACAAATAATAATAATAACAATAAACATGGAATTAATTTTATGCTGGAAAACTAACTACATTCAGGAAAACACAGGGAAAAAATAACCTCACTACAGCAAAAGCTAAAGTAGCGAAGCACACAAACACACTACCACAACCAACAGCAAAATGAAAGGCTCTAACAGCCACTGTTCATTAATCTCCCACAACATCAGTGGACGCAACTCTCTAATAAAAAGACACAGACTAACAGAATGGATATGTAAACAAGATCCAACAATCTGTTGCATACAAGAAACACATGTAAGTCACAAAGATAGACATTACCTGAGAGCAAACGGCTAGAAGATGGTTTTACAAGCAAATGGACCCAAGAAGCAAGCAGGAGTAGCCATTCTTATATCTAATAAAATAGATTTTCAACCAAAATTAATCCAAAGAGATGGGGAAGGTCATTTCATACTCATCAAAGAAAAACTCCACCAAGAAGACATCACAATTCTGAACACCCATTCCCCAAATACAAGAGCATCCACATTTGTAAAAGAAATATTAATAAAACTGAGACCACACATAGATCCCCACACATTAATAGTGGGAGACTTTAACACCCCACTCTCAACAAAGGACAGGTCAAGAAAACAGAAATTAAACAAAGAAACAATGACTCTGATATAGGTCATGAATCACACGGACCTAAAAGATGTCTATAGAACCTTTCACCCAAACATAAAAGAATTTACCTTCTCAGCATCTCATGGAACTATGCGAGGAATATGGATGCATGGTGTCTGAGCTCAGGTTAGCAGCCACATGCCAGAATATAAATTAGTATAAGTGCATTATTTTAAGTTATGAGCTAGTCAGAGAACAGCCTAGTTACATGGCTTAGGTATTTGTAAAATAATAATTGAGTCTTACATGTAATTATTTCCAGGGAGCTTTGGGGGAGGGAGGAAAAAACACCTGTAACAAAATGGTCCCATACAACAAACATATGAAGATGTATAATTGTCAGCCTTTTATTAAACACATTGGAAAATAGGTTGAACATTAAACAAAATATCACATCATAAAATCCAAATACCTTTAGCAATTTAACACAACTTAAAGTCAATATAATACTCCATGCATGATCTATATTATTACAAATAAAATAAGCCAGATTTTCACAAAACTATAATTTCTTTTCTTTTCTGGGGTTTTTGAGACTAGGTTTCTTTGTGTAGTTTTGGTTAGTCCTAGATTTGCTTTGTAGCTTTGTAGACCAGGATATCTATCAGTCTCACAGAAATCCACCTGCCTCTGCCTCCCAAAGTGCTGTGATTACAGGTGTGCTCCAATAAGCCCAACAATTTATTTTCTTACAGTGAATACCTATTTAGAAAAATTTTAAATTTTGTTCATATACAAGTATTTATATATGACAGGAGAATATTTATTATGTTTCAAAATTTTATATTATATTAAAGTACAGGGTTTTCATTTACACTTTTTTTTCATTTACACTTTTATAGTGTAAAAATAAATAACAGAATATAGAAACAAAGAAACACTGCTGGCATAAGTACAAGAAGTTTGAAAGCTTAACATCTATGGCTAAGTAGTCAGTAATCTCTCCTAAACAGAACTGAAGTTCCCATTGAATAGCATGTAACATTATGGAAAATGATAGGAATGGTGGCTATGGATATTACTTTTTTATATAAAGGCTTCTTTATCTACACTAAAAATAGCAAGACAATTTTAGTAAAAACTATGTCATCCCATTTTGTGCTTGTAATTTACTAAAAACAAATAAACAAAAACTGCAAAGAATGTGCTAGAATGAATATGTAGTTTTTGGGACATGCATGTTAACACTCATTCAATTTTCAAAAGTATAGAGGAGAGAGAATAAGAGTGTTTAATGATCAACTTGAGGGACTAAATCTCATTGCTTTTGTTGACCATCTGGAATGCACTTAAAAGCATCAATACATCATGGCTACTTCATTTTCGCAAAGTAGTTATTCCACTTAAGACCTTTCCATATATGCATATATATATTTGAAGAACCAACTACAGAAAGGACACAGTGATCAAAGGTATTGCTTATTCTGTTTTTAAGTTATGACTATATTTCAACATTAGATCATGATGTATTGTTTGATAAAAAGAAATATAATGAAATAGCCTAATGTTCAACCACTTCTTGAGTGTTTTAGTTGTTCCTTAATTCTACTTTCAGAGTTTATAGTAGGATATACATTTTTCTGTCTTTGTAATTTATAGCAGTCCAACTAATATCACCAATTACATGAGAATGTCTATGTTTGTGTATGTGTGTGTGTGTATATGTATGTATGTATGTATGTATGAGACAGACAGAGAGAGACCCAACTAGTCCTATTTATGTTGCCCATATACTCACTGAATCTTCATCAAACTCACAGTGACTTCCCCTTAAAGAAAACTGAGTCCTTCCACGCTGCCTACAACTGTTCAAAGCCATCAACTATGAAGCTCTATAGTTCAGTGTCTTTATCACAATTTTTAAAAGCTCTCTTCAACAACTTCCCATCTGGACCATTTATTTTTATTGGTGGGGGTGGTTGGCACAGAAACCTTTGATGTCTCTTGTTTTCAGTTATAGCTACACAATCATATTTTCACTATAAAAGAGGCTTCCCTGCACATAGCAGCCAGTGGGCAAAAGTATTGATCATGGATTTTCACATTGTTTCTGTAGGGAGCTTGGATCATAGACATCAACTTGGTCTCTAAGGGAAACACAGATCACAGACACTCACATAATTTCTGGATGCAACAAAGCACATATTGTGGACATTAATATGGTTTCCCTCTGCAGACTGGATCATAGACATCAACATGCTATTTGAACGTTAATTTGGTTTCTGGTGGCAGCATGGATCATGGAAGTCTTTCAAGGAGACTTAATCTAGAAAATGAAGGATTCTTCATGTGAGGTATCTTGTTGTCGCTCAGAGTCAGGGTAAGCAGTTTGAGAAGCTTGTCTGAGGGTAGAACCTGCATAAGTTCCAGACTGCTGTATAAAGCCCTGTCCTTGGCACTGCCACCTTTCTCTACCCTGGGTGTGGCAATCATGTGTGGAGCCCCAGGCAGATTGCATTCTGGTAATCTCCCTATAACAGAGCAAGCAGCAAGAATGGTAACACCAGCTGCAGTGGTGGCTCCATGCCATGTGTTTTGATGCCCAGTGGTGATCTGAGCCTCCCAGTGACATGACAACTGGGCATACTTGGAAAGGACATGTTCCTTTGTCCACTGCAGTGTCTCTAGTTCTGATTTTCTTTGCTGCTCAAATCCATCTTTTTCCCATGATCTACTCTTTACTTTTTAATGAATTATTATTTATTGTCTATTCTCATTTTCTGCTCCTACTCATAATATAGGAACATTCAAATTAAGTATCTATTTTTCTTGTCTAAAGTACGTAGAGCTGTTACACGTTTTATGTAAATATTATTTGCATATCAAAGAAAAATATAAATATGTTTTTCTTATATATGTGAAAAGTATTTATATTATATACCATATAAACGTGCAATTACATTAATTTAATAGAGTAACACTAGAGTAATATAATAATCTATTTTTACAGCCCATCAAGAAAGCAAATATATTGACTGTAATAATGATTTTAGCTGGTAGATATAAATTTAGAATTTTTTTCTGAATATATGACTTCTCTTCATAGTTTGTTATGTTATTTTAGAATCTGGGAGAAATCACAAGGGATGCCACTCTCAAAGTATACTTGCTTTGTTTATAGTTCACATCAAACTTTCATTGCATGTTCTTGTTGGTGACGCTTAGCTGAGCATTCACAGGCAAAACACCACTCTACCTCATAATACTATAATTCCGTACTACAGATAATAATAATATCCTTACATTTCTGTAATATGAAGCAAGAGACATTTTAAAAAGGTTAATCTGGCACCAAATAATCTGCAAGTTATGCCAAAATGTGATTCTCATTTTGTAATTCTTGAGTACAATGTTCTGAATAGGTCATTAGAAATTCCTCTCAAAATTTTCAGAATTATCATATAGCATTGCACTGCTCCTGACTCTAATTCTAATATGTTCTGCACCATCCCTTCTCTAGGCTTTCTCATTGTCATCCCATGCAACTCTTAGTAGAATGGGTAGTCATAAGAATTCATGTTGCTTTTTAATGACTACTATGCAGCAGGATAATTTCTAATTCACATATAAAATAGTGTGACTGCTCACCCACTAAGCATATTCTAAACTTTTGAATTCCCGAATTGTATAATAATCAAAAGACTCTATGGATTTCAAGGATGTCTCTATTTTCTCATGGGTAAATATCTTAGCAAAATTGACTTTAATTACTTAACATATTAGAAACTAAATTGTGAAAATAATTTATTTTGACACTCAAGTCAAAATTTCCATCTCTATTATATATCAGCTTACATGTCTTATTTGAAGGTTCTAAGTAACATAGGAGACCTTTTAAAATTTTTCTTCAAGGTCTATTCTCTACTAGAACTTTCAAATTGTGGGTTACTTTATTTTATTCTTGTTTTTACTTAATTTTATCTATCTATCTATCTGTCTGTCTGTCTGTCTGTCTGTCTGTCTGTCTATCTATCTATCTATCTATTTTTACTTTTCCAGATTAAAGTAATTGTAGTCATTATTTGTTTGTTTACATGCATCTTGATATGTGTTACTATTAGAACTTTGTATAGGAAAACTGTTATTATGTTCAGTTTTAGATTTAACAAGAGTTCTCTCAGCTCTGGCTATTGCATTACATTTATCATAATAATGCTCTCTCTCTCTCTTTCTCTCTCTCTCTCTCTGTCTCTCTGTCTCTCTCTCTCTCTCTCTCTCTCTCTCTCTCTGTGAGTGTGTATGTGTGTGTGTGTGTGTATGTGTGTTTCAGAGTTAGTACATAAATTTTTAATTAACTAATTTATTCACTTTACATCCCTATCATATCCCCCTCCCTGTTGCCTCCTAGTCTCCCTACCACCCTCTTCCCCTCTCCATACTCCCCTGCTCCTTAGAGAAGAGGCACACCCACCCCACACTAACTCATCCTGTTTATCAAGTTGAATCAGGACTGAATGCATCCTCTTCCCCTTTGGCCTGGTGAGGCAGCCCTATCAGGGTTAAGTGATCAAAAAGCAGGCAACAAAGTCCATGTCAAAGACAGCCCTTTCTCCCCTTACTAAGGAACCCACATGAAGCCTGAGCCGCCCATCTGCTACATTTGTGTATAGCCTAGGTCTAGTCTATGCATGGCCCTTACTTAGTTCATATTTCAGTATCTCCAAGCCCATTTGAGCCCTGGTTAGTTAAATGTGTTTGTCTTGTGTTGCTCCTGTCCTATCATCTCCAGGTCCTTCTATACTTTCCCCATGTTTCCATAAGACTCCCTACACTTCATCCAATATTTGGCTGTCATTCTCAGTATCTGTTTCAATCTTCTACTGGGTGGAGCCTCTCTAAGGATAGCTATGGTAGCCTGCTGTCTGCAAGCATAGCAGAATATTTTTAATAATGTCAGGCATTGGCTCCCTCCCATGGGGGAGTAGGTGTCATTTTGGGCCAGGCATTGGTTTAATATTCTCTCAAACTCTGCCCCATTTATGACCTTGTATATCTAGTTGGCGGGGTAAATTTTGGGTAAAAGTTATTGTGGGCAATTTGGTGTTCCTCTCCCTCTATTAGGAGTCCTGCCTAGTTAGAGGGTGGCCTCTTTAGTCGCCGTTACCCCTGTTACTAGAAGTCTCAGCTAAAGTCACCATCATAACCTCCCAGATGCTTACCCTGTCATAGATCTCCAGCTTGTTACAGAGATGCTTCCACCCATGATTTTTGGTTTCTCTTCTCTCAGCAGGCCTCTGACCTTCTCCTGTTCTCACCAGGTCTGATCTTGACTCTTATTTCTCTCTGCACTCCCAAAACTAAATAGAGAATTCTAAAAAGAGGAATACCAAATAACCAAGAAACATCTAAATAAATGATCAACTTCCTTAGTCATCGGGGAAAGGCAAATCAACACGACTCTGAGATTCCATATTACACCCATCAGAATGGTTAAGAGCAAAAACTCAAGTGACAACACATGCTGGCTAGGATGTGGAGCAAGGGGAGCACTCCTCCATTGCTGGTGGGGCGTTCAAACTTGTACAACTAATTTGGAAATCAATCTGCTACTTTCACAGAAAATTGTGAATAGCTCTACCTCAATACCCAGCTTTAACACTCCTGGACATAGACCCAAAAATGCTCTACCGTACAACAAGGACACTTATCCAACTGTATTTATAGCAGGCTTTTTGGTAATTACCAGAATCTAGAAACAACCTTGATGAAACACATAGAGAAACTGTAATACTTTTACATGACGGAATACTATTTATTCATTTTTTCTTCCCTAGGTTTTCCATCTCCAGATTTCCCTCAGTTTGTGTTTTCTTTTTTCTTTTCTAAAATTTTTAAATTACTAATTACAGTTTATTAACTTTGTATCCGAGCTGTATCCTGCTCCCTCATTCCCTCCCACTCCCACCCTCCCTCCCTTATCTTCTCCTTGCCCCTTTCCAAGTCCACTGATAGGGGAGGACCTTCTCCCCTTTCATCTGCTCCTAGCTTATCAGGTATCTTCAGGCCTAGCTGCAAAGTCCTCCTCTGTGGCCTAGCAGGGCTGCTCTTCCTTCTTTGCGGGGGGGCTGGGAGGGGGAGTCAAAGAGCCAGCCATTGAGTTCATGTCAGAAATAGTACCTGTTCCCTTTACTAGAGAACCCACTTGGATACTGAGCTATGATGGTCTACATCCAAGCAGGGGTTCTAGGTTATATCCATACATGGTCCTTGGTTGGAGGTACAGTCTCATAAAAGACCTCTGAGCCCAGATATATTTGGTTCTTGTGGAGCTCCTATCCTCTCAGAATAAACATAATGAAATCTGTACACCTAAAGAAGATAAAGAAGAAAGAGGACCCTGGGTAAGGTGATCAACCCTCACTTAGAAAGACACATGGGATGGACATTGGATCTAGGGAAAAACAAGTAACAGGAAAGGAGCCTAGCACAGAGGGCCTATGAAAGACTGTACCTAGCAGTGTATCAGTATCAAAGCAGATACTGAGACTCATAACCAAACCTTGGGCCGAGTGCAGGGAATCATATGAAAGAAGGGAGAGTTAGTATGACTTGGAGAGGAGAGTGTGTTTTCTTTATTGCTTCTATTTGCATTTTCAGGTCTTGAAAAATTTTATTCATTTCCTTTACTTCTCCTTTTTGAGTTTTCCTGTATTTCATTAAGGGATTTATTCATTTTTCTCTTTAAAAGCCTCTACCTGTTTCATCGTATTTTCCTCTGTTTCTTTTTTTAATTTAATTATTTTTATTAATTATAGTTTATTTACTTCACATCCCATCTGTAGGCTCCTCCCCATTCCCTCCCAATCCTACCTTTCCTCCTTCTTCTCCTCCTATTCCCCTTACCCTATCCAGTGATAGGGTAGGGCCTCCTCCCTTTCCATCTGACCCTAGTCTATCATGTTTCATCAAAACTGGCTTCTTTGTCTTCCCCTGGGGACTGGTAAGGCTGCTCCCACTGCAGGTTGAGGTGAACAAAGAGCGAGCCCACAAATTCATGTCACAGATGGTCTCTGTTTCTATTATTGGGGAACCCTCTTGGACACTGAGCTGCCATGGGCTCAGGGGTTCTAAGTAATCTCCATGTATGGTCCTTGTTTGGAGTATCAGTCTCAGAAAAGACACCTGTGCCTGGATATTTTGGTTCTGTTGCTCTCCTTGTGGAGCTCCTGTTCCCTCCAAGTCTTTCTATCTACCTGTCTTTCATAAGATTCCCTGCGCTCTGCAAAAGTTTGGCTATGAATCTCAGCATATGTTTGAATACCCTGCTGGATACGGTCTTTCAGACGCTCTTTATGATAGGCTCCTGTCCTGTTACCTGTTTTCTCCCTCTTCTGATGTCCATCTCCTTTGCCTTTCTGAATGAAGATTGGGCTTCTTACCAGGGTCCTCCTTCTTGATTAGCTTCCTTAGGTATACAGATTTTAGTATGATTATCCTATATTAGGTGTCTATTATCCATCTATAAGTGAGTATTATGCCATGTGTGTCTTTCTGCTTTAGGAAAACTTCACTCAGGATTATCTTTTTTAGATCCCGACATTTGCCTGCAAATTTCATGATTTCCTTGTTTCTAATAGCACAGTAGTATTCTATTGTGTAAATGTATCACAATGTCAGTATCCATTCCTCAATTGAGGGGCATCTGGGTTGTTTCCAGTTTCTGACTATTACAAATAAAGTTGCTATGAACATGGTTGAGCAAATGTCCTTGTTGTATACTTGAGCATCTTTTGGATATATACCTAGGAGTGGTATAGCTGGATCTTGAGGTAGCATTATTCCTAATTATCTGAGAATACACCAGATTGATTTTCAAAGTGGTTGTACAAGTTTACATTCCCAGCAGCAATGAAAGAAGGTTCTTCTTTCTCCATATCTTCTTCAGCATGTGTTGTCACTTGAGTTTTTGATCTTAGCGACTCTGATGAGTGTGAGGTGAAATCTCAGGGTTGTTTTGATTTGCATTTCACTGATGACAAAGGATGTTGAGCATTTCTTTAAATTTTTCTCTACTATTCGAGGTTCCTCTATTGAGAATTCTCTGTTTATCTCTCCAGGTCATACTAATTCCACCTTCTTTCATAATCTTCCCTGCCCTTTGTCCAAGGTTTGGTATGAGTCTTAGCATCTGCTTTGATACACTGCTAAGTAGAGTCTTTCAGAGGCCCCATGTGGTTGGCTCCTGTCCTGTTACTTGTTATCTCCTACTTCCAGGGTTCATCAAGTTTGTCTTTCTAAGTGAGGATTGATCATCTTACCTCAGGTCCTCATTCTTGTTTATCTTCTTTAGGTGTACAGATTTTCATATGTTTATCTTATCTTAGAGGTCTAGTACCCACTTATAAGTGAGTATATACCGTGTGTGTCTTTCTGCTTCTGAGATACCTCACTCAGAATGATCTTTTCTAGATCCCACCATTTGCCTGCAAATTTCATGATTTCCTTGTTCAGATGCAAATGTAAATTTGTATACCCAGCCAAAGTCAATCACCATAAATGGAGAAAACAAGATATCACAAAACAAAAGCAAATTTAAACAATATCTATCCTCAAATCTACCCTACAGAAAATATTAGCAAGGAAACTCCAACACAAGGAGGTTAACTATATCCAAGAAAACACAGTAATTAAATAATTCCACACTAGCAAAACAAAGGAAAAGAAGCATACACTAACATCAGAATAAAAGGAATTAGCAATCATAGGTCATTAATATCTCTCAACATCAATGGATTAAATGCTCCAATAAAAAGACACAGGCTAATACAATGAATATTTAAGCTCAATGGTAAATTTGCTTTTTTCAATCTGGATGTTTGGTTATGTAGAAGATTTTATATTATAATATATTAGTTTATCTGTGTACCCAGCATATACTAATTTGGGAGATTATCAACTTCATAGCTAAGTTAAAGAATTTTCTTTTTCAAAAAAATCTGAGCCCAGGGGGTCCTGCAGAGATGGATGCACCAACCAAGGACCTCTCATGGAGAGGACATAGACCCCCTGCTCAGATGTAGCCTATTGGCTCTTCTGTCTCTTTGGGGGGTCCCGAGTGAAGGGAGCAGGGGCTACTCTGTTGCCTGCTTTTTGATCACTTGACATTGGCAATGCGGCCTTACCAGATTGTAGAGGAAAAGGATCCAAGCAGTTCTCATGAGTCTTGATAAGATACAGGGAGAAGGCAGAGGATGAGAACTCCCTCTCTCAGTGAACTAGGGAAATGCGATGGGCGTGGGGGTGGGGGAGAGGGAGAGAGGGTGGAACTGGGACGAGCTGAGGGAGGGGATTTCAATAGGGAAATATAATGAATGTACTGGAAAAATATAAAAATTAAAAGAAAAAAGAAAGAAAAAAGAAAATTCACAAATAATTATGGACAGTTAAACACGTAAATGACTTAACACTATATATATTTTTTTACTTTTCCTTTATTTTTATTATTATTATTATTAAAATTTATTTACTTTGTATTCTGGTTGTAACCGCCTTCCTCCTTCTCCATGCCATGTACTACCCCTAGTCCACTTATAAGGGAGGTCCTCCTCCCCTATTATCTGACACTAGCCTATCAGGTCTTATCAAGACTATCTGGATCCTCTTTCTCTATGGCCAACTTAGGCTACCTTGCCAGGGGGAGGTGATTAAAGAGACAGCCACTAAGTCAATGTCAGAGATGGCCCTGCTCCCCTTACTTTGAGACCCAGTTGGAGACTGAACTGTCCATGGACTACATCCAAGCAGGAGCTCTAGGTCCTCTCCATGCATGGTCCCTGGGTGATTTGTCAGTTTCTGCAGGACCTATTGATCCCAAGGTTGATCTTGTGCAACTCCTGCCCCCTTCAGAGTTTTCTGTCTCACCCTTATTCCATTAATTATCTGTACTCTGCCCAAAGATTGGCTATAATCTCAGAATCTGCTTCAGTACCGTGATGTATACAGTCTTTCAGAAGCCCCCTGTGGAAGGCTCCTGGTTCTTTATCTTCTCTTATTTCCCATGTCTATCCTGTTTGCAATTCTCAATGAGGGTTAAGCCTCTTCCCTAGGGTCCTCCTTGTTGTTTAGCTTCTTTGGTCTGTAGATTTTAGTATGTTTATGCTATATTATATGTCTAACATCCACTTATAAGTGAGTACATACCATGTGTGTACAAAATGACAGCCTACAGGCTGGAAAAGACCTTCAAGAACCTTAAATTTGACAGAGGGCTAATAAGTAGAATATATAAAGAACTCAAGAATAAATACCAAAAAAAAAAAACCCACCAAGTAATCCATTTAAAAATTGGGGTATAGTGTTAAACAAAGAATTCTAAAGAAAGGAATAATGAATTGTATAGTCATCTGGGAAATGCAAACCAAAACAACCCTGAAATTCCACCTCACCTCACACCCATCAGAATGGCTAAGATCAAAAACTCATGGGAAGAAACATGCTGGAGAGGTTGTTGAGAAAGAAGAGCCCTCCTCCATTGCTGGGAGGAATGTAAACTTGTACAACCACTTTGGAAATCAATCTGGTGCTTTCTCAGAATGCTGGGAATAGTGCTACCTCAACATCCAGCTATACTACTCCTGGGCACATATCTGAAAGATGGTTGATGATACAGAAAGGACATTTTCTCAACTATGTTCATAGCAGCTTTATTCTTAATAGCTAGAATCTGGAAACAATCTAGATGTCACTCAACTGAAGAATGGATACAGAAATTGGGATTTAACACTATTATAAGTACTAGTGATTGCAATTGCTAATCTCCTATCTCAATGGCATTTATCTCTGCATTGTTAGCTTCTACCATTTTTCAGTTAAAGTTAATGAAAGAATTTCCAGCTATTTCAATTTTGTCATTCTTTATCTTTAGGATTTATATAACTTCATTTCTTCTTAAATATGAAGAATAAATAAGAAGAGTGGCATTTTCACCTCACTTAATTTATAGGAAGTAACATTTTTCAAAAATAGCAGTTGTCTACTTCCTGAACAGAACACCAACAGCACAGGCTCTAAGATCAACAATAAATAAATGGGACCTCATGAAACTGAAAAGCTTCTGTAAAGCAAAAGACACTGTCATCAATACAAAACGACAGCCTACAGACTGGGAAAGGATCTTTACCAATCCTACATCTGACAGAGGACTAATATCCAGTATATATAAAGACCTCAAGAAGTTAAAAAGAAGCAAATTAAGTAATCCAATTAAAAAATGGGATATGGATCTAAAAAGAGAACTCTCTACAGAGGGTTGTAGAATGGCAGAAAAACACTTAAAGAAATGCTCATTGTCCTTAGTCATCAGGGAGATGCAAATCAAAATGACCCTGAGATTTCACCTTACACCTGTCAGAATGTCTAAGATGAAAAACTCAAGTGACAACACATGCTGGAGAGGTTGTGGAGAAAGGGAAAATCTCCTCCATTGCTGGTGGGAATGCAAACTTGTACAACCACTATGGAAATCAATTTGGCGCTTTCTTAGACAATTAGGAATAGTGATTCCTCAAGACCCAGCTATACCACTCTTAGGCATATATCCAAAAGATGCTCAAGTACACAACAAGGACATTTGCTCAACCGTGCTTGTAGCAAATGGTTTTATTCATAATAGCCAGAACCTGGAAACAACCCAGACGTCCCTCAGTCGGGGAATGGATATAGAAATTGTGGTACTTTTACACAATGGAATACTACTCAGCAATTAAAAAGGAGGAAATCATGAAATTCACAGGCACATGGTGGGACCTGGAAACGATCATCCTGAGTGTGGTATCCCAAAAGCAGAAAGAAATACTTGGTATATACTCACTTATATAGACCTGTAGGATAGGATGGACATGCTGAAATCTATACACCTAGGGAAGATATACAAGAAGGAGGACCCAGGGTGGGATGATCAATCATAGGTCAGATGGACAAACAAGATGGACATTGAATGTAGGAGAAAACAAGCAACAGGACAGGAGCCTACCACAGAGGGCCTCTGAAAGACTCTAACTAACAATGTATCAAAGCAGATATTAAGACTCACAACCAAGCCATCACCAGAGCACAGGAAATCTTATGAAAAAGGGGGAGTTAGTAAGACTTGGAGAGAACAAGAGCTCCACAAATACCAAATAGATCAGGGCACAGGAGTCTTCTATGAAACTGTTTCTCCAACCAAGGACCATGTATGGATACAAACTATAACCCCTGCTCAAATGTGGCCCAAGGTAGCTCAGCACCCAACTGGGTACCCTAGTAAGTAGAACAGGGTCTATTTCGGTCATGAACTCAATGGCTGGCTTGCTGACCCATCCCACCCCCTGAGGGAGGAGCAGCCTAACTAGATCCCAGAAGAGGACATTGCAGCCAGCCCTGAAGAGACATGATAAGCTAGGGTCAGATGGAAGGGGTTGAGGTCCTCCCCTATCAGTGGACTTGGAGGGGGGCAGGGAGAAGATGAGAGAGGGATGGGGAGAGTGGGAGGGAATAAGGGAGGGGGCTAAGACTGGGATACAAAGTATATAACCTGTGATTAATATAAAAATAAATAAATTATTTAAAAAATAGCAGTTGTATGTGATACACTGATGAATACTATATAATATAGCAGAAAAACATATTTCAAATATACTATAGTTATTCTAAAACATGTTAACAATACCCATAAATTCAACACACTGAAAAAAGAACTAACATACTATTAAATGTGAACATTTTTTAAAAAAGGAAAATAATCTAATAATAAGTATTTTTAAACTGTTTTGTTCCTTATCACATTTTTGTTGTACTATCTCTGACATTAAACAAATAATATTTTTATTCAAATATTTATGTAACTGATGTATTTTCACTGTATTCTGCATAGTTATTCCATCCCACATAACCCATATCAGAAACAATGTGTTGCTCGAATGATATTTGCTTCATTAAAATGCATCAATTAAACAGACCTGTTATATAACTATGGAAATAGGAGAATTATTATAAAAATATAACAAAGTGACAGTAGTGGAAAAGTACCACTTGAAACCAAATGTAGCGTATTCACAAAAACAAATTTCACACTATTTAACAAATAGAAAAACAACTGATTATCATTCTTACAAATTGCATGATTTTTCGTATTCTATGTCATCTATACGCCTATTATCAATGGAGTTCATTGTGTTTGCCTTGTTAGAATATCATTAACAGTTTCTATATATATTATAAAATAGTTTAAGTGATATGTTCACTATTTGAATACTTCTATCTGATAAAGGTAAAAAAAAGTTTTCTTTGAAAATTGGCATTACTTATAAAAATAAAATATTTGAGAGATGTCACTTCTCTGCAGTGTGTTAGCCCCATCTAGTGAATGATTAATGAATTCCCAAATCCAATATCATATGTACATTTTCTAAGCTACCATGGAAGATTGGTTGTGACATTAGTGTGGAATGTATTGAAGTAACGTTGTAGAATAATTTTATAAAATGAATAATATGAGTAGTTGTAATCACTTTCTCAAACCTGTCTCTTAACTTTTTTTATTTTTATCAATCATGGGAATAGTTTAATCATAGAACACTATGAACTTAAATGCAGAAATCAGAAATCCGGTGTTACTCCTTTTCGCGGTTTCCCTTTTGGAAGGTCCATTACATTTACTCAAAGATGTGCCATTATATTTGCTTCCAGTGTCCTCTCTAATTTTATCTTTGAGTATTATTATTATTATTATTATTTATTTTATTTTTATTAATTGTAGTTTATTCACTTTGTATCCCAGCTGTAGCTCCCTCCCCCATACTCTCCCAATATCACTGTCCCCCTATCTTCTTCTCCATCCCTGATCTCAAGCTGTACCATAACAGCAGTAATAAAAACTGCATGGTACTGGCATATCAACATAATGTTGGATCAATGGAATCCAACAGAAGAACGAGGAATAAACTCACACTTACGGACACCTGAATTTTGACAAAGATCCCAAAAGTATACAATGGATAAAAAGATAGTATCTCAACAAATGGGGCTGGTCTAACTTGACATCTACATGTAGAAAAATGCAAATAGATCCATACTTATCACCCTGCACAAAACTAAATCCAAGTGGATAAATGTCCTCAATATAAAAACAGACACACTAAATCTGTTAGATGAAAAAGTAGGGAGAAGCCTTGAACTCCGTTGGCACAGATGACAACTTCCTGAACAAAACACCAACAGCACAGGCTCTAATATCAACAATCAATAAAGGGGACATCATGAAACTGAAAAGCTCATGTAAAGCAGAGGATACTGTCCTGAGAACAAAACAAAAGCCTATAGACTGAGAAAGGATCTTCAGCAACGCTTTATCTCACAGAATATAAAAAGAACTTAAGAAGTTAAACAGCAGCAAATAAAGTAATCCAATTAAAAAATGGGGTACAGAGCTAAACGGGATTCTCTAGAGAAACATTGAATGGCAGAGAAACACTTAAAGAAATGTTCAACATCCTTTGTCATCAAGGAAGTGCAAATCAAAACAACACTAACATTAAACCTTACACCCATGGGAATGACTAAGATCAAAAACTCAAGTGACATTCTCATAGAAGAACCCTATGCCCTGGGATATTTGGTCCTTGTGGAGCTCCTGTCCTCTCTAGGTCATACTAACTCCCCCTCCTTTCATATGATTCTCTACACTCTGCCAAAAGTTTGGTTATGATTCTCAGCATTTGCTTTGATACACTGCTTTGTAGAGTCTTTCATAGGACCTCTGTGGTAGGCTCTTGTCCTGTTACTTGTGTTCTCCTACTTCCAATGTCCATCCCATTTGTCTTCCTAAGTGAGGATTAATCAGCTTACCCTGGGCAATTCTCGTTTATCCTCCCTAGGTGTATAGATTTTAATATGATTATCTTATCTTATAGGTCTAGTACCAACTTATGAGAGAGTATATACCATGTGTGTTTCTTTCTGCTCGTGGGATACCTCACTCAAAATGATCTTTTCTGGATCCACCATTTGCTTGCAAATATTCTGATTTCCTTGTTTTTAATTGTGTGTAGTATTCCATTGAATAAAAGTACCACAATTTCTGTATCAATTCCTCCATTGATGGACATCTATCTGGGTTGTTTCCAGATTCTGGCTATTACGAATAAAGCTGCTACAAACATGGTTGAGCAAATGTCCTTGTTTTGTACTTGAGCATCTTTTGGATATATGCCTAGGAGTGGTATAGCTGGATCTTGAGGAAGCAGCATTCCTAATTATCTGATTGAACCTAGGACCATATATGGATATAAGCTAGAACACCTTCTTGGATGTAGCCAATGGTAGCACAATATCCAACTGAATTCCCTAGTAAGGGAAACAGGAACTATTTTCAACATGAACTCAATGACTGGCTCTTTGACCTCCCCCTGCCTCAAGGGAGGAGCAGCCTTGCTAGGCCACAGAAGAAGACATTGCAGCCAGTCCTGAAGATACCTGATAAGCTAGGGACAGATGGAAGTGGAGGAGGAACTCCCCTATCAGTGGACATGGAAAGGGGCAGGGAGGAGATGAGGGAGGAAGGGTGAGATTGGGAGAGAATGAAGGAGGGGTCTACAGTTGGGATATAAAGTAAATGACCTGTGATTAACATAAAAACTCCTTCAACTGTTAAACACCTTCAGTAAAGTGGCTGGATACAAAATCAACTCAAAAAAATCAGAAGCCCTCCTGTACACCAAAGACAAAAGGGCCGAAAAGGAAATTAGGGAAACAACACCCTTCACAA
>CM053742.1:66370711-66390393 GCA_028658305.1 Pachyuromys duprasi
AGTTGATTCTAAGGTGACAAATTAGACACAAGAGTACAGAAATTCACAGGCAAATGGTGGGACCTGGAAAGGATCATCCTAAGTGAGCTATCCCAAAAGCAGAAAGAAACGTATGATATATACTCACTTACAAAGACCTATAGGATAGGGAGGTCATGCTGAAATCTATACACCTAGGGAAAATAAACAAGAAGGAGTTTGGTATGATCAATGCTCATTTAGATGAACAAATGGGATGGACATTGAATGGAGGAGAAAACAAGCAACAGGACAGGAGCACACCAAAGAGGGCCTCTGAAAGAATCAATATAGCAATGTATCAAAGGAGATATTAAGACTCACAACCAAGCCTTCAGCAGAGAGCGGGGAATAATACTAAAAATAGTGGAAGACTTGGGGAGAAGAAGAACCCCACAAAGACCAAGCTGAGCAGGGCACAGGGGTGTTTTACGAGACAGTTTCTCCAAACAAGGACGATGTATGGATATGGCCTAGAACCCCCGCTCAGATGTGGCCCATGGTAGCTAGGTATCCAACTGAAGACCCTAGTAAGGGGAACAGGGACTGTTTCAGTCATGAACTGGATGGCTGGCTCTTTGACCCTCCCGCATACATGCCAGGGAATAACAGCCTGGCTAGATCCCAGGGGAGGACATTGCAGCCAGCCCTGAGGAGACAAGATAATCTGGGGTCAGATGGAAGGGGAGGAGGTCTTGGAGGGGGCAGGGAGGAGATGAGGGAGGGATGGGGAGAGTGGGAGGGAATGAGGGAGGGGGCTATGCCTGGGATGCAAAGTACCTAACCTGTGATTGATATAAAAATAAATAAATTACATTAACAAAAGAAATGTGTGCCAAAGGTCCAAAAAAAAAAAAAAAACAATTCTACAATTGATTTTTCTAAATAAGCCTGAAAAGGTCATGTGCAGCTCATTTTGTAGGACATATTTAGTAGGCTATAAATGATCTAATAGTATGTTTTAATACGCTAATTTAAAATATTATTTCAGTAACAATGAGAGTGAAGGACAAAAGTATTATCTTGACAGAAAGTAGATACATGTGAGCACATATGCATATGTATATGCATGGACAAGTATTTTTCAAATTTTAAACAAATATTTATTATTTCATATGTGGTTTTATTTAAATATTACCTTAAAGAAAAGAAACATATTAATAGCCAATTAAGCAAACTGAAATTCACACTGAGCACATCTCCTAACTAGCAATTACCAGCAAATATCATTTAATGTAATACTTTAAAATAAACATATTCAGAGTGTAAGAAACCTTTGAACATTCAGCCATACATAGGATACCTCTATGAAATCTTTCCTATCATAGCTAAGACAACCTTAAGGGAGAGGAGGCAGAAATATTGTCAGATCCAGAAAGGATAACACATGCCAGGAAAACAAGTCCCTCCAAATCATTGTGAACAAAGCTCATATAAACTATCAGAGACTCTAGAGCATCATGCACAAGGCTTGCATTGCTCTGCACCAAGCCCTTTGAATATAAAACTTTCACTTTAGCATTTTTATGTGATTCTTGTTTTTGTGAAGTAGTGGGTCTCTGATTATTTCATCTTCTCTTGAACAGTTTTCCTTTTGCTTGTTTTGTCCAATTCTGATGTGTCATGTTTTGTTTTCTCTTAATATATTTATTTTTATTTTATTACTATCCTGTAGAAGTCTGTTTATTTCTTTTTTATTTTTATATTAATTACAGTTTAGTCACATTGTATCCCAGATGTAGCCCCCTCCATCATTCCTTCCCAATCACACCCACCCTTCCTCATCTCCTCCCATGACCCTATCTAAGACCACAGAGAGGGGAGGTTCTCCTCCCCCTCCATCTGACCCTAGCCTATCAGTTCTCATCAGGACTGGCTGCATTTTCTTGCTCTGTGGCCTGGTAAAGCTGCTCCCCATCAAGGGGTGAAGATCAAAGAGGCAGCCACTGAGTTCATTTCAGAGACAGTCCCTGTTCCTCTTTACTAGGGACTTCAATTGGATACTGAGCTACCATGGGCTTCATCTGTGCAAGGGTTCTAGGTTGTCTCCAGGCATGGTCCTTGGTTGGAGTATCAGTCTCAGAAAAGACGCCTGGGACCAGATTTTTTGGTTCTGTTGCTCTCCTTGTGGAGCTCCTGTCTCCTACAGGTCTTCCTATTTCCTCCTTCTTTTATAAGATTCCTTGCACTCTGACCAAAGTTTGGCTAAGAGTCTCAGCATCTGCTTTGATACCCTATTGGGTAGAGTCTTACAGAGGCCCTCTTTGGTAGACTCCTGTCCTGTTCCCTATTTTCTCTTTCTTCAGATTTCCATCCCACTTGCCTTTCTGAGTGAGGACTGATCATCTTACCCTGGGTCTTCCTTCTTGCTTAGCTTCTTTAGGTACAGATTTTAGTATGATTATCCTATACTCTATGTCTAATATTCACTTATAAGTGAGTATATATACCATGTGTGTCTTTCTGCCTCTGGGATGACTCACTCAGGATGATCTTTTCTAGATCACATCATTTGTCCACAAATTTCATTATTTCCTTTTTTTTTAACTGCTAAGCAGTATTCCATTGTGTAAATGTACCACAATTTCTGTATCCATTCCTCTGTTGAGGAGATCTGGGTTGTTTCCAGGTTCTGGCTATGATGAATAAAGCTGCCAAAAACATGGTTGAACAAATGTCTTCATTGTGTACTTGAGCATATTTTGGATATATGCCCAGGAGTGGTATAGCTGGATATTGAGGAATCACTATTCATAATTGTCTGAGAAAGTGCCATATTGATTTCCAAAGTAGTTGTACAAGTTTACATTCCCACCAGCAATGGAGGAGGGTTACCCTTTCTCCACATATTCTCCAGCATGTATTGTCAGTTGAGTTTTTGATCTTGACCATTCTGAAAGGTGTAATGTGAAATCTCAGGGTCATTTTGATTTGCATTTCCCTGATGACTAAGGGCATTGAATATTTCTTTTAGTGTTTCTTTGCCATTCCATATTCCTCTACAGAGAATTCTCTGTTTAGCTCTGTACCCCATTTTTAATTAGATTACTTTTTTTTGCTTTTTAAGTTCTTGAGTTCTTTGTATGTTCTAGATATTAGCCTTCTGTCACATACAGGGTTGGTGAAGATCCTTCCCCAGTCTGTAGGCTGTCATTTTGTTCTGATGACAGTGTCCTTTACTTTAAAGAAGCTTTTGATTTCCATGAGGTCCTATTTATTGATTGTTAATCTTAGGGCCTGTGTTTTTTTCTGGGGTGGTTCAATATATGGAAACCCATCAATGTAATACACCATATAATCAAACTGAAGGAGAAAAATCACATGATCATCTCCTTAGATTAAAAAAAAAAGCATTTGACAAATCCCCAAACCCATTCAGGTTTAAAATCTTGGAGAGATCAGGGATATAAGGCACTTACCTAAACATAGTAAAGACAATATACAGCAAACTTATAGCCAACATCAAACTCAATGGAGTGAAACTTAAAGCAATCCCACTGAAATCAGGGAGAAGCAAGGCTGCCCCTCTCTCTGTATCTCTTCAACATAGTATTTGAAGTCATATCTAGACCAATAAGACAACTAAAGGATATTAAGGGGATACAAATCAGAAAGGAAGAAGTCAACGTGTCACTATTTGTAAATGATATGATAGTAAACATGAGTGATCGCAAAATTTCAACCTGAGAACTTCTTCAGCTGATAAACACTTCCAACAACATGGCTGTACACAAAATTAACTCAAAAAAAATCAGTAGCCCTCTTATATACAAAAGACAAAAGTGTTGACCCTTTTGTTAGGGAAACTACACCCTTCACAATAATCACAAATAATATAAAGCACCTTGGTGTAACTCTAACCCAGCCAGTGAAAGACCTGTAAGAAAAAAAAAGTCAAGTTCCTGGTGAGAGAAATCAAAGAGGATATCAGAAGATGGAAAGAACTCCCATGCTCATGGATTGGTAGGATTAACATAGTGAAAATGTCCATGCTGCTAAAAACAATCTACATATTCAATGCAATTCCCACAAAAACACCAACACAATTCTTCACAGACCGTGAAAGAAAAAAAATCTTAACTTCATATGGAAAAACAAAACCCAGAATTGCCAAAACAAAACAAACAAACAAAAAAGCAACTGTACAACAACGGATTGTCTGGAATTATCTCTATCCCAGATCTCAAGCTGCATTACAGAGCAACAACAATAAATACTACATGGTACTGACATAGAAACATAATGGTGGATCAATGGATTCAAACAGAAGACCCATGAAGAAACCCACACACCTGTGGATACTTGATTTTGACAAAGAAGCCAAACTCATACAATGGAAAAAAGACAGCATCTTCATCAAATTGTGCTTGTCTAACTGGATGTCTACCTGTAGAAAAATGCAAATAGATCCATATTTATCACCCTGCACAAAACTGAAGTCCAAGTGCATCAAAGATCTCAACATAAAACCAGACACACTAAATCAGTTAGATGAAAAACTCGGGAAGTCTTTTAATTTCTAATGAGAAACATAAAGGGAGTGGATCCAGATGGAAAGAGAGGTAGAGAGAAACTGGGAGGAGTACAGGTGGGGGAACCTATAATCAGTATATATTATGAGTGAGTTGGAGGTTGGTCTGATGCTTGTTCTTGGACCTTAAGATCTGGTTACACCTATCTTTGTTTAGTAAACCTGCCTAAAATATATCTGATTGGATTATTAAACAGCCTGTACCTGGAAAGGGCGGAATGGGTTAGTTGTGGCTAATGTTCCTTTGTTTTTGAGTACTGAAAAATCATGAGATAGTGGCAGAGGTCAACAGAAAAAGAGGAATAGGAAGGAAAATGCCAGGATGGGTTAGTGTGGAAAAAATAACCACATGGGCTAGGACAAATGAATCTAATAATAGTGTAAAAAGGCCCAGATGAAGAATACATGCAAATGTCATGGGATTATTGATGAAAGGTATTACAGTTTAGGAGGATTAATTTAGATGGCATTGGATGGGGATGGGAGATGGATAGTGAGGATACTGAGTCAGAGTCAGTGAAATATGTCTCCAGTCCAAGGTAAATAAGGCAATTACAAATCTAACAGGTTTCTGTGTCTCCATATTTGTGAAAGCAGGTTAAATAATGTTATTGTTATAACCTTGGGGCTAGTAATAAATAATATATAGACAATCACATTTTTGTTGTTTACTACAATAAAGCAATATGAATTTAAGTAAATCCTTAAAAATAGAAACTAACAAAGTATTACAAATATAAGCAATCAAACAATTGTATGTTTATTTTGATATTGAATTGTCTCAAATATTTGAAGGATATTTAATTACACTATATCCATTTTAAAAATGTTTTGCAATGTCAATCATTTTAATCAACCATCTATAAGTTTGTTTGACAACTTTGTATCATATCAACCAAAAATCACTTAAATTCCTATCTCAGTAATTAAAATGCAATTACTGATTAATTAGTGTCTAGAAAGTACTAATAATTATATAATATACTTAAATATGGGAATTGCATTGAATATGTAGAGCGCTTTTGGAAGGATAGCCATTTTCATTATGTTCATTCTACCAACCCATGAGCACTGGAGATCTTTCCATCTTCTGATATCTTCTTCATTTTCTTCAGAGACTTGAAGTTTTATTTATACAGACATTTCACTTGTTTGGTTTGAGTCACACCAAGGTACTTTATGTTATTTGTGATGATCTTGAACAAGGTTGTTTCCCTAAATTCTTTCTCAGCCCATTTTTCTTTGGTGCATGGGGGTGGGAGTTCTGATATTTTTTAGATAATTTTGTATTTAGCCACATTGCTGAAGGTGTTTATCAGCTGAAGGAGTTCTCTGATAGAATTTTGAGGGTCACTCATGTGTATTATCATATTTTCTGTGAATAGTGATACTTTGAATTTTATTTTTTTCTGATTTGCATCTGCTTATGTCCTTTAGTTCTCTCACTGCTTTAGCTAGGACTTCAAGAACTTTATTGAAAACATAAGAAGAGATGCAGCAGCCTTGCCTTGTGCCTGATTTCAGTGGGATTGATTTAAGTTGCTTTCCATTTGGTTTGATGTTGGCTATGTGATTGTTGTACATTGCTTTTACTATGTTTAGGTATATGCCTTATATCCTTGATCTCTCCAAAACATTAAACATGAAAAGGTATTTAATTTTCTCAAATGTTTTTTTCTGCATCTACGGAAATGATCTTGCATTTTTTCTTTCAATTTGTTCATATGCTAGATTACATTGATGGATTTTTGTATGTTGAACCATCCCTGCATGCCTGTGATGAAACATTTTTGGTCATGGTGGATTCTATCTTTAACGTGTTCTTGGATTCGGTTTGCTAGTATTTTATTGAGAATTTTTTTGTATTAATGTTTGCGAAATGTTCATAAATGAGACTGGTCTGAAGTTATCTTTCTGTTTTGGGTCTTTGTGCAGTTTGGGTATCAATGTAACTGTCATCTCATAGAATGAAGTTAGTAACATTCCTTCTGTTTCTATTTTTTTTTCTCACAGACTTTGATAGAATAACTCTCAATTTCATATGCAAAAACCAAACAATACAAAACCAAAACAGAATGGTAGAAATAAGCCTGTGCAATAAAAGATCTTCTAGAGGTATCTCCATCCCAGATCTCAAACTGTACTGCAGAACATCAGTAATAAAAATGCATGGTATTGGCATAGAAACAGAAAGCAGGATCAATGGAATCGAATAGAAGACCCAGAAATAAATCCATGCACCATACTTGATTTTTTGCAATGAATTCAAAACCATACAAGGGAAAAAAGTAGAATCTTCAACAAATGGTGCTGGTCTAATTGGATATCAACATGTAGAAAAATGCAAACAGATCCATATTTATCACCCTGCAAAAAACTAAAGTCCAAGTGGATCAAAGACCTCAACATTAATCCAGACACACAAAATCTTTTCCAAGAAAAGGTGCGGAGCAGTCTTGACCTCTTTGGCACAGAAGATAACTTCCTGAATAGAACAACAGCATAGGCTCCAAGATCAACAATTAATAAATGAGACCTCTTGAAACTGAACAGCTTCTGTAAAGCAAACAACACTGTCATCAGAACAAAAAGACAGCCAACAGACTGGGAAAGGATCTTCACCAACCCTACATCTGACAGAGGGCTTATATCCAAAATGTATAAAGAATTTAAGAAGTTGAACACCAACAAACCAAGTAATCCAATCAAAAGATAGGGTACAGAGTTAAACAGAGAATTCTCAACAGAAGAATATCAAAAGCCAGAGAAACACTTTAAAAATGTTCAATGCCTTTAGTCATCAGAGACATGCAAATCAAAACCATCTTGAGATTTCACCTTTGTCCTATCAGGATGGCTGAGATTGAAAATTCAAGGGATGACATATGCTAGAGAGGAAGTGGAGAACGGGGAACCCTCCTCCTTTGCTGGCAGAAATGTAACCTTGTACAACCTCTTTGGAAATCAACCTAGTGCTTTCTCAGAAAATTAATAATAGTGCTGCCTCAAGATCCAGCTATGCCATCCTGGACATATATCCAAAAGATGTTAAAGTACACAACAAAGATATTTGCTCAACCATGTTCATAGTATCTTTATTTGTAATAGCCAGAATCTGGAAACAACCTAGAGGTCCTGTAATGGTGGAATGGATATAGAAAGTGTGGTATAGTTATGAATGGAATACCATACAGCATTGAAACAAATCATGAAATTTGCAGGCAAATGGTGTGAACTTGAAAAGATCATCCTGAGGAAACCCAGAAACAGAAAAGACAAAAATGGTATATACTCATTTATAAGTGGATATAAGACATATAATATAGGATAAACATACTAAAATCCGTAGTCCTAAAGAATCTAAATAACAAGGAGCACTCTAGGGAACAGGCTTATACCTCATTCAGAAGGGCAAACAAGATAGACATCAGAAGTAGGAGATGAGGAACAGGACAGTAGACTTCCACAGGGGAACTCTGAAAGTTTCTACCCAGCAGGGTATAGAAGGAGATAATGAGACTCATAGCTAATCTTGGCAGAGTGTCTAGAACCTTATGGAAGGAGAGAGAGCAGAGTGTCTGGAACCTTATGGAAGGAGAGAGAGATAAAAAAGACTTGGAGGGACAGGAACTTCACAGGAGACCAAAAAAAAAACTGCCCTGTGTGACCTGCAGATACCGGTATTCCAACCGAGGTCCATGAATGGAGAGGACCTCAAACCCCTGCCCAGATGTAGTCCATAAGCAGCTCAAATTCCAAGTGGGTTCCCTAGTAAGTGGGCCAGGAACTGCCTCTGACATCAACTCAGTGGCTGGCTCTTTGCTCACCTCCCCCTTGAGGGGTGCAGCCTTTCCAGGCCACAGAAGAAGATGATATAGCCAGTCTTGATGAAACCTGATAGGCTAGAGTCAGACAGAAGGGGAGCAGTTCCTCCCCTATCATGGGACTAGGGATATAGGAGAAAAGTGTAAGGGTGGTTGGGACTGGGAGGAGATGAGGGATGGGGCTTCTGATGGGATACAAAATGAACAAATCATTATAAATAAATAAATAAGCAAACAAATAAATAACTTTAAAATTAAAAAGAAAATACATACTTAAATATACACAACTGAACACACATGACATTTTATACAGAATGCTATGGATTTCTATTTCTTAGTAACATGTAATTGAATTCAAAAGGAATTTCTGTTCTAAATGTCAACTTTTGGAAGCCTGAGCTTTTCTGAAAGAAAACCTAACCAATTGTGATAATGCCATCAGAAAAAGGTGATTTTTATACATAGTTAAGACCAGGTTATTCTTGCTTTTTATTTTCATATACTGTGCCTATACCAATTATGAATTCTACTATTAAAGTATTATTATTAGCTAATTTAAAAATACTGCCAATCAAAGAATACTGCCAACTAATTCATAGATACCTGCAATAATTACTAGAATAAACAATAATTTTGAGATATAGTGGGAACTAATTATAAATGCTCTGCAAACATTAAGAAACATTGAAATAATGGAAATATTCTGAATGAAGAGAATATGCATTTACTGGCATTAAAAATATTTTAATTTTTATACCATTGTTATACCTATAGTAGTTGATTGAAGAGTTAGTGAAGTATCTCAATTTTGAAAAAAATTAAACATCTCATTGTCAAGAATAATTTAAAATGTATGGATTCCAGTACGTGGTGTTTAGCATGTACTTAAAAAAATGACAGTTTTCAAAATAGGTGAATGTCATTACATTTGTAGTAAAAATAGAAAAAAAAAAGTTGAAGGAAAACTTTGAAAATGCTAATTAAGGAACATTGCTTAGATTTAAATCTAACACTGATTGTTCTGTTAATACACTATCATCCCAGAAGAATGCATTTGCACTCTAGGTGTCAAAATTACTTTCTGTGACAGGTATTTGTATTATTATGAGGTATAAAGTTTTTCACTACTTTGAAAATCTTATATTTGGCTCCTTTACCTACAATGAGTAGTTTATAATTCACAGGAAATGTTAATGTTTGCAATTTCATTTTTATTAACAGGTAAAACCAAATAATTACTAGCCAATATTTTATGTCTGGCAAATAGTTAAAAGGCAACTGAAATTTAGTGGTATGGTAACCAAAATTAAAGACATCAGTCACAAAGGATACCAGAACCAATGGTGGTCTGAAATTGTTATCACAGATTTTAATGTAATTCTCTTACAACTAATGCAAAAGTAATTATTTTCAAGAATTTATATATGTACTTAGCACTTAATCAGAGTTTTGAAATAGATGAGTACCAATACATTTATAATAACACAATGGGCCAGTGTGTTTATCATTAACCTCGATTTCTTTTAATTTTACCAGAAACAGTCATCAATGAAGAAGTTAATGACATTTCCCTACAGTGTAGATAAAGGCTGTTTACTTCTTCTTAAAATTATTTTTATTAATTACAGTTTATTCACTTTGTATCCCCCCTGCACCTCCCTCCCTCCTCTCCTCCCAATCTCACCCTCTTTCTTCCCAACCCTTGTCCTTCTTCAAGTCCACTGAAAAGGGAGGTCCTCCTCCCCTTCCCTCTGATCCTAGTCTGTCAGGTCTTACCAGGAGTGGTTGCATTGTCTTCTTCTGTGGCCTGGTAAGGCTGCTCCCCTTCAGTGGGAGGTGATCAGAGAGCAGGCCAATAAGATCCTGTCAGAGACAGTCCCTGTTCCCATTACTATGGAACGCACTTGTACAATGAAATGCCATGGACTACCTCTGTGCAGGGATTCCAGGCCATCTCCATGAGTGGTCCTTGGCTGGAATATCAGTCTTAGAAAAGACCCCTGTGGCCAGACTGATTTCTAAAGTAGTTGTATAAGTTTACATTCCCACCAGCAGTGGAGGAGGGTTCACTTTTCTCCACATCCTGTCCAGTATGTGTTGTCACTTGAGTTTTTGATCTTAGCCATTCTGATGGGTGTAAGGTAAAATTTCAGGGTTCTTGTGATTTGTATTTCCCTGATAACTAAGGACGTTTCACATTTCTTTAAGTGTTTCTCTGTTTTTTGATATTCCTCTATTGAGAATTCTGTTTAGCTCTCTACCCCAGTTTTTAATTAGATTACTTGATTTGATGATGTTTAGCTTCTTAAGTTCTTTATATATTCTGGATATTAGCCCTCTGTCAGATACAGGATTGGTGAAGATCCTTTTCCAATCTGTAGGCTCCCATTTTGTTCTGAGGACAGTGTCCTTTGCTTTACAGAAGCTTTTCAGTTTCATGAGGTCCCATTTATAGATAGTTGTTCTTAGAGCCTGTACTGTTGGTGTTCTATTCAGGAAGTTGTCCCTTGTGTCAATGAGGTAAAAACTGTTCCCTAATTTTTCTTCTAACAGATTTACTGTGTCTGGTTTTATGTTGAGGTCTTTGATCTACTTGGATTTTAGTTTTGTGCAGGGTGGTAAATATGGATATATTTACATTTTCTACATGTACACAACCAGTTAGACCAGTATGATTTCTTGAAAACGGTGTCTTTTTTTCATTGTACGGCCTTGGCTTCTTTGTCAAAAATTATGTTTCAGTCTGTGTGTGGGTTTATTTCTGTGTCTTTGATTCAATTCTATTAATCTATCAGTCTGTTTCTAGAGCATTACCATGCCATTTGTATTACTTTTGCTCTACAGTACATCCTGAGATCAATAATTGAGAAACTTTCAGATTTTTTTATTTTTTAGCATTGCTTTAGCTCTTGTGGGGTTTTTGTTTTTCCATATGAAATTGAGAATTGGGCTTTCAATGTCTATAAAAATTTGGGTTGGTATTTTGATGGGAATTGCATTTAATCTGTGGATTTCTTTTGGTAGGATAGCTATTTTTGCTATGTTAATCCTATTGATCCTTGAGCATGGGCTATCTTTCCATTTTCTGATATCTTCTACAGTTACTTTCTTCAGAGAATTTAAGTTATCTTTTTTTTTTTTTAAATACAGGTCTTTCACTTGTTTGGTTTGAGTCACACCAAGGTACTTTATGTTATTTGTGGCTATTGTGAAGGATGTTGCTTCCCTAATAGATTTCTCTGTCTGTTTGACTCTTCTACACTGGAGAGCTTCAGATTTTTTTTTTTGAATTAATTTTGTATCCAGTTACTTTGCTAAAAGTATTTAGCAGCTGAAGGAATTCTCCGGTAGAATTTTTGGGGTCACTTAGGTAGACTATCATATCATCTCCAAATAGTGATACTTTGACTTCTCCCTTTCCTATTTGTTTCTACTAGATCTCCTATATTTTTCTTATTGCTTTAGCTAGGATTTCAAAAACTATGTTGAAGAGATACAGACAGAGAAAGCAACCTTGCTTTGTCCTTGATTTCAGTGGGATTGATTTAAGTTTCTCTCCATTTAGTTTGATTTTGGCTATAGGTTTGTGGTATATTGCTTTTACTATGTTTAGGTATGTGCCGTGTATCCCTGATAACTCCAAAACGTTAAACCGAAAGGGGTGTTGAATTTTGTCAAATGCTTTTTTTTGTTGCTGTTTCTTTGCCATCTAAGGAGATGAACATGTGGTTGCTTTTGTTTCAGTTTGTTTATATATTGGATTATATTGATGGATTTTTGTATGTTGAACCAACCCTGCATGCCTGGGATGAAACTAACTTGGTTGTGGTGGATGATAATTTTAATGTGTTTTTGTAATTGGTTTGGGAGTATTTTATGAATATTTCTGCATCTATGTTCATAAGTGAGTTTTGTCTGAATTTCTCCTTTCTTGGGTCTTCATGTGGTTTAAGTATTACAGTGACTGTGGCCTCATTGAATGAAGTTGACAATGCTCCTTGTGCTCCTGTTTTCTGGGCAGAAAATACTCCTGAATAATTTTGTAGCTTACAAATGTAGTTAAAGCATTTACTTTTCAATAGTTTTACTATTGCAATATTATGTAATGTTTAAAGTAGAAGGTTTGGTGTATATTAAAGTAGACACTTCTTGTATTATATTATTTGAATTTACATAAAATATATTATTTAAAACATTAAAATTGTTGAGATGTAGAAGAGCTGTTCATGAGAGTCCAGAGTACCCTGCCCAGGGAGCAGATGAGAATGCTGCTGTCCCACAAAAATTGTTGCTGTCTTTAGTGTGAGGAGCTACCCCTGATATGGAGGTCACTGTTACTGCTACCCTAGTGTAAATGATTAGGCTGACAAGGTGTCTGCCTGTGGGACTTGGAAGTTGTGTATCAGTTCTAGCCTATTTTTCTAGCCTTATTATGGCTACAATCATAGAGTATGCCTATATCACCATGGCCCCTTCTCTGCATGTGGAGTGCTGGGCCTTCCATATGTCTCCGAAACTGAGTAAGCCTTTAAAGTCCTGTACTCAACTGGGCAGCAGGTTAGAAACAAGTTAAATTTATCGTCCCCTTTTTGCAGAAGAAGAGGAGGATAAAGGGTGTGTCCTATAATGACTGCCTATCTGTCCTTGAAAATGGTCAAAAATGTTCTGAGAAGCTGATAACCATTTAGATATTTCAATAATTGTCACTGAGCATCTAGACAACACTGTGTTTCTGCCAACTGAAGGGAACAAGAACTTCGGTTTGAATATTTTACAGGCTTCTGTAAATTACTTAGACTTGGGGAAGTTGGCTTTATACCATTACTGCCTTGGAAACTATGGGCTGAACTGAATGGCAGTTGTAGGCACCATGAAAGTTAAAGCTAGAATTTGAGAAGAGGTGGATTTAAAAACCGTGTTAGAAACCTGGGAAAGCTTTACAGACTCACTTTGTTTGTATGTGGATGGAAATTATGCTGATTCAGACAGAGACACATTCTCTTTGACATCAGCTAATGCTAGTAAATGGAGTCTTATGAAAGTTTGTTGTGTGTTTCAAGTATAATGGAAGCACTCAGTGTCCCTAAGATTGATTCACAGAAATCTATTTACTTAACAGAGTAATGAAAAGCAGTCCTGCTACTGTTAGTGATTGTAGTTGACAGATTGTGACTCCAGTCATGATGGAGTAGAGAAGCTAAGAAAAGAGTAAATATTAACTGCAATTAGGCATAGCTTTTTACAATATACTATCTTATTTACATTTGTTTCTTAAACCAGAATGTCCAGTAAAGTTCTCTTCAAATTGTTTTCTTGCCCACAGCAGAGGAGATATACTGGTAATCTGTGTACCCTGTGTGTGATGTGAAGGAAAGCACAGTATGTTGCCCAAAGGATCTGGAGAGGAGCAAAGCCTGTAGTGCTGAGGATTGAAGAAGGGAACATCTTCTCCACACATGCCCATGGAAAAAGTCAGTCACCTTGAAGCTACTCAGTCTACAGCTACCTTCAGCAGACCCCATCTAGCCTCATCCACGCTTCCCTGTATGCTGCTTCCTTTTTAAAGATGTGACAATGAACCTCATGCCCCAAGTTTGTTTATATTCTATTTTATATGTTATAATATATTCTGATTATTCTTTTCCCTTCCTCTACTTCGACCACTTCCTCCCCTCATCTTTTTACATCTGGATCCACATTTTGTCTTTTATAAGGGTGAAAACAAGTGTCTAAGGGATAATAATATAAAATAATAAGAAAATAAACAAAAAGAAAAAACTTCTAATAGTTTGGAATAAATAAAACAAAGAAACAGAAGAAAGAGATCCCAAGAAACAATAACAACACACACACACAAACAGATACAAATACAGGTACCTACTCATTAGCACACTCAGGAATCACATAAAAATACAAAACCAGATGGTACAGGCCCTGTGCCTATTGTGTCAATATCTGTGAGTTTATATGTGTTTCCTGATGTGTTTAAAAGGCCTTGTTTCTTTGGTGTCCTCCATCCTCTCTGGCTCTTACACTTTATCTCCCTCTCCTTCCAAAGGTTTCCTTGAGCCCTGACTGGAGAGATTTGATGGAAATATCCTGCTTAAGGCTGAGTATACTAAGGTCTCTTCCTATATCTTGCATAGCTCTGGGTCTCTGTATTTGTTCCATTTGCTTATATGTGCATATTAGTTGTTAAGTCAATGATAAGGAAGTTACAGTCCATAGAAGCACATAAATTAGGTATAGAGTAAGGCACAAGTGGGAAAGAAAGATAGATTTTCTAAAGAAATCTAGCTATGTATTAAAAGAGGATTGGGACTAGAATGGAAAGATCAAAAGCAGAGAAGTAGGGAAGAGAGAGATGATGGAGAGATTATGGAGAAGGACAGCTAAAATTAAGGGTGATCTTTGTATAGTATCAAATAACTAAAGAAATTAAACACCAACAAACAAAATAATCCAATGAAAAACTGGGGTACACAGATGAACAGAGAATTCTGAACAGAGGAATATCTAATGGCCAAGAAGCACTTAAAGAAATATTCAACTTCCTTAGATGCTGAGATTCTACTTTGACCCTTCAGAATGGCTAAGATCAGCAACTCAAGTGACAATACATGCTGGCAAGGATGTGAAACAAGGAGAAAACTCCTCCATTGCTGGTAGGAGTGAAAACTTGTACAACCACTTTGAAAATCAATCTGACACATTCTCAGAAAAACTGGGAACAACTCTACCTCAAGACCCAGCTATACCACTCCTGGGCATATACTCAAAAGATGTTCTACCAAACAACAAGGACACTTGCTCAACCGTGTCCTTAACAGCCTTATTCATAATAGCTAGAATCTGGTAACAACACAGATGTTCTCCAACTAAAGAATGGTTAAAGAAATTGTGGTACATTCACATGATGGAATACTACTCAACTATTGAAAACAAGAATGTCATGCAATTTTCAGGCAAATGAATGGAACTAGAAAATATTATTCTGAATGAGACAACCCAAACTCAGAAAGGCACAGATGGTATGTACTCATTCATAAGTGGATTTTAACCATATAATTCAGGATAGACATGGTACAATTCGCATTCAGAAAGAAGATAAGTAACAAGGAGGACCCAAAGGAGGATGCTTAAATCTCAGGCAGAAGGGGAAATAAAATAGAAGAAATGGTGGAAGAGAGGGAACAAGAGAGGCTACTAGCATAGCTGTCCTCTCAGAGTCTCCACCCAGAAGCTGACTGAAGTAGCTGCTGAGATTCATAGCAAAACATGAGGTGAAGTATAGGTAGTCTGGTCGAAAAGTGGGAGGAAGGATAGAAGGACTTGTAGGTGCCAGGAACTCCACAAAAAGATCAACAGAACCAACTGAACAGAGCCTAGAGGGGCTTGTCACCAACCATGGACCATACATAGATTAGACCTAGGCCCCCTAAACAGATATAGAAGACATGTAGAAGATAGGCAGCTCAGGCTCCATGTGAGTGGCTTAGTAAGGGGAGCAGGGGTTATTTCTGGAATGGACTCTGTTGCCTGCTTTCTGATACTACTGACATTATCTGCTTCGTATAGATTAGTTAGTGCCTTGCTCAACCATCATCAGAGAAACTTCCTTTTTCAACAAATGTCCCACATTTCTATTGTAGCTACAGAAGAGATATGGTGTCATCCTCTTTCTGCAATTTCTTTATATTGTAGTTTCTTGCACACTAAAAACTGATCATTTGAACAATGGATTAAGAGCAAACAAGTTGGTTGTGGCTTAGATAAATATTTCCTTTTCTGTTTTTCTGACCTCATGTTTGTGTTTCAGCAGAGAGCAACACACCAGTTACTGGAAAGCCCTTGGTCTTCATCTTGGATTATTGATTGCATCCCTGTGACAAGGCAGATAAGATGTGGGGTTTAGCTTTTCCTTTTTTTGTGTGAGAGCTTTCTAAGCACTAATTTTCTGGTTGGGCTACCAGAAAGCTCAATGACAACATCTGTATTCACTTGTCTGTCTGGTATATGAGTTGATTTCCTTAAGAAATAAACAGCTCTTCTTTCCCAGACATTACAGTTAGAAGCTTTGTCTAGGACAATTTGGTGGCACATCCAAAATACCCTAGATACCTCCAAAGTACTCATATTTCTCTGCAATATACAGTAATATTGACAACACTTTGCAAGCACCCAAAAATAGACTGGGCAAAGGAAAAGAACCACACCAAATGTTTCTGTGTTGTTTTGAATGTTTGCCAAAGTTGTAGTACAAGAAAGTAATTTTTCTTAATCATATTTGACTACAATCCATTTGTGAATGCTATTGTGAGACTCCTGGGACTTTCACTGTTTTGTGGAATGCCAAACCTTATGGTTTTTACTGGAAAAGATAAATTTTCTTTTATTTAAGGAAACTTATGAAAATATTTTACATGCATAATTGCAAAAAAAATAGAAGATGATCTTTTGTTTTTGAAGTTTATTAAAGTGAATGTTCAATTTTCTTGCTGAAGCGAAGTTTGCCTGAGGCAAAAGTGAAAGGAGTGCAGAGCTATGTGGATTCAGAATCAGCCCCCATAGCTGCACAACGAGGGACTCTGCTCTCTATGACTTCAAACCTTAGCACCAGGCAGGCATCATGTACTTTTTGATCTAAGCATGTGAGGTTAAGATTTATTTTAATTTTATTATTATCTCTTTCGAACTTCAAAATTTTGGCTTTTAAGTGATATTTTGAATAATTTCTTATTCTTAAAAGTGCATGACACTAGTCTGCAGTCTACACTTAATGTTGTGTGTCTCTTCCAGATGAGTAGCACTCTGATATTACATTCCAATGTTTCATAGGAAATTGAGTTTGCAAGTACAAATGAAATTAAGCAGGGCTGTACTTTATATAAGCATATTATACATCAGTTACACAGACACACTTTCAATGTTTCAGTGTTCCAGATTGGTTGATGAACACAACTAATGGCATAAATCTAAATTTGATGGAAGCAAAGCTTATCTCTTGTGGGCCATAAATTTTAATTTGTGTTAGAACGTATCCCTTTACAGTACAGAAATTCCTGTAACCTTGGAGCATGAGATTGAAGATCTTTTTGCAGACAAAAATGGACCCAAATCATTCCAGAACATTTTATAGATAGTCACAGAATAACTATCCCCAAGCATCTCCACGTGAAAATATGGACTATGACAATTTTGTGGTCTTTATCTCTCCTAAAGCCACTTTAAACTCTATGGCCTCCTTTTCTATTTCTCATCTTAGTCCCATATTTCTTGCTAGGGGCCTGGGTTGATAAATGACAGCTAGTAAACCTGTGATGTGCAATACACCACTCATCACAGAGGGCAAATAGATAAGCTGGGGTGTCTGGGTAAGGAGGATCCCCTTTTCTGAGGAGTGGAGGAGAAGGAATGCAGGAAAGAGAGTGGGACTGGGAAGAGACATGTGACCAAGATATAAATTAAATTAATTAATAAGAAACCTGTGTACTTAATTATCTTTATCAAGTTTGTATCTCACTGAGACTAGAGAATCTTTTTCTGTTCTCTGCTCCCAATATAGCCCTTCTCTATTAGAGCCAGTCTGTACCATGCTCACTGTGATATAACTGAGAGATTCTTCATAGTTCATAGTTCATAGTTCTTCACTGCAGAAAGGAACGCACAGATCAGAAGGTCATACTTGGAGAGCTCACTGCAAAATTGTTCAGGGTATTTTCCTTCATACAGCTCTTGGTTATGGTGACAAATGAACCATAGTCCTGGTATCCTTCCCAGGTTTCCCAGAAAGTCTAGTACCCTGACACTGTGCTCAAGACATAATGCAGGAAGAGAATTTCACCTTCATTTTGTGTGTCTTTTTCACAATTTCATGGCGTGGTTTTGCAAAATGGACATAATAAATAAGCTAGTCTACATAAAAATGTATAATAAATAAAAATGTTCATGTTTATTTTTCATTTATAATTTCTTACAATTTATTCACTTTGCATCTTAGCTGTAGCACTCTCTCTCTCCTCCCAGTCCCAAACTCCACCTCCCTTCTCCTCCAATGCCCCTCCCCTAGTCAAATTATAGTCACACATAGTATATACTCACTCATAAGTTGATATTAGACATATAATATAGGATAAAAATACTAAAATCTATACTATTAAATAAGCTAGAGAAGAAGGAGGATGCTAGGAAACATGCTAAATTCCCATTCAGAAGGTCAAATGGGATAGACATGGGAAGCAGGAGAAGACAGGGAAAAGGACAGGGGCTGGAGAGGGGCTCTGAATGACTGCACTGATCAGGGTAAAGCTCATTCTGAGACTCATAGCTAAACTTTGTGCAAGAGTGCATGGAATCATATGAAAGAAAGGGGAGACTGAAAGACCTGGAGGGTTCAGGAGCTCCACAAGGAGACCAACAGAGATGAAAGAAGAGAAAGAAAGAAAGAAAGAAAGAAAGAAAGAAAGAAAGAAAGAAAGAAAGAAAGAAAGAAAGAAAGAAAGAAAGAAAGAAAACTGAGCACATGGGGCCATGCAAAAACTGATACCCAACCAAGGACCATGCATAAAATACCAAAATGTCTTAACAGATGTGTCCACTGTTCTGAGAGTGACATAACTATTATTGGGTAAATAAGTGCTTTATGATTTTATTTGCAGTCTTCTCCACAGGAGGGAATTTCATGCTTTCTGTTGTAACTTTGGTCAAAGCCCTTTGCTGGGACATTTGCAGGCCAAATGATAAACATTATATTTATTTGCTAAATGGTAAGCTTTGACTTCTTTCTTGAGCACAATCAGGATTTCTCCCCATATTTGTGAATAGCCAGTTTCTTAGTTATTGTTAAATTGCTGTGAGGAATACCATGATTAGGCCAACTTTTTCTATTTATTTTTATTATCATTTATTACAATATATTCAATTTTTATCCCAGCTGTGTCCCCCTCACTCATCTTTCCCCATCCCCCCTCCCTTCCTCTTCTTCCCCTTTGCCTGTCCCCTAGTCCACTGATAAGGGAGGTCCTCCTTCCCTTCTATCTGACCCTAGCCAATCAGATTTCAACAGGACTGGATGCATTGTCTTCCTCTGTGGCCTGCCAAGGCTGCTTTCTGCAAGGGAAGGTGATCAGAGAGCCAGGCCCTGAGTTCATGCAAGAGAAAGCCTCTGCAACCCTTACTAGGTACCCCACATGGAGATTGAGTCTATGGGCGTCTATCTGAACCTGGGTTTTAGGTCCTCTCCATGCATTGTCCTTGGTTGGGGTATCATTCTCTTCATGGCCTCCAGGGGACCAGATTTGGGGGGGGCG
>CM053742.1:66390893-66423365 GCA_028658305.1 Pachyuromys duprasi
TTGTTAGTTTGGCTAGGGGCTTGTCTATCTTGTTGATTTTCTCAAAGAACCAGCTCTTGGTTTCATTGATTCTTTGAATAGTTTTATTTGTTTCTAATTGAATTATTTCAGCTCTGAGCTTGATTATTTCCAGCCGTCTGCTCCTCTTGGGTGTATCTGCTTCTTTTTTTCTAGGGCTTTCAGTTGGGCCATTAAGTTGCTTGTATGAGATGTTTCAAATTTCTTCTTAAAGGCACTTAGTGCTATGAACTTTCCTCTTAGTACTGCCTTCATTGTGTCCCATAAGTTTGGGTATGTTGTGCTTTCATTTTCATTGAATTCTAGGAAGTCTTTAATTTCCTTCTTAATTTCTTCCCTAACCAAGCTGTCCTTGAGTAGCAAGTTGTTCAGCTTCCATGTATGTGCAGGCCTTTTGCTATTTCTCTTGTTGTTGAGTTCCAGCTTTAGACCATGATGGTCAAAGAGGATACAAGGGATTATTTCAATGTTCCTGTATCTGCTGAGGCTTGATTTGTGACCAACTATATGGTCTATTTTGGAGAAGGTTCCATGAGGTCCTGAAAAGAAGGTATACTCTTTTGATCTAGGATGAAAGGTCCTGTAGACATCTATTAGGTCCATTTGATATAGGGTGTCTGTGAGTGCCCTTGTTTCTCTGTTTTGCTTCTGACCGGATGATCTGTCCCTTGGGAGACTTTTAATGATATTTTCTATTTCCTTAGGGGATAGTGTACTATTTCATTTATTTTCCTGGTCTTGATTTAGCTTTGCCAAGTGGAATTGGTCAAGAAAATTGTTCATTTAATTTGGATTTTCTTTTACTTTAATTTTTATATGAATTATAGTTTATTCACTTTGTATCCCAACTGTAGTCCCCTACCTCATTCCCTCTCAATCCCTACCTCCTACCCTCATCTCCTCCCATGACCGTCTCCAAGTCCAGTGATAGGGGAGGACCTCCTCCACTTCCATATGTCCCTAGCCTATCAGGTCTCCACAAGACTGGCTTCATTATCTTCCTCTGAGGCCAGGTAAGGCTGCTCCCCCATCACAGGGAGGAGATCAAAGAACCAACCACTGAGTTCATGTCAGACACATTCCCTGTTCCCCTTACTAGGATACTCACTTGGAGAATGAGCTGCCATAGGCCATATCTCTGCAGGTGTTCTAGGTTATATCTATGCATGGTCCTTGGTTGGAGAATCAGTCTCAGAAAAGACCCCCTTCTTTCATAAGACTTCCCGAACTCTTCCCAAAGTTTGAGTATGAGTCTCAGCATCTGCTTTGATACCTTATGGGGTCAAGTCGTTCAGGGGTCCTCTGTGGTAGGCTCCTGTCTTGATCCCTCTTTTCTCTCTCTTCTTTTGTCAAACCCATTTGCCTTTCTGAGTGAGGACTGATCATCTTACCCAAGGTCCTCCTTCTTGCTTAGTGTCTTTAGGTGTACAGATTTGAGTATGCTTATCCTATATTATATGTCTAATATCCACTTCTAAGCGAGTACATACCATGTGAGTATTTCTGCTTCTAAGAAAGCTCACTCAGGATGATATTTTCTAGATCCCACCATTTGACTGCAAATTTCATGATTTCCTTGTTTTTAATTGATGAGTAGTGTTCCATTGTGTAAATGTACCACAATTTCTGTATCCATTCCTCAGTTCAGAGGCATCTGGGTTGTTTCCAGGTTCTGGCTATTACAGATAAAGCTGCTACAAACATGGTTAAGCAGATGTCCTTGTTGTATACTTGAGAATATTTTGGATATATGCCTAGGTGTGGTATCTTGAGGAATCACTATTCCTAATTGTCTAAGAAAGCTCCAAATTGATTTCCAGAATGGTTGTAAAAGTTTACATTCCCACCAGCAATGGTGTAGGGCTCCCCTTTTTCCATATCCTCTCTGGCATGTATTGTCTCTTTTTTTCTTATTCATGGCCATTACGATGGGTTTAGATTTTCAAGTTTGTGGTTTATAGGCTTTTGAAGAAAGACTTAACGATTGTTTGAATTTCCTCAGTGTGTGTTGTCATGTCCCAATTTTCATTTCTGATTTTATATATTTGGATAGTGTATCTCTATCTTTTAGTCAGTTTGGCTAAGGGTTTTTCTATCTTGTTGATTTTCTCAAAGAACCAGTTCTTGGTTTCATTGATTCTTTGAATTGTTGTCTTTGTTTCTCATTTATTGATTCCATCCCTGGGTTTGAATATTTTTAGCTGTCTACTTCTCTTGAGTGTGTCTGCTTCTTTTCTTTTTTTATCTTTTTCCTTAGGGTTTTCAGGTGAGCCACTAAGTTTCTTGTGTGAGAAACTGAACAACTCACTAATCAATGACAGGTTTTTCAGGGAAAAGATGAAGAAAGAAATTAAAGACTTCCTAGAATTCAATGAAAATGAAGGCACAACATATCCCAATTTATGGGACACAATGAAAGCAGAGCTAAGAGAAAAGTTCATAGCACTAAGTGCTTTCAAAGAGAGATTTGAAACATCTTATACCAGAATCTATTTTCTTAGAGCACAAAGATATTTGTCTTAACAAATTTTCCCTAAATAGCCTGGTAAATGTGTCAATGAACTACCTTTGTAGAATATGAAAGTAATAGACAGTGTTGATCCTTTGCTTTTTTTAATACATAGAATAACCTTCTGTATGTAATACATCTTAGACTGGGTAGAAAATTATAGTAACTCAACTGGAAATACATGAATAGTTAAGTGTACTAGTATGTCCACATTAAATCTGATGGAATATTAAATACACAATGAGCAGTATACCTACGTAAAGAAATATATAATGAAGCATGTGAAAACACATAGCTATCAAGTAGCTAATCAGATTGTAAATTTTAAAATTCCCCCAGGAGTAATACAAAAGCATTTGACTAACAATAAATTCAAGGCAAATACTACACTGTACAAATAAATCTGTAAATCTATCATAGATATTTATTAGTTAAGAAATGGAATATTAATAATACAGAAATTATAAATTTTTATTCACAAATTTTAATGAATTTATGAAATTACAAATATTACATAATTTATCTATTGCTTAATAGAATAATGTGTCACATCTGAAATAAAGGAACATATACTCATATATAAGTAATATAATCTATTAAAGTCAACAGTGTACTCAGGAAATCAGTGTAATAACCCTGAAGATTATGTGTTTCTGTACAGGAAACACTGTAGGTTAAAATTAATATAATACTGTATGTCACCTAGTATTTACATGAAATTAACTCAGCTTTTAGCTTGTACTTGAGGGCTTTGCTAGCTTATAAACTCATGTAAATTTTAAACAAATTTTTGACTCAAATTTGATTCTTGTCATTTTAATTATTTGTTTTAGATATATTTTATTTTAATTTCATATAATATGAGAGCTGAAAAACTATAGAACTAAGCAATATGACTGCATATTTAAAGAATGATTTTTTTCAAAAAATATTCTTTGGATAGTTTTCATAATTATTTTATTGTTTTTATGTTCATTTTGCCAACATTTACAAATTTTAATAGATCCAAACAATATCTTCAGTTGTATTTTCCCATTTCATAAAAACATGTTAAGATGATGTGTAATTTAAAGTTATATCATAGATAATTGCATACATCTTGACAGCAAACAAAAAATTCTTATTGAAACAATTAAAAAATGAAAACAGTCTTTTATCTGATGTGCAGTAATTTTAGAAAGCAGATGTGTCTATCACATTACTTTTGTTATTGTCATAGTATGAGAACATTTCAAGGCAAGACTGGAGTTTTAAATAAACCAAATTGATTATGTATGAATAAGGTATAATTTTATTGTAAATCACCCTTGGAAAGAAGCTGGGATTTTGTTATAATATGTAAAGATTTACTCATAGACCATGTTTAAACCAGTTTGCTCCTGTTTAACTTCTTTTTTCCAATTAATTAACTTATTCCTTTACTTTACACCCCTCCTTTTCTCCCAGTCCATCCATCTTACCTCAACTTCTGGGTCCTTCTGTCAGTCCTCCCTTTCTCCTCAGAAAAGAGGATGTCTCCCATGCATATCAACTAGCCTTGGCATACCGATTACAGTAGAACTAGATGCATCTTCTTCTACTGATTCTAGGCAAGGCATCCCAGGTAGAGGAAAGGTATTGAGAGGAATTAAACAGAGTCAGAGTCTGCCCCTGCTCTTGCTGTTAGGGCTCTCAAATGAAGACTAAGCTGCATATCTGTTATATATTTGTAGGGGAGCTTGGCCCATCACATGCATATTCTCTGGTTGGGGTTTCTGTTTCATTGATCCCCTACGGATCTAGATTTGTTGATTCTTTAGGTTTTCTTATGGTGTACTTGACCTCTCTGGCTTCTTCAATAAGATTCTCCATGGAGAGAAACCTAGACTCCCTGCTCAGATGTACCTATGGGCAGCTCAGTCTCCATGGAAATTCCTGTAACGGGAGCAAGGGCAGTCTCTGTCATGAACTCTGTTACCTGCTCTTTAATCAACCCTGGTGGGGGGGTGGCATACTGGACAACAGAGGAAGAGGATTCATACAGTCCTGATGAGACCTGATAGGCTAGGGTAAGATAGTAGGAAAAAGAGGACTTCCCCTATCAGTGGACTAGAGGAGGGGAAAAATGGAGATAGAGGAAGGGGTTGGAACCGGGAGGAGATGAGGGAGGGGGCTACAGCAGAATACAAGTGAATAAATTATAATTAATAATAATAATAGTAATAATAATAATAATAATAAACATTTTTAAAAGATTACCCGAACTCTGTGTAATGTTTGGTTGTGGGTCTCTATATATGATTCTATCAGCTGTTGGATGAACCAGGGAATGAATTCAGAGATTATGAATTCAGGGACTTAAAAGTCAATCATGGTGGTTTAGCATAATAATAATTAGTATATATGGCAGCAGGAAGAGGGACCTCTGAGATCATATCTTCAACTGCAAAAATGAAGCAGGGAGAATAAAGTGGATGTGGTCAAGGTTATGTACTCTCAAAAACCAGTTCCCAGTGACTTAACTTCAAATAACAGGACTGTACCACCTCCACAAACAGTGCTAACAACTAAGAAACAAGTATTCAAATAATTGTTCCTCTGAGGGTCATTTCTTATCTATACCATCACTTCTATGCACAAATATAAAGTTTTCTCTATATGTTTGTAATTAGATTATTCTTAACAATCATATATGCTAAAAACTAAAACAGCATCAACGAAAAAATGTGTAACAAAACATGATTCATGTTTACAAAACAATATTATTACACATGAAAAGTAAATGCATTTACTAAAATAACAGTTACAATACAACTGAAATGTCAAATCATTATACTAAATTAAAGAATTAGATTAAAATGTCACATCTCAAATGATTCTATTAATATGCCTTAAACATGGAAATATATAAAAATGTAAAACTTTCTTCTCTTTGCATATACTTTTAAATGTATATAGTTTTATAGGGGTTTTGTTTGTTTAGTATTGATCATTTTGTGACAAAGTTTAGTTGATCATTTTATGCCAAAGTGTGTGGCAAACACACACACATACACACACATTTATATTTTTCTTTTAAGACAAGATCTTTGTTTATTTTCTACACTAGATAAAGTCAAGATCTTTAAGCTTTATGGTCAGCAATACCAGATTTATAGACTTGTATCATAATTCATAGCAGTAGAATAGTTTTTTAAAATATTTATATCATAAATATGTTGTTAATCAGCTACTAGCATGCCATACAATATGTTTCAATATATTCTTTTAATTGTGTTTGCCTAATAGAAATGCACGACATAGAACCCACTCATTATAACTGACATGATAATATCCTGGTAAGTGAGTGGTATGGATTAAAAAAGGACTTTGCAGTTTATCATATTTTCCCATTTTTTTCTTCAATGGGGATTCTGAAGTACTATAAAAAATGGAACAACTTGGACAACACTGCCATTTGTAGCACATAATTCAGATGAACAAGCATTTGGGACTGTGGCCACAAATATTCCATTAAATATTTGGTAAGCTATTAAGTTTTCAGCAGTTCACTACAGTTTTAAAAGAGATGAGATTAACATTTTAATGTCCTTCCTTGGTTCACTAAAATTTTGTATGATAGTGGATTGCTTAGTAATGAGTGGCATACTTATTTAAAATCTAAAATCTACTCTATACGTAAAATAATTTTAAGAGAAGGAAACAAAATGATCTAGCATTATTCTATGGAATACAGAATTATATTATCACTACTATATTTTACATATGATTAAAAATGGGATGAAGTTTTTGTGTAGATTATTTCTTATAGAGAGTTAATAGTTTTAGTCTATTTCCCAGTCAGTATCATTCATAACACAAGTGAACTAACTTGGACAGTTGTTTCAGATATTATCCTTAGTCTATACCTTTGCAGACAAGTTGAATTTCAATACTTAGCTATTAATGGTTGCTTCTGATCAATACATACATATTTGAATATTCATAATTTGAATATGTTAAGCTTAAATTATCTGAAAATAAATGGTGGATTCTATCTATACATACCTCAATTCCAACTTTAAACATCCAAGTTGTGTTTCTATGACCAAAAAAATTTATTCTCTGCGACTGGTAATAGGCCATTGAATGAATATTGTAAACTATGTCTTCTCTCTCATAATATTGAATGTGTTCCTCTCTGTATTTACTCTTGTTATAGGATAAATGCTACTGCCATTACAGCTTTCTGTAATTATTTGCTTTCTAGAAAGTTCACAAAGATTTGCATTACTGTACAATGGACAGGGAACCAAGAAAAAAGTAAACAGTTCATATATAGACATTTAATTCAATTATTATATAGTGTCTTTATCCTTTAAAATTACTCTAAATATGTTTTGAAGAATAACTATGAAAACATTATGTTCTAAAAATTTCTTGAGCTTTAAAATGTTAATTAACATGCCCCTTGAGGGACAATACAAAGAAAAACCTTAAATAAGGTGAATGCTAGAAGTTCATTATGAGAGTTTCAAACAATTAGTAGAACTGAAATAAGTTAAGATGTTCCTCTCAAGAACACAAGGAGACCAACAAAGTAAGAAAAAAGAAAGAGAGAGAGAGAGAGAGAGAGAGAGAGAAAGAAAAGAAAAGAAAGAAAGAAAGCAGAGCTCAGGGTGGGGATGGGGGCTGCAGAGACTGCTTTATCAACCTATATCCCTGCTCTGATGTCGTCAATAAACAGCTCAGTCTCTATGTGGTTTCCTTAGTAAGAGGAGAAGAGACAGTCTCTGATATTAATTCAGTCACCTGCTCCTTGATCACGTCTTCCTGGTGGGGTGACCCAGCTTGCCCACAGAGGAAGAGGCTCTAGGCAGTCCTTATGGGGCCTGATAGGCTAGGGTCACACAGTAGGGGAGGAGAACTTCTCCTATCAGTGAACTATGGAGAAGGGATAGGAGAGGAAGTGGGAGGGAGAGTGGGACTAGGAGGAGATGAGGGAGGGTACTACAACTGGGATACAAAGTGAATAAATTAATAATAATAATAATAAAAGCACTATAAATACCTCACTATAAATACCTCCTTTGTCACCCTGGTGGTTAGAGTCTTTCATAGGTCCCATATGGAAGGCTCCTGCCCTGTTTCCTGTCTTCTACTACTTCTGATATCTATCCTGTTTGTCCTTCTAAATGAGGTTTAAGCCTCTTCCCCAGTGTCCTCCTTGTTGTTTAGCTTCATGAGGACTATAGAATTTAATATGTTTATACTATATTATATGACTAATATCCACTTATAATGTGTGACATTCTACTTTTGGGTTTCCTGACTCGGAATTATCTTTTATAGTTCCATCTATTTTCCTGCATATGTCATGATTTCCTTGTTTTTAATTGCTGAGTAATATTCCATTGTGTAAATGTATGACAATTTCTGCTTCCATTCCTCTGTTGGAGGACATCTAGGTTATTTCCAGATTCTAGGTATTAAAAATAAAGCTTCTATGAACACACTTTGGGCAGAGTGCAGGGAATTTTATGGAAGTAGGAGATAGAAAGACCTGGAGGGGACAAGAGTTCCACAAGGAGACCAACAGAGCCAAAATACCTGGACTCAGGGGGCCCTGCAGATGCTGATGAGTCAAGGAAGGAGCATACATGGATAGGAGCTAGACCCTCTGCTCAGTGGTAGCCTATAGGTAGCTCAGTTTCCAAGTGGGTTTCCTAGTAAGGGGAGGAGGGGCTGTCTCTGACATGAAATCAGTGGTTGGCTCTTTGACCATCTCCCTGTGGTGGATGAAGCTTTGCCAGGCCACAGAGGAAGAGGATGAAGCCAGTCCTGATTACCTGATAGGCTAGGGTCAGATAGAAGGGACGGAGGACCTCCCCTATCAGTGAACTAGGAGAAGGGTATAGGGGTAGAAGAGGGAAAGAGGGAGGGACTGAGAGTAAACAATGGAGACAGCTACAGCTAGGATACAAAGTGAATAAATTGTAATGAATAATAAATAAATAAAATTTAAATAAAGAACCATCAAAGTTATTGTTTTAACATTCAGAAATTTTTTCTTGATGTCACATAAATGTTTTTGTTCATAATTCAGAAATGTCCAATGAACTTAGTTCATCCTGATTTAAATTAGAAACATGTTCATATTCAAACAAAAGACTTGATCATTCAAAATTCTGTGAGATACATGTGATATCAAAAGAGAATATCTAATGGAAAGGGTATATTTTTTAGTTAATATATATGTAGGTTAACTGAAATTTTAAAATCCAAACATAGTATTTTATGTGGCTTTTCATGTTGTTTCATGAAATTTAAAATAGTTATATTTGTTTGCTCAAACTACCCCTAAAAGAATGAAAACAGATTAAAATTATGTACTGTTGCACTGGAAATATTGACATATTTTTGTAAAAAAAATAAAATCGCTATGTAGTAAAATATTATTGCTAATTTTTATCTTTGTTTTTGTTTTCTTTTGCTTCCTTTGTCTCCATTTTATTCAAAATCAGCGGAGATCTGAAGGGAAACGAGCAGGAAAGGTAAGATTGTAAACTTTAAAAACATATTTGAAGATACGTTGTATGTTTTTTATTTAAATTGCTGAAACTCACCTTTTGCACTCAGTTAAAACTCTCTGTAGTTAATATGACATATGTTATGGTTCTGCCTTAGGAGAAATTCATGTTGTGTTTTCTCTATATTTTGTATTACTTACATAGTTCTGGATGCATTTTCTGAGTCTTATTTTCTTTTTTAAGATTTATTTATTTTATGTATATGAACACTGTTTTCTTTTTTATTATTTTTATATTAATCACAGGTTATGCACTTTGTATCCCAGTCATAGCCCCCTCCCGCATTCCCTCCTAATCCCCCCATCCCTCCCTCATCTCCTCCCTGCCCCTTTCCAAGTCCACTGATAGGGGAGGAGCTCCTCCTCTTCCATCTGACCCTAGCTTATCAGGTAGCTTCAGGGCTGGCTGCAATGTCCTCTTCTGTGGTCTAGCAAGTTTGCTCCTCCCTCGGAGGGGGAGGGGGGCGGAGTGGAGAGGGTCGAAGAGCTAGCCATTGCGTTCATGTCAGAAATAGTTCCCGTTCCCCTTACTAGGTTACTCAGTGGACACTGAGTTACCATAGGCTATATCCGAGGAGGGGTTCTAAATGAACACTATTTATTCCATTACAGATGGTTGAAAGCTACCATGTGGTTGTAGGAACTGAACTCAGGTTCTCTTAACCACTGAGCCATCTCTCCAGCCCCGGGCATGTTATCTTTTAAGGGTCCTGTGAATTCTGTATTTATTTATTTTTTTCTTTTCCAAAAGCTCTCTGCTTGGGTAAACTACTCAATGGTCTTTAAGTTATAGCACTCTTTTAAAAATAAACACCTATCTTAGTTCATTTGGGGGGAGGGTGTATCTGCCTGCTTGTTACTCTAAGAAACAAAAGGAAACAGAAACCCAAACTACAAACAGAGAGAATCCATTTTAAAAGGGAAAGTTCTGTTTTGCCTCACAGTCTGAAAGGTCTCAGCTCTGGATCCAAGGGACACACTGTGTGGGCTTCTAATGAGACAGAACATAATGGTGAAAATACATGATGAAAATAGTCTCCTCCTGGCCAAAACATGGAAAACACAGATCCCAGTAACCCTCTTCAGGGGCACATCTCAGGTACCAGAAAACCTTCTGCTAGGTTCCACTTTTTCTAAGCGTCCCAAACTCTCTAACAGCTAGTGCCACAAGCCAGGATCTAAGCCTTTGAAGAGGGGTTTTATTTAAACCACACTGCTGGGTGAGCAAGCACAGTAGACCTTCTTTGCTGGTGGATGCCTGTGAGAACTTCCACCAATTGCAATACCTTCTCCTAACTTTTCTGTTCCCGAGGAAAGTCTGAGTCTGTGGTGAGAAACAGTGGAATGCTGAGTTGAAGACTGTTCCAGTTCAGGCCTTCCAGCTCCTCCTGTACACTCTGGCTGTTTCTGCCTCTGTCTTTGTTTCTGTCTGTCTCTCTCTCTCTCTCTCTCTCTGCTGTTGCAGACATCATATCTTTGCTTTCAGATAGTGCCAGGCTGGTGCTAGTTTGGTATGTATCCCCTTTTCTTTTCTTAAAGATACCTTTGTTATTTTTAATTTTGTACATATGTGTAGGTCTGGGTATAGACATGTTCATGTGAGTGTTGGTGTCTCTGAGATCTAGAGACATCAAATCTGAAGTTGCAGGTGGTTTGAGAAACCTGTTATGGATGCTTGGAATTGAACTCCTGTCCTCTGCAAAGGGAGTACACTTTTTTTTCCCCAATAGGTATTTTCTTTAATTGTTTTTATTAATTACAGTTTATTGAATTTGTATCCCCCCTGTAGCTCCCTTCCCCCTTCCCAACTCCACCCTCCCTCCCTATTCCCCACCTGTGCCCCTCCCCCACTACACTGATATGGGAGGTCCTCCTCTCCTTCCCTCTGATCCTAGTCTATCATGTCTCATCAGGAGTGGCTGCATTGTCTTCCTCTGTTGCCTGGTAAGGATGCTCACCCCCCTCAGCGGGAGGTGATCAAAGAGCAGGTCAACCAGTTCCTGTCAGAGACAGTCCCTGTCCCCATTAATATGGAACCCACTTGGACACTGGACTGCCATAGCCTACCTGTCTGCAGGAATTCAAGGGCATCTCCATGAGTGGTCCTTGGCTGGAGTATCAGTCTGAGAAAAGACCCCTGTGCCCAGATATGTTGGTTCTGTTGCTCTCCTGGTGGACCATTCATGGATAGAACCTAGAACCTTTATTCATTTGTAGCCCATGGTAGTTCAGTATCCAAGTGTGTTCCATGTTAAGAGGAACAGGCATGTCCCTAGCATAAATTCAGTGACTGGCTCTTATATCACCTCCCATTGAGGGGGCAGCAGCCTTACAAGGCCACAGAGGAAGACAATGCAGCTAGTCCTGATGAGACCTGATACGCTAGGGTCAGATAGAAAGGGAGAAGGACCTCCAATATCAATGGACTTGGAGAGGTGCATGAAAGAATTTTAAGGAAGAAGGGTGAGGTTGGTAGGGAATCAGAGAGGGGGCTGCAGCTGGGACACACAGTGAATAAACTGTAATTAATATAAAAAAATTAAAATGATAGCAAAATTCAATTTTTTTGGTTCTATGACAAATTGTCTAACATTATACCTTGATTTTCTAATCATATTTTGAAGTTGAGTTATATTAACATTAAACTTCTGAAAAATATATGAGGTACCAGCATGTGACAGTTTCCACTGTGTATAAAATATTTTAAATAAAAATTATAATGTAATCTGAAGGGCCAAATTTGGCATTTTAAAAACAACTTGCCTAGGTTCTGACAGGAAGTCATCCACTATATCTGATGCCCTTATATGTTTTTATCAAGTGTGATAACTATGCGAAAATGGAATATTATCAGAATGTCAAAGTGAATTAGCATTAATGTTTGAATGAAAAAGTAAAATAACAACATCAGAGTTGTAAATCAATACACTTTCCTGAGAGATGTCAAATGTTCTTAGGAAATATCTTGACGATCACTGTGACCTTTGTGTGTTGAATTTTGAAACGTACTCCTTGGATGAGACCAAAGCCCCGAAAAGGAATAATAAAGTTGTCCATTAAATCACAAAAGCAAATATAATAGTAATAACATTTCACTGCCTGCAAAGGAGAGAAGAGTAACAGGGAGAAAATAGGAACTTTTTAAAAGTTTACAAATTTGGGGACTCAGATGTAAGCCATGTGCAGCTCAGTCTCCAGGTAGTTTTTCTAGTAAGCAGATCAGAGGCTGTCTCTCTCATGGACTCAGTGGATGGCTCTTTGATTACTGGCCCCTGGCAAGGTGGCCTGACTAGGCCACAGAGAAAGAGAATTCAGACAGTCTTGATGAAACCTGATAGACTAGGGTCAGATAGTACTGGAAGAGGCCCTTCCCTATCAGTAAACTAGGGGAGGGCCATAAAGAGGTAAGAATGAAGAAAGATGAAACTGGGAGAAGATGAGAGAGGGGCCTACAGCTCAGACACAAAGTGAATAAATTGTAATAAATGATAATAATAAAGAAAAAATTGAAAACTAACTATGAGGGTTACATCTCACCTTTTTTTTCAGTGAGTTCTAATTATTTGAGACATGACACTGGCAGAGTTCAAGAGGAATGAGGGAAAAACCCAATGTAAAGTCTGGCAAACACAAAACATAGTTTTAAACCTCGATAGTTATGAACATTTTGCTATTTTTTTCTATTAGCTTTCCACAACAAAGAATAACGTACTAATAGAATCCTGTTTTGTTGTTGTTGTTTTGTTTTGACACAGGATTTGTCTGTGTAGTCTTGGCTGTCCTGGACTCCTTTTTGCAGACCAGGCTGGCTCAAACTCACAGGGAACTGCCTTGCTCTGCCACCCCAACTGCTGGGAATATAGGTGTGCATCACTGTGCCTGGCATGATTTATTTTCGATCATTGTGTATGTGTCTCTGTGTATGTATGGGTGTAAATGTTTATAAGGAAGGATGTATATACATGAATCTGTGCACATATATACATATATGCATAGAGATGGTGTTAAATAAAATTGTAATCTCCCCAATAGGAATTAGTATCCCTTTTTATAACTGGGGAAGCAGTGTTACAGAGAATTTTAATGTCAAGAATAAGGCTATAGCATCACAAGACCAGATCCAGAATTTGAATGAAGGCGATCTCTTTCTAGAAAATTTTGGTGTTAAGGTGGACTTGGAGGGGACTGGGAGGAGATGAGGGAGGGATGGGGAGAGTGAGAGGGAATGAGGGAGGGGCCGACGCCTGGGATGCAAAGTACCTAACCTGTGATTGATATAAAAATAAATAAATTACATTAAAAAAGGAAACTATTCCTATAATAATCAAACAGTGCTTTAATTGAATTTCAAATCTTTCATTTAATATGTCCATATGATGATATTTTGTGGTATATTTGGACCAATGGTTTAAAATATTTCTAAGGCTAGAGAGATGGCTCTGCAGTTAAGAGTGCATATGGCTCTTACAGAGGAGCAGAGTTGAGTTCTCAGCACCCAAGCCAAATAGCTCACAACTGCCAGTAACTCCATCTTCAATCAGCAATGCATGCATGTAGACACACACACACACACACACACATCAACAAGAAGTCACATACACACACAGAGAGAGAGAGAGAGAAAGAGAGAGAGAGAGAGAGAGAGAGAAGGGAGAGAGAGATTCAAATAGGTAGGGTATATTTTTTGCAAATTCTTTATAAGAATGGTTTAATAAAAAAGTTTGCAAATATTTCTGTTCATTATTACAACATAACAGGATTAAAGCTATTTCACTAATCTATTGTACACAGCTTGATATAAATTGGTTAGAGTACACCGTAGTTATGAAATCTGTCCTCTGATGTCCTTTTTTTAGGTCCACTGCATTTATGTGTGCATTTTGAAGGGTATTTTTTATGCTAAATTTGAGAAGCTATAAACCTTAAAGGTATTGAGTGTCAGAATAGTCATTAACTTTGAATTTATTGCAAATGTTTCTATGGAAGTTTAATTAATCTCTGCATCCATGAACTTTAGCTATTTAGATTTTTATGACTTCTATACTATATCTTTTATGTTCAATATAAGTCAGATATCATATTTATAAAAATTAAGAAAAATATATTTTCTTAGCTAAATATATAGTAAGGTCACAAATGCTTTAATGTGGTTTTATTATTTTTAAATTCTAAAACATGAAAAGACAAGGGAAATTCTCAATGATTTTTATATTTTTTAAGTGGCTTCAGATACCTTAATAAATAGGAGCTATTTTTATACTACAAATAAAAGTATAAGTTAGAAAGAGACACTTTTGTATCAATTTTTAAATATAATATTTCAGAGCTAATCTAGTGGCATTCTAATGCCATGACAAAATTAAATGACACACTCCACAGTACATTCCCTCTCTAGCTAGTTACTACTAGGGTAACAAATAACTAAGTAAGAAGGTAACTATTAGGGTAACAAATAAGTAAGAAGGAAGTGCATTTCAAAATTCAACCACCTCAAGTTGAAAAAATATTTGTAGCAACACTTATTTCAACTAAATGAAAGAAGTAAATTTAAAAAATATGTTTTTAAGCACTTTAAAGCATTTGTATGTATTAGTACTCACTGGCTTATCAATTTATACTGCAGGATTTTTTTCTTCCTTAGTTATCATTAACCTTGAAATATATAAATAGACATTGTGAATTCTCTATCCTCTCTGAATAAGTCTATGTCTAAATTGCCCTGAGGCTTTGTACAAATGGCCTGGCTTATTAGAATGCATGTTCACCAAAGTGCTAAACTGAAAATGGCAGAAACAGAACTGACTGTGATTCTCAATGGAATATGTTCCCTATTCCTTTGTACCTGCCTGAGGTGAAGTTGCAAAGTGGTTTCTTTCTGACTAACTTCATAGATAACAGAAAGCAACTATAGTCAGAGTAAAAGTGAAAGATCTTCTTTGTCATCTGCCTGCCTTTTCTCTGATTCCTGTCAATTGTGTACACAATTTGCTCCCAGGTTGAATAAATCAAGGTGGTTGAGTAACAACAATGTTAAAACTATTTTGTATTAAAATACTCATTGTGCTGGTGTTGCCAAGATACTTTCTTTTCAGTTCAGAAAGGCAGGTATATTTGGAAGATTTTTCTTCAGGTATTCACCTAAAAGTTTAATTTAGTGATTCAAATAAAATATGTTCAACTATACAACAAGGATATTTGCTCATCCATGTTCATAGCATCTCTATTCTTAATAGTCAAAAGCTGGAAACAACCTAGATGTACCTCAGCAGAAGAATGGGTACAGAAGTTGTGGTACATTTACTCAATGGAATACTAGTCAGCTATTAAAAATAAGGAATTCATGAAATTTGCAGGCAAATGGTGAGAACACAAAAAGATCATCTTGAATGACCTAACTCAGAAATAGAAACATATACTCACAGGGTATATACTTACTCATAAGTGGATATTAGTCATATAATATAGGATAAACATATTAAAATCTCTACTCCTAAAGAAGCTAAAGAACAAGGAAGACCCTAGGGCAGATGCTCAAACCTCATTCATAAGGACAAATGTGATAGATGTAGAAAGAAAGAGAAGACAATGAGTAGGACAGGAGCCTACCACAGAGGGCCTCTGAAAGGCTCTAGTGATCGAGGTATCAAAACAGAGCTGAGACACATAGCCAAACTTTGGGCAGAATGCAGGGAATCTAATGAAAGAAGGGGAGGATAGAAAGAGCTGGAAGGGACAGGAGCTCCAAAAGGAGACCAATAAAGCTATAAAAACTGAGACCTGAAGGGTCTGAAGAGAATGATACCCCAACCAAGGAAAATGCTTGGAAAGGACCTAAAACCCTGGCTCTAATTCAACTGGAGTAAATGGAGCAGGAACTTTCTCTGGCATGAACTCGGTGGCTGGCTCTCTGATCACTTCCCCCTGAGGGGTGCAGCCCTTGTCAGGGACAGAGTAAGACAATGTCATCAGTCTTGATGAGACCTGATAGGTTAGGGTCAAATAGAAGGGGAAGAGGATCCCCAACTGTTGGGAGAATTATTGCAGTTCAGGTAGTGACTTCTAATTTCAGGTGAGCACATAATTTAAAAGTATTGGTGGTGCCTATGATGAACAAATGTTACATGAAAATTCATACTACAGAGCTCTGATTAGAATTTCTATCCCTAATATCAACAAACAATTACTCATATTTTTATTACAGACATGAATGAGCTTACAGTCCAGAAAATACAGAGACAAATACTATATAGCCCTGGGTTTTTCCAGAAATAATATATATCATGGTCAACTGGTGTGGAGAACAGAAGCTAACAGTAAACTCAGATCTGTCTCTTTAATCAATAAATAGGTAAAAGTGAATTTGCAGGAAGAGAATGATAAGAAGTTACTTGTTGATTACATAGCTAGTAGTTTTGAAAGACATGAAACTCATCCCCAAAATCCTTTACGTTTTCTTTTCTTTTTCTTTTTTTTTTTTGAAGCTGGGGTCATCATCTATTAATATCATTTTGATGTTATATTTAAAAAACTACTGTCAAAAGACAATGACTTTTCTCCACATACTTCTGAAAAGTTAGAGATTTAGGATTCAAATTGGGTACCAACACAGATCTTTCTTCAGAGGTAAGATATTTATTAAAAGCATTATTAACACCTTGGATAGACTGGGAGACATCATCACATCATGGACTTTGAAATACCAGATTCATATGGAAGTGACAGAGTGAATATTCCTTCATATACATTTCTCTATAATATGGAGGTTCTATGCCAAATAATTGACATAGTCAACAGTAAATACTTTGTAGTTAGGTTGTATAAGTCATGGATGGCACAGGGAAAAAGGTATTCCATTAGTCTGAACACTACATCAAAAATCAGATACTAGGATCTGGAGAGGAAAAACCTAGAATAAGTTAATACAAGAGCTTTACAAACTAGAACAGCCCTGTAAACTACAGTGTTTGGGTTTCTTTTAACATTTTTAAATATTTTCTCATTATTATTATTTATAATTTATTCATGTTGTATCCTGACTATAGCCCCCTTACTCATTTCCTTCTGGTCCCACCATCCCTCCCTCTTTGTCCCCTATGTCACTTTCCTAGTCCACTGATAAAGGAGGAACACTTCCCTTTCTATCTGACTTTAACCTATCAGGTTTCATCAGGACTGGCTGGATCTTGTTTCACTGCAGCCTTGTAATGCCACATCACCAGGGGGCAGTGATCAAAGAGCAGGGAACCTAGTTCAAGCCAGCGACTACCCCTGCTCCACTTACTAGGGAACCCACATGGGATACATTTGAACAGTGGGTCTAAGTCCTCTCCATGCATTGTCCTTGATTGATTTATCAGTTTTATGCAAGAGCCCCTGAGCCCAGATTTTTTTTTTTTTTGCCTCTGTTGGTCTCCGTGTGGAGCTCCTGTCCTAACCAAGTCTTTGATCTTCCCCTTCTTCCATAAGATTCCCTGAACTCTGCCTAAAGTTTGGTTATGAGTCTCAGCATCTGCTTTGATACCCTGATGGGTAGAGTCTTTCAGAGAGCCCGTGAAGAAGGCTCCTGTATTGTTCCCTGTCTTCTTCTACTTCCAAGTCTATCTTGTTTGCCTTTCTGAATGAAGATCAAGCCTCTTCCCTACAGCCCTCCATACTGTTTAACTTCTTTAGAACTATGGATTTTAGTATATTTATCCTGTATCATATGTCTAGTATCCACCTATAAGCAAGTATAGTTATATACTTGTTTGTCTCTCTGTTTCTGGGTTACCTCACTCAGTATGATCATTCCTAGTTCCCACCATTTCACTGCAAATTTTATGATGTCCTTGTTTTTAGTAGCTCAATAGGATTCTATTGTACAAATGTACCACAGTTTCTGTGTCCATATTTGGTTTATGGACATATATGTTTTTTCCAGATTTCCAAAGTGGTTGTACAGGGTTACATTCACACCAGAAATGGAGGAGGGTTCCCCTTTCTCCAAAATCTCTAAAGCATGTGTTGTCCCTTGAGTGTTTTTTTTTTTTTTAAGATTTTTAAATCTCCCAATCACACCCTTCCTTCCTCTTCTCCCCCTATAACCCTCCCCTACTCCACTGATAAGGGAGGATCTCCTCCCCTTCTATCTGACCCTAGCCTATCAGGTCTCATCAGAACTGGCTGCATCATCTTCTTCTGTGGCCAGAAAAGCTTTTTGATCTTAACCATTGTGATGTGTGTAAGTTGGAATCTCCGGGTTTTGATTTGCATTTCCCTGATGACTAAGAACAACTGATCAATTCCTTAAGTGTTTCTCTGCCATTTGATATTCCTCTGTTGAAAATTCTCTGTTTAGCTCTGTACTCCATTGTTTAACTGGATTATTTGTTTTGTTGGTGTTTACCTTCTTATGTTCTTTATGTATTCTGGATATTAACCCTCTATCAAATGTAGGGTTGGTGAAGACTTTTTACTGTTTGTAGGCTGTCATTTTATTTCATTAACAGTGTCCATTCTTTACAGAATCTTTTCAGTTTCTTGAGATCCCAATCATTAATTTTTGATCTTAGAGCCTGTGATGTTGCTATTGGTGTTCTGTTCCGGAAGTTATCTCCTGTGCCAATGTGTTCAAGGTTCTTCCCCATGTTTCTTTGTTAACAGCTTAAATATTTCTGGCTCTATGTTGAGGTTCTTGATACACTTGGACTTCAGTTTTGTGCAGGGTAATAAATATGAATCTATTTGCATTTTTCTTCATGTAGACATCCAGGTAGAGCAGCACTGTTTGTTGAGGATGCTATCTTTGTTTTTCTGGTATGGTTTTGGCTTCTTTGTCAAAAATCTCTTATCCGTAGGTGTGTGGATTTATTTCCGGATCTTTGATTCAATTCCACTGATCCATCACCCTTTCTCTATGCCAGTACCATGCTGTTTTTGTTATTGTTGCTCTATAGCACAGCTCTATGTATGCTATATAAATGACTGAAAGGAATAGCAGTGACAATCTATGAATTCTCCACTATCCGAATTTATTTTGGTTAATAAATATTTGTCATAGACAGAATTATACACCAGTATTGTTAACCACAACATTATCCATAATTGTTGATGGCTGTTTCTTCTTTGTGCCTATATATCGTGTGCTAGTATGAGAACAGTGAGCAAAGAATTACAAAAAGAAAAATCATAGTATACTATTGTCACAGTGCTTTATTTCATATGTACAACCAGAGAGGACCACTGAAAGTACTGTACTACAGTGATGATAGACATTGTGAGTATTGAAATGCTGAGTAGATGGCCAGTGAAAATAGGAATTTTATTTCCTGAAGATTTTTTTTTCATTTTACATTACTTTATGATGAGTTCTTTTTTTTTTTCTCCAAACCACAAGATATATATGTGAAAAAAAAAATGTATAATTTCAACTGTTGCCTTAGGGGAAGTTTAAATTACCAGTTTTGTTTAACTTCGTTTTATTTTTTATATTACTTACAGTTTATTCACTTTGAATCCCAGCTGTAGCCCCCTCCTTCATTCCCTCCCAATTCCATCCTCCCTCCCTCATCCCCTCCTGTACCCCTCTTCAAGTCCAATGATAGGGGAGGTCCTCCTCCCCCTCCATCTGACCCTAGCCTATCAGGTCTCATCAGGACTGACTGCATTGTCTTCATCTGTGGACTGGCAAAGCTCCTCACCCATCAGAGGGAAGTGATCAAAGAACCAGGCACTAAGTTCATGTCAGGGACAGTCCCTGTTCAACTTACTGAGACACCCACTTGGATACTGAGCTGCCATGGGCTACATCTGTGCAGAAATGCATGGTCTTTGGTTGGAATATCAGTCTCAGAAAAAAAAAAAAACTGGGCCTCTGAAGGATTCTACCTAGTTCTACCCAATAGGGTATCAAAGCATATGCTGCGACTCATACCCAAACTTTGGGCAGAGTGCAAGGAATTTTATGAAAGAAGGGAAAGATAGAAAAACTTGGAGGGGACAAGAGCTCCAAACGTTTTTTTTTTTCTTCTTTGTAATTTAATTTATGTATTTATTTATTGGTTCATTTATTTGTTTATTTTTAAATATCTTTTTATTTCTTATATTAATTAGAGTTTATTTACTTTGTACCACAGCTGTAGCCTCCTCTCTCATTCCCTCCCAATACCACCATCCCTCCATCATCTCCTCTCTGCCCGTCTCTTAATCCACTGATAGGGGAGGACATCCTCCCCTTCAATCTGACCCTAGGTTATCAAGTCTCAACAGGACTGGCTGCAATGTCCTCCTCTGGGTTCTAGCTAGGTTGCTGCTCTCACAGGGGGTGGGGAGGTCAAAGAGCTAGCCACTGAATTCATGTCAGAGAGAGTCCCTCTTCCCCTTACTAGGAACAAAGTTGGACACTGAGCTGCCTTGGGCTACATCTGAGCAGGGGTTCTAGGTTATATACATGCATGGTCCATGGTTGGAGAATCAGTCTCAGACAAGACCCCTGTTCCCATATATATCTTGTGGAGCTCCTGCCCTCTCCAGGTCTTACTAATTCCCTCTTCTTTCATATGATTCCCTGAACTCTGCCCAAAGTTTGCTTATGAGTCTCAGCATCTACTTTGATACACTGCTGGGTATAGTCTTTCAGAGGCCCTCTGTGGTAGGCTCCTGTCCTGTTACTTGTTTTCTCCTTCTTCCAATGTCCATGCCATTTGTCTTTCTAAGTGAGGATTAATCATCTTACCTAGGGTCTTCCTTCTTCTTTAGCTTCATTAGGTGTACAGATTTTAGTATGTTTATCCTATCTTAGAAGTCTAGCACCCACTTAAAAATGAGTATATACTGTGTGTGTCTTTCTGTTTCTGGGATACCATACTCAAGATGATCTTTTTAGGTCCCAATATTTGCTTGTAAATTTCATGATTTCCTTGTTTTTAATTGCTGAGTTGTATTCAATTGTGTAAATGTACCGCAGTTTCTCTATCCATTCCTCCGTTGAGGGACATCTGGGTTGTTTCCAACTTCTGGCTATTATGAATAAAGTGCTATGAACATGGTTGAACAAATGTCAATGTGTACTTGAGCATATTTTAGATATATGCCTAGCAGTGCTATAGATGTATCTTGAGGAAGCACTATTCCTAATTGTCTGAGAAAGTGCCAGATTGATTTCCAAGGGGATTATACAAGTTTAAATTCCCACCAGCAATGAAGAAGGATTTATCTTTCTCCAAAACCTCTCTAAAATGTGTTGCTGCTTGAGTTTTTATCTTAGCCATTCTGATGGGTGTAATGCGAAATATCAGGGACATTTTGATTTGCTTCTCCCTGATGGCTAAAGATGTTGAACATTTCTTTAAGTGTCTCTCTATATTCCTCTACAGAGAAGTCTCTTTTTAGCTCTGTACCCCAATTTTAATTGCGTTACTTCATTTGTTTCTCTTTAACTTCTTTAGTTCTTTATATATTCTGGATATCAGACCTCTGTCAGATACAGGGTTGGTAAAAATCCTTCCCCAGTCTGTAGACTGTCATTTTGTTTTGATGACAGTGTCTTTTGCTTTACAGAAGCTTTTCAGTTTCATGAAGTCCCATTTATTGATTACTGATCTTAGAGCCTGTGCTTTTGGTGTTCTGTTCAGGAAACTCCTGTGCCAATGAGTTCTAGGCTCTTCCCCACTCTTTCCTCTAACCAACTTAGTGTGTCTGGTTTTATGTTTCGGTCTTTGATCCACTTCGACTTTAATTTTTTGCAGGGTGTTAAATATGGATCTATTTTTATTTTTCTGCATTTAGACATCCAGTTGGACCTGCACAATTTGTTGAAGATGAAGTCTGTTTTCCATTGAATGTTTTGGCTTCTTTGTCAAAAATCAAGTATCCACAGGTTTTTTTGGTTTATTTCTGGGTCTTCTATGCGGTTTCATTGATCCCCCTTTTTGTTTATATGCCAATACCATGCAGTTTTTATTATTATTGCTCTGTAGTACAACTTGAGATCAGGGATGGAGATACCTCCAGATGATCTGTTGTTGTACAGAATCGTTTTGGAAATTCTGGATATTTGTTTCTCCATATTAAGTTGAGAATCTTTCTTTCAAGGTCTGTAAAGAATTGTGTTAGTATTTTGATGGGAATTTCATTGAATCTGTAGACTGCTTTTAGCAGAATGGCCATTTTCACTATGTTGATGCTACCAATCCATGAGCACATGAGATCTTTCCATCTTCTGATATCCTCTTCGATTTCTATCTTCAGTGACTTGAAGTTTTTTGGTTTTTTGTTTTTTTGTTTTTTGGTTTTTCAAAAAGGTCTTTCACTTGCTTGGTTAAAGTTACATCAAAGTACTTTATGTTATTACTAGATATTGTAAAGGGTATTGTTTCCCTGATTTCTTTCTCGGCCATTTTGTCTTTGGTGTACAGGAGGGCTTCTGATTTTTTTTTTTTTTTGAGTTAACTTTGTATCCAGCCACTTTGCCTGAAGGCGTTTATCAGCTGAAGGAGTTCTCTGGTTCAATTTTGGGGGTCGTTCATGTATGCTATTATATCATCTGGGAATAGTGATACTTTGACTTCTTCCTTTCTGATTTGTATCCCCTTGATCTCCTTTACTTGTCTTATTTCTCTAGCTAGGACTTCAAGTACTTTGTTGTAGAGATATGGAGAGAGTGGGCAGCATTGCCCTGTCCCTGATTTCAGTGGGATTGATTTAAGTTTCTCTTCATTAAGTTTGATGTTGGCTATAGGCTTGCTGTATATTGCCTTTATTATGTTTAGGTATATGCCTTGTATCCCTGATCTCTCCCAGGTTTTAAACATGAATGGGTGTTAGATTTTCTCACATGATTTTTCAGCATCTAAGGAGATCATCATGTGGTTTTTCTCCTTCAGTTTGTTTATATGGTGGATTACATTTATGGATTTCCATATATTGAACCACCCTTGCATGCCTGGGATGAAGCCTACTTGGTCATGGTGGATGATATTTTTTATGTGTTCTTGCATTCTGTCTGCAAGTATTTTATGGATTACTTTGCATCAATGTTTATAAGAGAGATAGGTCTGAAGTTCTCTTTTTTTTTGTTGGGTCTTTGTGAGATTTAGGTATCGAGGTGACAGTGGCTTCATAGAATGAGTTTGGTAAAGCTCCTGTTTCTATTTTGTGGAATAGTTTGAAGAGAATTGGAGTTTGCTCTTCTTTGAAGGTGTGGTTGAATTCTGCACTGAAACCAACTGGCCCAGGGCTTTTTTTGGAAGAGAGACTGTTGATGACTGCTTCAATTTACTTGGGGGATATAGGAATATACAATCTTTCTACCTGATCTTAACGTAATTATGGTAGATGTAATCTATCAAGAAAATTTTCCATTTCCTTTAGATTTTCAAATTTTGTGACATATAGGTTTTTGTAGTGCAACCTAATGATTGTTTGGATTTCATCACTGTCTGTAGTTATGCCCCCCCTTTTCATTTCTGATTTTGCTGATTTGGATAGTTTCTCTCTGCCTTTTAGTTAGTTTGACTGAGGGTTTGTCAATCTTGTTAATCTTCAAAGAAGCATCTACTGGATTCATTGATTCTTTGAATAGTTTTATTTGATTATACTTTTTTTTACCTTCAACCCTGAATTTGATTATTTCTGCTCCTCTTAGGTGTATCTGCTTTTTTTTTTTTTTTTTTTTTTTTTTTTTTTTTTTTTTTTTTACCTAAGGCTTTCATTTTGGCCATTAAGTTGCTTGTATGAGATATTACAAATTTCTTCTTGCAGCCAGTTAGTGCTATGAATTTTCCTCCTGAGCACTGCCTTCATTGTGTCCCATAAATTTGGGCATGTTGCAACTTCATTTCCATTGAATTTTAGGAAGTCTTTAATTTATTTCTTTATTTCTTCCTTAACCCAGCTGTCATTGAGTAACAAGTTGTTTAGTTTCCATGTGGATGTAAGCTTTTTGATATTTCCATTTTTGTTGAGTTCCAGCTTTAGTCCATTGTGATTATATGGAATACAGGCGATAATTTCAATCTTCTTATATCTGTTGAGGCTTGCTTTGTTACCAACTATATGGTCTATTTTTGAGAAGGACCCATGAGGTGCTGAGAAGAAGGTATACTCTTTTGAGTTTGGATAAAAAGTTCTGAAAACATCTATTAGGTCCATTTGATTTAGGGCCTCAGTAAGTACCATTGTTTCCCTATTTGACTTCCTTCTAGATGATCTGTCAGTTGGTGAGAGTGGGGTGTTGGAGTCTCCCACTATTAAGGTGTTGGGATCAATGTGTGATTTCAGGTTTAATAATATTTCATTTACAAATGTAGGTGGTCTTGTATTTGTGGCATAGATATTAAGATTTGTGATGTCCTCCTGGTGGAATTTTCCTTTGATGAGAATGAAGAGCCCATCCTCATCTTTTTGGATTAATTTTGGTTGAAAGTATATTTTATTATATATTAGGATAACTACCCCAGCTTGTTTTCTGGGTCCCTTTGCTTGAAGAACATTTGTCCAGCCCTTTGCTTTGAGGTAGTGTTTATCTTTGTTGCAGAGGTGTGATTCTTGGATGCAGCAGAATGTTGGATCCTGTTTCTGCAACCATCGTGTTAGTCTGTGTCTTTTTATTGGAGAATGGAGTCCTTTGATGTTGATAGATAACAGTGACCAATTAATGTTAGTTCCTTTTATTGTGGAATTGATGGTCTTCCTGTGATTCATTGCTTGTTTTCTTTTAATTTTTTGGAGGGGGGAATTATATGTATCCTATATTTTCTATGCTGAAATTGTTTACGTTGGATTGGAGTTTTCCTTCTAGTATCTTTTGTAAGGCTGGTTTGCTGTGTATTTATTGTTTAAATTTAGTTTTGTCATGGAATATTTTGGTTTTTTTCCTTCTATGCTGAGTCAAATGCTGGGAGATAGAAGAGCTTTGCCAGCTCAGTGGTGCTGTAAATGCAAAACAAGAGAGTCCAGCTGCAGCTGCGGAAATGGGAGGCAAGTCCAGGTGTCTGCTGGGGATCCACAACTATAGTCCACAGACCTAGATCGCTTGGCGCCTGGTGTACCTGGTTTCTTTGGTGGGTCTGTTGGACGTTGGTGCCTTTACAGCCAGCTGTCTGCCAATGATGGATTCGGCTGCCATACAGTCACTGGCTGGGAGGCCCTGGGGAGGCCCAGCCTTTCCCAAACCTGGGACTCCATCCACAGAGAAGTCTGCGGGGAGACCTGAATCTGAGGGTCTCAACTCATGTGATGTTCCCTCTTGTTGAGGATGCCTCAATGTCAATTTTCTGGAGTTAGCTGCCCCTTCTCTCATCAATTTTGGAGTTTCAGATCCTCTGCCTCTGAGATACTGTGGACCCTGGTGCCTGCCTTCTTGGATCTCCTTATTTCCTCTTTATTTGCCTCCAATTGTGTCACTGTTTCTCTGAGAGGTTTGTTCACTCCTTTGGTTCCTTTAACGACTGCATAAGCATAGCTTTAAAGTCATTTCCCTGTGTTTTGCTAAATTAAAATATCCATTGATTTGGAGGGTTGCTGTTGGAGCCATGGTGTCTTGATTTTTGTTGGGTGTGTTCTTGTGTGGACCTCTGGCCATTTGCTTATATGTAACCTTAACTGTTTGTTCCTGGAGTCTGTTTTTCATCTTTCTCTGGTGTCGAAGTAGTCTTGAGGAAGATGAGAGGGGTTCACTGGTTTGAGAGTGTGGGTTGGTGCTTCAGCTGTATCTGAGAGAGGAATAACCTTTGGCTCAGAATCGCTATGGTATGAGTGTGCGTGGAAGTGTGTCTTGAAGGAGAGAGTGCAAGAGAGTGTGGGTGCTTGGAATATGGAGGATGGGAGCAAGTGCAGGAGGGTGTGTGGATGCTAGCATTGTTCAAAAGCAAAGATTATGGGCCCAGTGCACCTGTGTAGATTTCCTAAATACACCAGTGGTCCAGTCTGTGGTGGGCCCTGTAGGCAGGACTCTGAGCTCTGTGGCTGATGCTGCTGGCAGGACCTGTACACTGTTGTGGGTTCTGTGGGCCTGGCACTATGCTCGGTGCTAGATGCTGTGGGTTCAGCAGGCTGTGCTCTGCTCTCTGTTCTCTGCTGTGGAGATGTGGGCTTCCTCTGCTGCCTCCACCTCTGCCAAGGAGGGAGTACGGAGATCTGTTGTGGGGAACTGTCAGGGGTTTGAGTGTTCTCAGTCTCAAATCTCAAGCAGGGAGATCTGTGGTTGGAGCAGCCAGTACTGTGCTCTTTGCAAAGAACTGTGTCCACTGCGGATTTCCACCTCTGCCTCTGCTGTTGACTGCTGTACCTCTGTCCCTGCCTCTGCCCATTACAGGGAAGTACCTGGGAATTGAGTCCCCAGGAGGAGTCCGCAGAGATGTCCGAGGTTGACCTGTATCCTACTGGTTTCAGTTCAGGGTTTGACCCTTTTATCCCTGGAAGTCTCAGTGTCGTCATTTTGGGTTCTTCTGCCCCTCCACTCACCAATTTCAGAGTTTCAGATACTCTGCCCCTTGGATATGGTGTGTGCTGGTCTCCACCATCTTGGATCCCTTCTAATTTTATTATTTTTTTTATGATGAAGTATCTGTGCCTGTTCTGCCTTCAGATCTGACAAATGAAATCAAGGGAGACAACTGCCAGCATGTCTAGATGAATTTAAATTTTACCTATAATTCAATGAAAAAAAATATACCTCAGAAGGTGGAAGTTGATGGACAGCATAGTATTTTGATGGGAAAAAAATGAATGAAACAATTAACTGGGTTTTTGGAGTTTATTATTATTAGAGAAAGTATCAACACTGAAAAAGGAAAAAAAAAGACAAAAAATGACTACGTTGCCTAAAGATGGAGGTTATTTTTAAAACTCAGACAACAGTAGAAAGAAGGCTCACTGTGAAACATATCTTTAGTACTGTTTAGATGTTTAGTGTTCTCTCTTCCCAAAAACAATTTGTTATTTAGAACTGATAAACACTTCTTAATTTTTAATGTATTTTTAAAATATTCATTTACTTCCTGATCGTAGCCCCCCTTTCGTCTTATCCCAGTCCCTTCTTCCTTACTTTTCCCCCTCCATTCTTCTCTCCTAGTGCTCAGAAAGGGGGAGCCTCCTTCCTTAGCAACTTACCCCATCCTAGCAAGTCTCATCAGGCCTGGCTGCATCCTTTTTCTCTATGGCCTGATAAGGCCACCCTGCCAGGGGGGAGTTATGAAAGAGCCAGCAACAGAGTCCATATCAGAGACAGCCACTGCTCCCCTTACTATGGAACCCACACGGAGACTGAGATGTGTAGTGGTTACACCTGAGCCTAGGGCTTAGGTCCTCTCCATGCATGGTCCTTGGTGCATCAGTCTCCACAAGGACCTCTGGGCCCAGATACGTTGGCTCTGTTGATCTTCTTATGGAGCTCCTATCTCTTGTTCTGTCCCACAATTCTTCCATAAGACTGAACTCCGCCCAAAGTTTGGCTGTGAGTTTCAGCATGTGACTGGATTTCTTGCTGGATGGAATCTTTAGAAGGACATATATGGTAGGCTCCCATACTGTTCCTTCTCTTCAAATGCTTCTAGTATCTATTCTATTTGCCCTTCTGAATGAGAATTAAGCATCCCCCTTGGGGCTTCTTGTTTTTTTTAACTTCTTAGGTCTGTGGATTGTATTAGGTTTATACTATATTATATAGATAATATCTACTTATAAGTGAGTATATACCATGTCTGTATTTTGGGGGTCTGGGTTGCTTCATTCAGAATTATCTTCTCTAGATCCATCCATTTCCCTGAAATTTTTATGATGTCTTTGTTTTTAATTGCTGGGTAGTATTCCACAATTTCTGTATCCATTCTTCAGTTGAGGGACATCTAGGTTCTTTCAAGATTCTGGCTATTATAATAAAGTTGCTATGAACATGACTGAGTAAATGTCCTTGCTGTATGGTTGAGCATCTTTATATATCCAAGAGTGGTATATAGTTTTCTGAGAAAGCACCAGATTGATTTCCAAAATGGTTGTACAAGGATACATTCTGACCTGCAATGGAGGAGGGTTCCACTTTCTCTACAACCTTGCCAGCATGTGTTGTCACTTGAGTTTTTGATCTTTTTTTATTATTAATTTATTTATTTTTATATCAATCACAGGTTAGGTACTTTGCATCCCAGGCATAGCCTCCTCCCTCATTCCCTTCCACCCTCCCACTCCCTCCCTCATCTCCCTCCTCCCCGCCCCCTCCAAGTCCACCAACAGGGGAGGACCTCCTCCCCTTCCATCCAAACCCAGCTTATCCTGTCTCCTCAGGGCTGGCTGCAATGCCCTCCCCTGGGATCTAGCCAGTCTGTCACTCCCCTGCTTTTATGGGGGAGGGTCAAAGAGTCAGCCATCAAGATCATGACTGAAACAGTCCCTGTTTCCCTCACTAGGGTCTTCAGTCTGACACGGAGCTATCATGGGCCCCATCTGAGCAGGGGTTCCAGGCCATATCCACACATGGTCCTTGATTGTAGAAACCGTCTCATACAAAAACCCTATGCCTTGCTCAGTTTGGTCTTTGTGGAGCTCTTGTTCTCCCCAAGTATATCACCAACCTCCCCCAGATCTATCATTACTTCTCACCCTCTGCCAAAGTCTTGATCGCGAGTCTTAATATCTGCTCTGATACATTGCTACATTGAACCCCCCCCCAGAGGTCCTCCTTGGCATGCTCCTGTCCTGTTGTTTGTTTTCTCCTCCACTCAATGTCCATCCCATTTGTTCATCCAAACAAGCATTGATCATACCAACCTGTGTCCTCCTTCCTGTATATCCTCTCTAGGTGTGTAGATTTCAGCTTGTCCTTCGATTTTAACAATTCTGATGGGTGTAAGGTGGAATCTTAGGGTCAGAAGATCTTATTAATAACTGAATAGCTCCTTTGTTTATGTGAAATTTTGTGAGGAAATACAGCAAATGGCAGAAGTTCAGGGAAAACATTGCATTTTGATGGGAAAATGAAAAAAAAAAACAATTACCTGGGCTTTTAGTAGTTTATTATTATTTGATAAATTATGAATACTGAATAAAGATAAGAAGACAAAAATAACTAACTTGCCTAAAGATCAATATTATTTTTAAAAATCAGGCAAGAGTAGAAAGAAAGCTCACTGTGAAACATGTCTTTACCATTGATAGGTTGTTTAATATTCTCTCTTTCCAAAGCCAAAGCATAAAAGTTTTGTTCCAACAGTGGTAATAATTGGAGGTACTAGAATATATAACAGGTAGACCAAATTGGGAGGTGTTAGAATCATTAATTAGTCCTATGTCCTCAAAGACAATTGTGGGAATCTGATGTTTTTTCCTTATTTTCTTTTCTCATCCTGGCCTCCTGTTAAGTGGATTATCTCTGTCACATCACATTTCTATACTATGCTGTCCCACTGCAGCTCAGCAGCAATAAGGGATTACTTGTGTGTCTCTGCCAGATGAAAGAACAGAGATCTTAGAGAGTATTTTTATATAGCATATTGTCATCTGAAACTGTCACATAATGGAACAATAACTTCCAGAAAGTATCAATAATTAAAAGAGAAAATATTTAAGGAAGCTAACATCTACCTAATTCCTGCTATATAAATGTCCTTTGATATCCTGCACTATATTACCCCTTTATTTCTGCCTCAAAGCTTGCATGAATGAAAACACACACAGACACATACACACACACCTTTCAACTTTTGGGAATAGTGGGTAAAGAAAAATGTTACTTTTTGGAATTTGAATTATGAAGTGGCAGAGCCAAGAAAACTGAAGAGGGCAACAAGAATAATTCAGTCCCTTAATTTATTGACCTTAATGACATACAAAGTGATTTGAACAAAGTAATTAACAAGAGACAACTTGAATAACAAAACCAAAAATGATCATATTTGTTTCACGAAACAATAACAGTCAGTGACTGAAGATCATAATAGAACTCATCAAGAAAACAGACTGCCTTTTTTGAAGGGAGTTATCATGCTGTGATTGTGTGCATCTGTATAAGAACATTTAAATATGTCCTTTGAAAAGTAGTAAAGAGATAATGTTACTAAATATAGAGGAAGGTAATAATTTGTTAAGCAGTCAAATACTATAATTACAGTCAATGTTTTACTCAACTGTGGATGCTGCGGTAATTAATAAACAACCTTAAAGTTTAATCAAATTAAAATGTGAATTCTCATTACGGATTACTGTGCGTTTTCTTATATCTTGTACACTGTAATTCATGTCTAACATTTTTGTGGTAAGAAAAATCATTCTATGTCCCTGAAACAGAATCATTCTATGTTGACCTGAGTAGAAAAATTAAACTATAGTCCACGAAGTTCTACATATATCCGTTGTATCCTTCAAAGTCCTTAAAACATTAACGATGATCAAAGCTGCAATTCCTTATGTGATTCTAGCAGTTATAATAGCAATACAGGAGAGTCTTTAATAGAAAATAAAATGAGGATAAAAATGAAGTACACACACATACACATTGTGCACATTTAAATCATAAATACCTAGAAAAATGCAGTGTCAAGATAGATTTCATCAAAGAATCGTACAACAGTGGGAAGGGGTGTTGCAGGATATTTGATACCAATGTGAACCTCAAAATTCTGAAGTGTAAAACACTGTTTCTTGTTTGATGTGTTTGAACCTTATCATATACCTTTAACACAAGAATTGTTTTTTTAAACAGGTGGATATGGTGTGTTTCACTCAGCCCTAGCAAACATCAGATTTAATAAAGGTAACCCTAGGTCAAGAGGCAGAGCAAGAAAACAGCTGACAGGGATTGAAGAGTAGGAGGGACTTTGAGTTGAGGGTATTTAAGACAGTCTGGAGAAGGGGTTTTTGAGCTTTGACTCTTTTGCATCTTTGGCTCTTTGGTTTAGGCCCTTTGTTTTTTTAGTTGTTGTTGTTGTTGTTTTGTTTTGTTTTCCTTTTCTTCCTGGGCTGACAGCTGAGCTAATGTGCCTTTTGGGTTTTTTAAGTATAGACCATAGCTGAAAAGGAAGGTTAGCAAGGTGCTTTCTTTACTTCTCTCAGCTAGCAGATTTTCATCCTGGCATCTGGCTCCTATGTCTTTGTTGGTAAAATAGAACAATTGAGATTTACATTATTTTTAAAAAGAAGTTATTGCAGAGATCCGATCCGTATCTGGCTTAAGTGTTGAAAATAAGCAATGATGGAGGACTTCTTCCATAAAAGAAATAGCTATATACCTCCATCTGAGGTACAGGAACCACAGAGGAATTAATGTCAGAAAGAAATTCAGCACTAGGGAATGGAGAGATGTGTACACTGTGTACTACGAACTTACTGAAATTACTTATGAGCACAAGACCTACACAATATTGGGCCTGTGGACATTTCATTTTAGATAGTGGAGAGGCCATGATAACACACACTTTCCTGAGGGAATACTTTCAATTAATGGGAGGTCTCTTTTTTGTTGTTGTTGTTGTAGTCACTGATAAAATGATCTCGTACCAAAAGCTGGGCAAGAAAGTAAATAAACTTAGTGGGTCCCATTTAAAAAAGAGAGACTTAAAAATAAAGGAGGACTTCTTAGGAAAGAAGCTTTCAGATAGAAATGGAAGGCTATGGTAGAAGAAAATGAAGGAGTGGCGAAAATGACTAAACTGCATGCGTAAGTGAAAACAACAACAAAAAATGAAGGTGCAAGTTAGGACAGTGAATAAAAGTATTTTCTATCAAGACATAATACTGAATTTTCAAATCCTGAACGTATACAGTAAATGAAAAGGCCAATTCCCACAATTCTTCCATAAGTTCTTCACTGACTTCTACATATACATCTTAGTAAATACACATATGACAATATATTCACACTCAAACACACACACAAACACACACTCACAATAAATAAATAAATAAATAAATAAATAAATAAATAAATAAATGTGAAAATTAAAAATGAATTCAATGGAAGATATCAGTGACACAATATGAAAATATTAAGCCAAGATTAAGGTCCTATCATATATTTATTGCTGCATATTAAATGGTTACATACTATATAAAATATTTCAGATCTCTTACTACCAAAGCTTACTGCAATACTAAGTAATACTTAATAGAGGAATCACTTTGGGATTATAAAGGAAAAAGTCACTTTTTATAAATAAGTCAATTTATATTCTGTGTAGGATATATTCTACAATATTTTAATGTTCCTTTTTTGTCACACAATGTATAACATAATGTCATTGCGGGTGGTATTGTGGTTAATTAATATACATATAAATTATTAAGAGTAAAACTTCTTGTTAGCAAAGTTAGACCAGTTAAGCAGAATGGCACTATAAAACGCAAAATAGAATATATTAAAAGAAATATTCATGATTAAGAATATAATACAATGTTATTATGGGAAAAGTTCTTGTTAATCGATTTTTTT
>CM053742.1:66423865-66446397 GCA_028658305.1 Pachyuromys duprasi
AAGCTGAAATCTACACTCCTATGGAGGATATACAGGAAGGAGGACCCAGGAAGATGGACTTTTGCCTTCCTCACCTCCTTTCCTGTTTGTCTCTGAGAGCCAAAGACTTCAGAACCCAAGGAAATAGGAGAGCAATAAGAAGGAACAAGCCTGGTCCCTTGGATGTGTCTATTGGCAACCAGTCAGTAACCAGCGTGTCTTCTTGTATGCCAAACTATAAACATTTACTGGCTTTTACCTGTAACTAAAATCAATGTAAACCTAACATGGACTTAGTTATGTCTTCAAAAGAAACTAAAATCTTATAATATTTTTTTTTCTTTTTTAAAGTAATTTATTTATTTTTATATTAATCACAAGTTATGTACTTTGTATCCAAGCTGTAGCCTCCTCTCTCATTCCCTCCCACTCTCCCCATCCCTTCCTCATCTTCTCTCTGCCCCACTCCAAGTCCACTGATAGGGGAAGACCTCTCCCCCTTCCATCTGACCTTAGCCTATCATGTCTCTTCAGGGTTGGCTGCAATGTCCTCTTCTGGAATCTAGTTAGGCTGCTCCTCCCTAAAGGGGGAGGGGGCAGTCGACAAGCTAGCCATTGAGTTCATGACCCAAATAGTCCCTGTTCCCCTTACTAGGGTACCCAGTTGGGTACTGAGCTACCATGGGCCACATCTGAGCAGGGGTTATAGTTTGTATCCATACATGGTCCTTGGTTGGAGGAACAGTCTCATAGAAGACCCCTGTGCCCTGATCTATTTGGTCTTTTTGGAGCTCTTGTCCTCACCAAGTCTAAATAACTCCCCCTTTTTTTCATGTTTCCCTGCACTCTGGCGATTGCTTGGTTGTGAGTCTTAATATCTGCTTTGATACATTGCTAGTTAGAGTCTTTCAGAGGCCCTCTGTGGTTGGCTCCTGTCTTGTTGTTTGTTTTCTCCTACATCCAATGTCCATCCCGTTTGTCCACCTGACTGATGATTGATCATCCCACCCTGGGTCCTCCTCCTTGCTTATCTTCCCTAGGTGTATAGATTTCAGCATGTCCATCCTGTCCTATAGGTCTATATAAGTGAGTATATACCGTATGTTTCTTTCTGCTTTTGGGATACCTCACTCAGTATGATCATTTCCAGGTCCCACTATTTGCCTGTGAATTTCGTGATTTCCTCATTTTTAATTGCTGAGTGGTGTTCCATTGTGTAAAAGTTCCATAGTTTCTGTATCCATCCCTCGATTGAGGGAAGTCTGGGTTGTTTCCAGGTTCTGGCTATTACAATTAAAGCTGCTACGAACATGGAAAAAAAAAAGAACTCAAAAGTTATAGCTGATAATTGTCATTAGCATTATTTTCACAGTGCAACACTGTATGCACTGTAACTCTGACCCTAACCCTAATGCTAACAAAATACTATGTGAAATGAGGAAACTGTTGTGGTTTGAACGATAATGCCCACCATTGTCTCATTTATTGCTTAGTTCACAGTTGCTGAGCAACATAACAAGGATTAGGACATAAGGCCTTGCTGGAAGGGGTGTATCACTAGGAATGGATTTTGAAGTTATGAAAGCACCATAAGTGATGTTGAGGATTGTGATTGCAAAACATTTTGCTGTGGAGTTTCAGGTGAATCATTCAAGAAAACAATTTTAAGAAAACCAAATAATGCTAATATGCTTTTCCCTTAGCATGTAAAATACATTTTTAATCAAATAATTTATTTACCTAGTGAATATAGACCAGAAATAATTAAATGGTTACGTTTGTTTAAAAATACAGTTTTAAATTACTAAAGCAACACACATGTATGTACATTTAAATTATTAAATTATATTTAATTTTATAATTCACAAGGAATACTATTACCTGAAATTTCAAGTTGATGCACCTTTTAGTTAGTTGGTCAAATAATTTACATTTCATAATCTTTTTACATTTTTAATAGTGAAATGCAAAGGCATAATCATGCTTTTCAGAAACCAACATTTGTATTTTTTAAAATTTTCTTCCAGGGACAAAGACAATTTTTCTCACAATAAAAATGGCACTTTTCCAAGAATATAGAAATAGTGTAAATAAAATATTGAGATAAACATGATTTGCTAATGACAGAAGAAAACCTATTAAAAACTATATAGAGAGCATTTTACCACAGATCAATGCCATCAGCTGGCAATTTCATCACTCTATTAAATATGTAAGCCATTTTCCATTGCTTTTTTTGTTTTTGGGTTTTGAGTTTTTGGTGTTTTCATTCTCCCAAACTATTGACTTATTTCACCCAGGCTTGCCATAAGGATTTTTAGAAATTATGGGCCTCATTTTATCATCTGTAATTAAATATGACTACAAAACCAAAGTAAACAGCAAAAACCAAATCAGAATTTAACATAGATGTAGCTTAATAAGAAGTAAACATAAATATTACTGAGTGATTAAAAAAATCATGAAATTTGCAGGTAAATGGTGGGAACTGGAAAAGATCACCCTGAGTTAGGTATCCCAGAAGCAGAAAGACTCACTCACTCATAAGTGTATATTAAACATATAGTATAGGATAAACATACTAAAATCTGTACACCTAAGGAAGGTAAGAAGGATGGAGGACTCTGGCTAAGATGCTCAATTCCAATTCAGAAAGGAAAAGAGGATGGGCATCGGAGGAAGGAGAAAACAGGAGCCTACCACAGAGGGCCTCTGAAAGGCTCTACCCTGCAGGGTATCAAGGTAGATGCTGAGACTCACAGCCAAACTTTGGGCAGAGTACAGGGAATCTTATGAAAGAAGTAGGAGATAGCAAGACCTGGAGAGGACAGGAGCTGAACAAGGATAGCAACAGAACCAAAAGGCTGGGCACAGGGGTCTTTTCTGAGACTGATACTCCAAGGACAACTCAGGGAGATGGCCTGGAACCCCTGCACAGAAGTAGCCTATGTCAGTTCAGTATCCAATTGGGCTCCATATTAATGTGGACAGGGGCTGTCTCTGTCAGGAACTGATTGGCCTGCTCTTTGATCACCTCCCTCTGAGGTGGGGGGGGCGGGGAGCAGCCTTAACAGGATACAGAAGAAGACAATGCAGCCACTCCTGATAAGACCTGATAGACTAAGATCAGAGGGAAGTGGAGGAGGACCTTCCTTATCAGTAGACTGGGATAAGGACACGGGTGGGGAAGATGAAGGGTGGGTTTGGGAGGGGAGGAAGGAAAGAGGTACAGGGGGGATACAAAGTGAATAAATTGTAATTAACAAAAATAAAAATTAATATAAATATAGTAAAAAACCTTTAAAATGAGAAGTAAACATGTGTCAGATATTATGCTAAATAAATACCTCTTACCTATCAGTTATACTAAATTTTTCAATACTTCCTTGCATTTTTAAATGTTACTAGTCTGTTTTACAGATAAATTCATTGAACTATACCAAGTTAGGTGATTAAATAGCATTCAGAAGTGAAGTACCATGCTCATGATGGCAAGGCTAATGTTACACAATTTGTACTCTATTAAATCCAATGTGATTTCAAAAAATTAGGGAATTCAAACTTGCCAGTCTTAATGGGTTTAAAATTCCTATTTATTTGGCAAAAGATTTTACTGCCTAAGTGGATATTTCATTGCATATTACAATTCTTTGCTTTAAAACAAATTTTTGCTTATTTTCCTAAACATCCTACATTGCTTTTACAAATGATTTTTGAAATTATAATGATATCTTACCCTCCATTTTCTTTTTTAAATCCCTCTCATTCAAATTACCTACTATCGAATGAGGTATCTCAAAAGCAGAAAGACACACAATTTATATACTGACTTGTAAGTGGATATTAGACATATATATATAGGATAAACAGTAAAATATGTACACTTAAAGAAGCTAAGCAAGAAGGAGGACCCTCAGTGAGATGGTCAATCCTTACTCAGAAAGGCAAATGGGATGGAAGGCAGAAAAGGGAGAAAAGGGAACAGGATAGGAGCCTAACACAGAGGGCCTTTGAAAGACTCTGCCCAGCGAGGTATCAATACAGATGCTGAGACTTATAGCCAAACTCTGTGCAGAATACAGGGAATCTTATAAAAAGAAGGGGGAGAGAGGAAGACTTGGAGGAGACAGGAGTTTCACAGGTAGGTCAAGAGAACCAAAAAATCTGGGCAGAGGAATCTTTTCTGAGACTGATACACCAACCAAGGATGATACATGGAGGTTAACTAGAACCTCTAGAACTCCTGCACAGACATAGTCCATGGCAGCTCAGTCTCCACGTGACTTCCCTAGTAATGGGGACAGGGACTGTCACTGACATGAACTAAGTGGCTGGTTCTTTCATCACCTCCTCCTGAGGGAGGAGCAGTTTTACTAGGCTACAGAGGAAGACAATGCAGCCAGTTCTGATGAGACCTGATAGGTTAGGTCAGAGGGAAGGTGAGGAGGACCTCCCCTATCAGTGGACTTGAGGAGGGGTATGGGAGGAGATGAGAGAAGGGTGGAATCTGGAGGGAATGAGGGAGGGGCCTATAGAGTGGATACAAAGTAAATAAATTATAATGTATAAATAAATAAATAAATAAATAAATAAAATTACTTATTATTATTCAAATCCATTGTCGTTTTTCTTTAATGTTAATTTAAATTTTTTTCAGATAATTTTAGAAATTGGTTTTCTCTTTGAGACCTGATAATCAGGGATATTATATTAAACAAATATGATCATTGGTGTTGCTATGAAATTAACATAGTAAAGCTCCACGTAGAAGAACATAATGAGTAATAATCAAAAAATTCTTTATTACTAGTAAGTACAGACTACTAGGCTCATCATATTTGATCAATCAATTCTCTCTTTGTTAAGTTGTGTCTCATTCACTATGTTACCTTGGCTGGTTCACAATTCATGGTGTAGACAAAGCTGGCCTCAAACTCAGAAAGATCCACCTACCTCTGTCTTGGAGTGCTGGGATTAAAGGTATCAGTAACTACATGTGTGATCAATTTACTCTTAAAAATTATTTGAAAAAATATGCATTCTTGTCTGGGTCACTTACTTGTATTACTGAACCATTCTGCACAGTATCAGGGCAGTCAGGCAAAATTTTAGAAAACAAATAACAGCAATAAGTTGTAAGAGATGGCTAAGGCAACAACTACATTCATAAATTTAAAAAACACTGCCAAGAACAATTTGCTTTAAAAATTTCTATTTATTTATTTATTTATCTATCTATCTATCTATCTATTTATTTATTTATTTATTTATTCACTTTACATGTGGATCATAGTACCCTCCCTACTCTACTTCTATTCCCACTTTCACATCTTCTAACCCCATTTCCCCTCCCTTGCTTCTCAGAAAAGGGAATCCCCCCCCTCACACCCTGTGCTGTACCACTCAGCCCCACCACTTAATGTCACATAAGGACTAAATGCATTCTCTTCCACTGAGGCTAGAGAAGGCTGCCCTGGTAGGGGAAAATGATCCAACAGCAGAAACCTGTGTTCCTGTCAGTAATAGATGCTGCTCCACTAAGGGACTCACATAGAGAGCAGTCTGTCCCTCATTTATTTTGATTCATATTGGACATATATAAATGCAGGTAACTGCCAAAAATAATTTTCATTTTATAATTATAAGATTGTAAGATTCATCTATCTAACTACAAGATTAAAATATTACTGTATTATGTTTTATGATATTCCTGACAGTTTGAAAAGAAAAATATTATCATTTCTAAAATGTCTTCTCTAGAATGTACAATAAAGTATCTGCTGTAGATAACACAATTTAGAAAGAATTCATTGCATTCAATAAAAACATGAAAAGTGAAATCTTTTCATATCTTTTCAAGCATGGTATCTTAAAGCTATTATTTATGTGATTATAAAATAATACTTATTTTAATATTGTTATTAAAAGATATTGACTTCTCTGTGACTCATTTTATTAATTAATTAATTTATTCATGTATTTATTATCTATTACAATTTATTCACTTTGTATCTTGGCTGTAACCACTCCTCATATCCTCTCCATCACATCCAGCCTAGTCCACTGATAGGGAAGGACCACCTCCCCTTCTATCTGAACCTAGCCTTCTTGTGGAGCTCCTGTCCCTGCCAAGTCTTTCTATCTCCCCCTACTTCCATAAGATTCCCTGCACTCTGCCCAAAGTTTAACTGTGTGTCTTTCTGCTTATGGATAACTTAGTATGATATTTCCTACTTCCAACCATTTGCCTGCAAACTTCATAATTTTCTTGTTTTTAATAGCTGTGTAGTTCACCATTGTCTAAATATACCACAATCTCTGTATCCATTCCTCTGTTGAGGGACATCTGGTTTGATTCCAGATACTGGCTATTACAAACAAAGCTGTTATGAACATAGTAGACAAAATGTCCTTGCTTTATGGTTGAACATTTTTGAGATATATGCCAACGAGTAGTATTGCTGGATATTGAGGCAGCACTATTCAAATTTTATAAAAAAAAGTACTAGACTGATTTCCAAAGTGGTTGTGCACAGTTAAATTCCCACCAGCAATGGGAGAGGGTTCCCCTCTCTCCACAACTAGTCTTCCATGTGTTGTATATTCAGTTTTTCATCTTAGCCATTCTGATGGATTTGAGATAGAATCCCAGTCTTTTGATTTGCATTTCCTGATGGCTAAGGACACTGAGCATTTCTTTGTTTCTGTGCCATTCAATGTTGCTTTGTTGAGAATTCTCTGTTTAGCTCTGTATCCCATTTTTGATAGGACAGACTTGATTTATTGCTGTTTAACTGAATTCTCTATATATGCTGGATAGTAGACGCTTTTCAGATGTATTAATAGTGAAGATATTTTCCCAATCTGTAGGCTGTTGTTTTGTTCTGTTGACAGTGTCCTTTGCTTTATAGAAGCTTTTCCGTTTCATGAGGTCCCATTTATCAATGGTTGATCTTAGAGCCTGTGCTGCTGTTGTTCTGTTCAGGAAATTGTCTCCTCTGCCAATGAGTTCAATGTTCTTCCCTAACTTTCTTCTTACAGATTTAGTGTGTCTGGTTTTATGCTGGGGTCTTTGATCCACTTGGACTTTACTTTGTTCAGGGTGATGAATGTGGGTCTATTTGCATTTTTTCTACATGTAAATATCTGCTAAGACCAGCACCATTTGCTGAACATGTTATCTTTTGCCATTGTATTGTTTTAGATTCTTTGTCAAAAATCAAGTGTCAAGTGTCGATAGGTGTGTGGGTTTATTTCTGGGACTTCAATTCAATTTCATTCATATGCCATTCTGTTTCTTTGCTATTACCATGCTATTTTTATTACTGTTGCTCTAAGGTACAGCTTGAGGTCAGGGATGGAGATAGTTCCAGATGTTCTTTTATTGCATAGGATGGTTTTAGTTATTCTGTTTTGTTGTTGTTATCCATATGGAATTGAGAATTGTTCTTTAAAGTTTTCTAAAGAATTGTGTTGGTATTTCGATAGGAATTGCATTATATCTTTAGATTGCTTTTGATAGATTGGTCATTTTCACTATGTTAATCCTACTGATCACTGAGCATGGGAAATCTTTCTATCCTCTGATATATTATTCAGTTTCTTTCTTAAAAGACTTGGAGTTTTTTTCATAAAAGTGTTTCACTTGATTGGTTACAGTAACACCAAGGTACTTTATGTTATATGTGGCTACTCTGAAGAGTGTTGTTTTCCCAATTTCTTTCTCAGCCAGTTTGTCTTTTGTATACAAGAGGGCTTCTGGTATTTTTGTTGTGTGTGTGTATGTGTTATATGTGTGTTTATGTGTAATTAATTTTGTATTCAGCATTTTGATGAAGGTGTTTATCAGCTGAAGGAATTCTATGGTAGAAATTTGGGAATCCCTTTTGCATACTATCATATCATCTGTGATTAGTGACAGTTTGACTTCTTTTCTGATTTGTGTCCCCTTGATCTCCTGTAGTTGTCTTGTTGCTCTAGCTAGGACTTCAAGTACTATGTTGAAGAGATATGGAAAGAGTGGGCATCCTTGCCTTGTCCCTGATTTCAGTGGGACTGATTTAAGTTTCTCTCCACTTAGTATGATGTTGGTTATATTCTAGCTGTGTATTGCTTTTCCTATGTTGAGGTATGTGCTTTGTATCTCTGATCTCTCCAAAACTTAAAACATGAATGGGTGTTGGATTTTGTAAAATGTTTTCTTTTTCTGCATCTAAGGAGATAATCATGTTGTTATTATTTCCCCTTCAATTTTTTTATACGGTGGATTACATTGATGGATTTCCATATATTGAAAACCCTTGCGATGCTAGATGAAGCCTACTTTTTCTTGGTAGATGATATCTTTAATGTGTCCTTGAATTCAAAGAATCAACAAAACCAAGAGCTCGTTCCTTGAGTAAATCTACAAGATAGACAAACCCTTATCCAAACTAAGTAAATGGTATAAGGTCACTATCCAAATCAACAAAATCAGAAATGCAAAGAGGTACAGAACAACAGACACTGAGGAAATCCAAACAAGCATTAGGTCTTACTACAAAACCTTATAAGTCACAAAATTTGACAAATCTAAATGAAATGGACAGTTTTCTTGATAGAATAAATTTACCAAAATTAAATCAAGTCTAGGTAAATAAATAAAATATCCTTTATCCTACAAAGAAATTGAAGCATTCATCAAAAGTCTTCTTTTTAGAAAAAGCTGTGGGCTAGGTGGTCTCAGTACAGAATTTTACCAGACCTTCAAAGAAGTTAATTATAATACTCTTATAATACTCTTCAAATAATTACACAAAGTAGAAACAGAAGAAACATTACCAAACTCATTCTATGTGGTCACAGTAACTTTTATACCTAAACCAGACAAAGACCCAGCAACAAAGGAGAATTTTGGACCTATCTCAGTTGTGAACATTGATTCAAAATTACTCAATAAAATACTCACAAACCAAATCCAAGAATGCATAAAAGATATCACCCTCCATGACCAAGTAGTCTTTATCCCAGGCATGCAGGTTTGGTTCAATATATGGAGATCCATCAGTGTAATCCACCATATAAACAAACAGAATTAGAAAAAAAAACATATGATCATGAACTTAGATGTCAAAAAAGCATTTGACAAAGTACAACATCCATTCATGTTTAATGTTTTGGAGAGATCAGGGATATAAGGCACATACTTAAATATAGTAATGGCAAAATACAGAAAGCCTCTAGCCAACATCATACTAAATGGAAAGAAACATACATCTATCCCTCTGAAGTCAGGGACAAGGCAAGGCTGCCCGGTCTCTGTATCTCTTCAACATAGTACTTGAAGTCCAAGATAGAGCAATAAGACAACTAAAGGAGATCAAGGGAACACACATTAGAAATGAAGTAGTAAATGTTTCACTATTCACAAATGATATGATACTATACATGAGTAACCCCAAAAATTCTACCAGAGAACTCCTTCAGTTGATAAACATCTTCAACAAAGTGGTTGGATACAAAATTAACTCCAAACATTTATTAGTCCTCCTGTATACAAAGACAAAGAGGTTGAGAAAGAAATTAGGAAAACAACACCCTTCATTATAGCTACAAATATCATAAAGTACCTTGGTGTGACACTAACCAAACAAGATAAAGACATGTATAAAACAAAAGAGAAATTTTTCAAAGAGAAAATTGAAATATACAATAAACATAAGACAAAAGTGAAAATAATTTGTTTATAAGAAGAAGGCCCAAAGTGTCTGATGTTTATGTTTTTGCTTTGTCTCTAAATGCAAATTGCATGAGAAAACAGCTTATGTTTCTGATACATTTATTTTGTGGTAAAGCAAGTCCTAAAGGAAAATTAGGCATTATTTAGAATTTTTTCAGAAAAATAATTTTAAATATATCAAGGATTTTGCCATATAACAATGGAGTATCATCTCAGTAATAATATCCAGATTTCTAGTGACTGCCCTTCCCTGATTTTAATTACCCAGCATAAATCACAGTACAATACTCTGAACTAATCAAGTCATCAACAATTCTGGGTTTCTAAACCAGAGAATGTCTTTATTTTATAAGGCATTATAGACTAACCTGAGTAGGCATTTGTGATTTGAGAAGCCTTTTTTGAGAGGAAAGAATAAGTAGAAAACTGTATTTCAGTCTGGTGATACTAGAAATCTAATAATTCCTCTTATTAAGAATATCTGGGCCAAAGCCAAATAGAATTTAGGTGACTCTTTAAAAATTAAGCAAGGACATGTATGTTTTTCTTTAATTTATTAAATTTTTGAAAAAAAAATCTTTAAATATTCTCTTTTAAAAATTTTCTCAAAATCTGTATTTTAAATAACATTTTGCTATGTTTGCTTTGCAATGTATGTTTCGTTTTGTTTTAATATTTAATTTCTTCCTTCCTTTCTTTATTTATTACAATTTATTCACTTTGTATCCTGGCTGTAGACCCCTCCTTCATATCCTATCAGCCCCTCACCCCCCCCCCTTCTCCCACTATACCATTTCCCTATTCTACTGAAAGGGCAGGAATTCATAGCCTTCTATCTGACATTAGACTATCAGGTCTCATCAGGGCTGGCTGCACCATCATCCTCTCTGGACTTAAAAGGCTATAACCCCCCCAGGGTAATCACAGAGCCAGTCACTGAGTTCATGTCAAAGAGAGCCCTGCTCCCCTTACTATGGAACTCACTTGGAAACCAAGCAGCCTATAGCCTTCCTCAGAGCAGGGGGGTGGTCTACATCCCCTCCATGCATGGATCTTGTTTGGAGTATATTTCTCGGCAAGCACCCCTGGTCCCAGGTTTTTTGGCTCGGTTAATATCTTTGAGGACTTCCTGTCCCCTCCAGGTCTTTCTATCTTCCTCTTCCATAAGGTTTCCTGCACCCTGCCCAAAGTTTGGTTATGAGTCTCATTATCTTCTTCACTACCCTGCTGGGTAAAGTGTTTCAGAGGTCCTCTGTGGAAGGCTTCTGGCCTTTTCATTGTCTCCTCCTACTTATGCTGTCTATCCTGCTTGCCTTTCTGAGTGAGGTATTAGCCTCTTTCCCAAGGTCCTCTTTGATATTTAGCTTTGAAAGAACTATCTGTTTAGTATGTGTATCCTATATTATATGGCTAATATAAAATTATAAGTGAGTATGTTCCATGTTTCTTTCTGCTTCTGGTTTGCCTCACTCAGGATGATCTTTTCTAGTTCCCACCATTTGTCTGGAAATTCATGTTTTTCTTGTTTTTAATTGCTGAGTTGTATTCCATTTTGTAAATGTTACACAATTTCTGTATCCACTCTTCACTTGAGCAATATCTAGGTTGTTTCCAGATTCTGGCTATTATGAATAAATCTGCTATGAACATAGTTGAGCAAATGCCCTTGTTGTATATGATACTATACATGAGTGACCACAAAAATTCAACCAGAGAAGTGCTTCTTCTGAGATACACCTTCAGCAAAGTGGCTGGATACAAAATTAACTCAACAAAATTTAAATCCCTCCTTTATATAAAAGAAAACTGGCTGAGAAAGAAATTAGAGAAACAAACCTTCACAATAACTACAAAAACAATACAGTACCCTGTTGTGACTCTAACCAAGTAAAAGTGTTGTATGTTTAAAAAAAAATCTCTGAAAAAGAAATTGAAGAATGTATCAGAAGATGGTAAGATTTCCCATGCTCATGGATTGTTAGGATTAACATATTGAAAATATCTATCTTACCAAAAGAAATCTATAGATTCCGTGTAATTTCCATCAAAACACCAACACAACTTTTTACAGATCTTCAGAGAACAATTATCAACTTCATATCCAACACAAAATACCCAGAATTGCTAAAACAATCATGTGCAATGAAAGATCTTCTAGAGTTATCTCCATTCCCGATCTCAAGATGTAATATACAACAACAGTAATAAAAACTGCATGGTACAGTGTAGAAACAGACAGGTAGAAGAATGGAATTGGACTGAAGACCCAGAAGAAAAACCCCATACACCTACACACACTTGACTTTTGACAAAAAAGCCAAAACAATACAATGGGGAAAAAAAGCATCTTCAACAAATGGTGCTGGTCTAACTGGATGTCAACATGATAAACCATGCAAATAGACCCATATTAATCACTTTGCACAAAACTAAAGTCTACGTGGATCAAAGACCTCAACATAAACCAGACACATTAAACCTTTTAGAAGAAAAATTAGGGAAGTACCTGGAACTCATTGACACAGTAGACAACTTTCTGAATAGAACACTAAAGCATAGGCTCTAAGATCAATAATCAATAAATGGGACCTCATGATACTGAAAAGCTTCAGTAAAGCAAAGGACACTGTCACCAGAAAAACAAACAAACAAACAAACATACAGTCTAAGAAAGGATCTTCACCAACCCTGTATCTGTCAACCCAGGATATATAAAAAAACTTAAGTTAAACATCAGCAAACCAAGTAATCCAATTAAAAAATGGGGTATAGAGCCAAACAGATAATTCTTAACAGAGTGATATAGAATGGCAGAGAAATACTTAAAGAAATTCTGAGAGTCATTAGTCACCATCGAAATGCAGATCATAATGACCCTAAGATACGATCTCAAGTCCATCAAAATAGCTGAGATAAAAAACTCAAGATATGACACTTGGTAAAGAGGTTGTGGAGAAATGGGAACCCTCCTCCATTGCTTGTGGGGATGTAAACTTGTACAACCACTTTGGAAATCAATCTGGTGCTTTCTCAGAAAATTAGGAATAGTGCTACCTCAAGATCTAGCTATACCCTTCCTGGGTTTATATCTTAAAATATTCTCTTAGTTGAGTCACTGTACTAAATAGCTAAGTAATTACTATAAAATTATTACAGTTATAAAATAATTACACTTAAAATTTTTCATGCCATCTCTGACGCTCCTCTGATGTTAGCTAACAATTTATTTTAGGTGCTGACATGAATGTAAAATTTAGAGTTTCTTTCCCCTCTAGGCTGTTAATGTATTTTGATATTATTAATGGCTCCCTTGTGGAATTGCATGGTAAGCTGAATGCTCAACTCTTTAGGTGTTAGCATTTATATTTTAGAATCATTTAGCAAGTGGAAAACAAATTTAAACTCTTCTGTGCCAAGAAATCGCATAACTCAGTTGTCTTTGTGAGTTGTCTGAAAAGAAAAATGAGAAGTTGGTGAAAGGAGAGGAGACCTGATGGCTATTTCATGTTTTTCTTATAACCTATTGCTTTCTCCTACTTCCTTGAATACCATCTTTGTTTCTTCTGCTATGTCTTTGCTCATTCTGAGAATTTCTCTCTTTACAGCCCAATAGAATTCTACACCTATTTTTTTTTCTCTCCCACCTGAATTACAGCCATCTCTTAAGGCTCAACTCACATTTTCTGAGTGCAATAACCTACTTTAGTCTTATTGAACTTTAACTCCTATGGTACCCAAAGTCAGCAATGCAACATTTAGCTTAAAAATTACATGAGAGTTTTCATTTCTGGTGTAAATTATTTTGCTTGTATCATGCTATAGCTTTGCTGAATGAATAAAAAAGGGTTCTTGAATATGTAAGTATCCCTTAGCATTAAAATGCAAATTGATGTATACACACATTGTGGGTATAGTAGTACCCTTGTTTCACCAATGAGAAAACCAGCACTTTGCCATTTGTAATATCACTTACAAAGATAAACCATGTCTGCCTATTCCAAATTTCTGAGTATATTATTACATACACCAAAATAAAACTGTCCTCAATGGATAGCAAACAAATGTAGAATAATTTCTCCTAAAACTGAAGGTAGATGAAAATGTGTTTTCAGAAATTAACCTGATATTTTAATTTCAAAAAATTGAGTATAAATATTTTGTAGTACTATGACTTAAGGTAGAGTCAAAGTATGACTTGAGAAAATTGGAAACTATAATTTACTTGGTTACGATGATTAGATAAGAAGATTAGTTAGCATACATTTTTTCTTGAGAATTACATGAGATTGGACTATCATGTATTATATTTTTATCATCACATTAACATCATTACAATTTATTTTCTTTGTATTCCAATTGTATATCCCTCTCCCTCATTTCCTCCTGGTCCCACTCCTCTTCCTCCCATATCCCTCACCCCTAGTCCACTGAGATCCTTGCATATCAGGTCCCATCAAGACTGAATGCATTCTCTGCTTCTGTGAGCTGGTCACTGAACCAAGGATAAGTGAGCAAGGAGCAGGCAACCCAGTTCACGAAGGAGACTGCCTCTTCTCCCCTTACTAGGGAACCCATATGGAGACTGAGCTTTATAGAGGCTACATCTCAGCAAGGGGTCTATGTCATTTTGTCATCTCTAAGCATGGTCTTTTGTTGATGCATCAGTCACTGTAATAATCCCAGGCCCCTGTTTTGTTTTTGTTTTTCTTTTGCTTTGTTTGTCTCCTTTTGGGGCTCCTGCTCCCTCTCAGTTCTTTTATATCTTCTTTCTTCCATAAGACTCCCTTCCTTCTGTAAAAAGTATAGCTGTATAGTATAAATGCAAGTTTCTATCTTCAAATAATAAGCAAACGCCAGAAAATAAAGAGGGTTGATTCAAAATACTTGTTGATAAGCCTATATTCTCTAAAACAGAGTATAGAAATGGTAAGGTAAATGAGCTTGTGTTCTTAGTAGCAGCTGCAACTTAGTTTTACCTGTCTTTTTTACCAAGTTCTATTTCATTTAATTATTGTATAATTCCTAAATGTCTTTATATAACTGTTTGTTGCAAGTTTCACTTTCATTGACACAGTACTTTTGGTAAACATTATACTTCTATTTCTTTTTCAATTTTGGTAAATTGATATTCTTCAAGTTCATGGTTAAGCTGATACACTTGCTAAGTTTTCTAAATTATAATGATTTGGCAATTTTCTTCTATAGGCGGCTATTGCATTTTTATAGCATCTATGTTCTGAATCATTAAAATTCCAAAAACTTACTGTTCTGATTCTCTCCCCCATGTCAGTTTATAACTCCCCCATGTTAAAATGATAACTTTTTGAATTATATATTTGGGTTCATAAAAAAACAAGGAAAAACAATTTAAACATGAAACACAGGACATTTTTAGTGAACAAAAGACAGAATTGTTTGTTGAAAATTAATAAAATAATATAAACTTTAAAAAATCAACAACTTTAGAGTTATTAAGAATATTCAGCAATATTGTTATAATATTTTAGAAAATATAATTCATAACAGAAAATTAATGAATCTAAATGACCATTCTTTACTGAAATTTTCATCAAGCTTACTTTTCTTGACACACAAGGAATACTAAAGAAATGTCCAGAGACATGAATCAGATGACATTTCCAAGAAATGTCCAATGGGTAGGTGAAAAATAATGGTCCACATCATTAGTAATTAAGATAATGCAAATCAAAACCACAGAGTGATATCTCGTGAATGAACTAAGAATGGGTTATACCAAAAAGAAAAATGATAACAAGTGCTTGTGAGGAAGAAAAGAAGCTAAATCCTTTGCAATGAGCTTGTATACATGTAACTTAATCCAAAGTTATTGAAAATTGACATTCTTCAGAAAATTAAAATAAGAGCCATTTTGTGGTCTAGTTACCCACATACTGAGTACATTTCCACAAGAACTAAAATTAATATGTTAAAGAAATTTATCCTCAACTGATGTTAAGGTCGATTATTCTCAATACCAAAGAGATTGTTTGAAAATGAAACTTCATTAGTGATCAGTGGATAAAGAATATATATACTAAAATGTAGTAATATTCAGCCATAAAATGAAAAAATCCCATGTCTTTTACAATATAGATAGAAAAATATGAAATCTGATAATTTGTGACAGCGTAAACAGAGCTGGAGGTCATTATTTTAAGCAAAACCTGCATGGAGTGATTAAGTCCTACATAATTACTCTCACATAAAATCTGAAAAAGCTGATTTCAGAACTTCAAAATAAGGTCGGCCTGTCTTAGAGTCAGAAAGTTTAGGGAGAATGAGTAGATTGGAAAATGATTGTATGTTCAATATAATGGTAACTTATATTGCTAATCCCTTTACAAAGGTACAACTTTAAAACTGACTGAGACATAAAATATGTCTCCAGCCAGAAATACACGTACAATAAATCCTTGGCTATAATATACTCAAAAATTTATTATGCCATTCTTTTAATTAACATAGATAAAATTGGCTTATGGTTTGGTTTCATCCTGAACATATACATTTTAAATTTTAGAACTGTATAATGCTTGTGAGAAGTTACATGTCTGCAGAACAATAAGACTAGACACCAGAGATGCTGGATCAAACCTGAAAGAAATCCTTCTTCCAGCATGCTGAGACATTAACACATCTGTTCCAGCATCTTACATGTTCCAGCATTCTGCTTTTTCCTGTCTCAATTTACTCTATCTCATCAAGGCTTCCTCCCAAGGGAGCTTAATTTAAAGAAAGCTACTAATCTCCATTGGTCCAGCACTTTAGACTATTGTAAACAGAACTTCTATTAACCCTGAAATTTCTCAGCATTCGAAGACTGAACCAGACATGTTATTGCTTGCTTAATTAACCATTTTTTCCAAATTTACTTTGGGGCCTCAAAGAGGATTTCTGCCTGTCCAAATTGTCAGCCAGAAGAAATCCATGAGAACCACGCCTAATTTTCTTTAAGGGAGGTAGGTAAGTTTTTGGTTGTTTTCTATGGCTATGAATGTTTATTGTGACTTAGAGATGTTAATAAATTATTAATGGTCTTATTCAGAGAGAAAACAAAGGTAAACTCAGGGATTCCTCTCTTTTCCTTTTTCTTTTCTCTTTTTTTCTTAGATAAGGAAAAAAGGGGTTGAAAAGAAAGAAAGGGGAATACAGGGATATCTTATAGGATTAATAACCCAAAAGGTAGATTATTGAATCTACTCAATTTAGGATTTTTTTTGTTATTCTCAAATAAGTATAATTTTAACTCTGGTATAGGATTTTGCATATTGATGCAAAAATAAGTCTATTATGATACATTGGTATAAGCTTTAGTATATTGATGCAAATACAAGGTTACTTCCAATACTTTTAAACTGCTATTAAAAACTGATTAGGATATTAGGAAATGCATGTTAATTGCTGGTTATTCAACTCATAGTCATATTTATCACTAGTCTAATTTATCACAGGAGTATAAATCCTAGGTTAAACAGATTGATATAGTTTTGTAGACAGATTGATTACATAAAGATAGGAAGTTTTCAAAAACTTCAGAGACCTACAGAATATGGCATTTAAAAATGTCTATTATTTTAAAGATTCTTTGACAATGAGACAGGTCATCTTCTGGCAGCATCCTGCCTACTTCAAAGAAGATGATAAGCATTGAAGAACCTCCACATGGAGATGGCTTCAAATATGGCAAACAAGTCGCTCGGATAAAGAAAATACCCTTGCTTCATAACAGACAAATTCTGCCCAAAATGGGCAAACTTAAATGAAGGACATGTACGTTACTGAACTCTGTCTAGACAGGGTAAACAAGTCCTAAATAATTCCTGCTTCATATTATGTCTGTCAATTATTCTGAGCCAGAAGACTAAAGATGATGTTCTAACATTATAGTTTTGGGTGCCTGTCTGGGCAGCAAACTGTCCATGTCAATTAAAAAAAATTTTTTTGAAAGCTGCTAACATGTACTCTAGTAACTAATTTTATTCCTTCTCAATTCTCTGACTGGCTTGAAGACCAAATAGTTATAGTTTCACAATTAAGCTTAAGTTGTTTAGAATTTTATAAAATGCTTTCATGTAAGTAATACCAATAAGGAAAAAAGTTAATTTAGGTATAGAACTATAAACTTGTATAGATAGATAGGATAATCAGATACTTTCTCATAAATTGCTAAATATACATGGACTGGACATGGCACATATAGATTTTACATAATAGTTTTCGTATTTTTATAATTATTATTGTATTGAAAGAAAGGGAGACTTTTATTGGAATTATATGGGAAATATTGGTATAATGTTCTTATGGAACGTATACATTTACACTTGTACTTTCAAATGCCTATTTCTCTTTCCCGTTATCTGATTTCAAACTGGACATTGCATTATGATGCTTATTCTAAGCATCACCTGTTTCAAGTTTGTGTAAACACGCTACCATTTGTTCTCTATATTGTCAATTAAAATAGCCAGCCATAATGCTGAGCAATGGAGAGGATAGGGTGGGGCATACTGGTTCAGAGTGGGAGGAAGAGAAATGAGGTAAGAGAGGAGAAGAGAGAGAATCCAAAGGTCTTGGAACCCCGTGAAGAGATGGACTGGACCTTAGATATGACTAAAAGTAAGTATAATTGGTAAAATCTGGATGATAGGAAACTATGTGGGTTTGGAGGTTTAGGATGGAGGAATCATTGCCCAGCATTGTGCTCTAGATTAATTAAATGAATCCCAGTCTCTTTATGGTGACTTGGGTATACAGCTGGTTAAGGAATAACAGCTGCCTAAGTAAAAGATATATCAATAGTAAATATTAATACCCACAACAGGGGATCTTATTTATTGTTCTGCCACTGACTGCTTGTGTGAATGACTGTGGGACATAATAGCTAATACAGCTAAATGAATCTTTCAACTACCAAATGACTTTTTTGATCAAATAGTTCCACATTCATTCAGTATCATTATTATTTAATCTTTGACGGGAAAATAAATGAAACACATTATACATGTGTTAATGTATAAACATGCTGCACAAGTCACTACCCTATTCTCATTACTCCAATCATTGGTTTCTAACATCAAGATTATTACTAAAAAGAGCTCTTTATATGATCTCTACTCTTAGTCAAAAGCAACCATCATGTATTGTCACAGCATGTTACATATACACCATTTTGCCCTATTAATTAAAAACTTGTATTATAATGGGTAGCTAGTGCAACATTGACTTGTACTAGTCTATGATATTTTAGAAGATGGGGCCTATAAAATTTTTTCTTTCTATGATTAAAATGTCAGTATTTTCCCTACCACAAACTAAGCACTCAATAAGTGCTTTTTTAAGTTAGGTGTTAGGTGACAACAAAGCAAGGGAACTATATTACAAAAAGTAAACTTCAAAAAGTAGTAAAGTAGGTAGGAGACTCAGACACATGGCACAAATATTTTATTTACCTTAAATTATAATAAAAAGCATTTTTGTACAGACATTAATAATAGCATCACAGAAGAGCTTATTCCCAAAGATATTTTATTAGAATATTAAAAGAAAAAATATGTTTGACATGCTGTAAAATTCTCCTTTAAACCAATAAGAGGGAAGCTTTTCAAAGCAGTTGCACTAGAAAAAAAATCCTCAGAAGCTCAACACTTCTCCACACTACGTATAAACAGTAGCACAGAACACTCAAAGGTTGTATCTGAATGAAAATTAAGAAAAACAATTCCTTTGCATCTCCCTGATGACTAAGGACTTTGAACATTTAAGTGTTTCTTTGCCATTGTATATTCTTCTATAGAGAATTCTCTGTTTAGCTCTGTACCCCATTTTTTAATTGGATTACTTGATTTGTTGCTTTTTAACTTCTTTAGCTCGTTATATATTCTGGATAATAGCTCTCTGTCAGATATAGGGTTGGTGAAGATCCTTTCCCAGTCTGTAAGCAGTTGTTTTGTTCTGCGAACAGTGTTCTTTTGCTTTACAGAAGCTTTTCAGTTTCATGAGGTATCATTTGTTGATTGTTGGTCTTAGAGCCTGTGCTGTTGCTGTACTGTTCAGGAAGTTGTATCCTATGCTAATAAATCAAAAACTCAAGTGACAACACATGCTGGAGAAGATGTGGAGAAAGGGGAACCCTTCTCCATTGCTGGTGGGAATGTAAACTTGTACAACCACTTTGGAAATCAATTTGGCACTTTCTCAGACAATTAGGAATAGTGTTTCCTCAAGATCCAGTTATACCACTCCTAGGCATATTTCCAAAATATGCTCAAGAATACAACAAGGACATTTGTTCAACCATGTTTGTTGCAGCTTTATTCATAAAAACCAGAACCTGGAAACAACCTAGAAGTCCCTCAACAAAGGAATGGATACAGAAATTGTGGTAAATTTACACAATGGAACACTACTCAGCAATTAAAAACAAGGAAATCATTAAATTTTCAGGCAAATGGTAGGATCTAGGAAAGATCATGCTGGGTGAGGTATCCCAGAAGCAGAAATACACACACAGTGAATACTCACTTATAAGTGGATACTAGACCTATAACATAGGATAAACATACTAAAATCTGTACACCTAAGGAAGACAAGCAAGAAGGAGGACCCTTGGTAAGATGATCAGTCCTCACTCAGAAAGTCAAAGGGGATGTTGTGATACCTTAAATATGGCTGTATGTAAAGTTAATTCAAATTGATCCTGACTGCAAAGCTTTTTTTGCACAAACATGGTAAGCTTCTAAATAAGCAGAAAGTCTTGTTGCATGTTCAAATTATTTCAAATATCAAAAATAAAGCTTCTTATAATTGAGCAAGGCTTAAAACTACAGATATTTCAGGAATTATCATCAGGATAAAGCTGGAGAGTCGAAATAAATTTTACAAACTCTAAGAAGACAGAAAGCAAAGCAAAATAACATGGAAATGTAAAGTTTCAGAAGTAACCACTTACTGAATTGTTCTAACACTGCTTCTCCTACATTTAGAGAATACACAGTGAATACAGAAATTTTATATTGTTACACATGTGATAGTATATGTTCTTTAAGAAGAACTCTTAGAATGACTGAATGGATATTGAGGTTGAGTCATTTGGTAGATAGAACATGATATGTAATATGTCAGCATACTCCCAAGAACTCCTTGCATTTATGCTTTCTTCACCAACCAGGTCAATTTGCCTACTCTTGAACCTAGAAATCAACTAATGTTGTAATCAGCAACACATTTAATATGTCTATAGTATACCTTTCAATAACTACTGATTTCTTTATAATTGTTAAGTACCTGTACATTACTTCAATTAGGCTTCACAATTTGATTAGATGTGTTTACCAAAGCATGTCTGAGAAGTCAATGATACTTCTTCAAAGAGAAAAACAATTTTCTTACAGTCTGTTCCTTTTTATACATACACATATTTCATTTAAACTGAAATATTCAATGAAATAACTATCCCCAGTTTACAGGTGTAGAAACAAAATTAAACAAATTGTCTCTTTTCCCAGTTCGCAGGGATTCCTGGTGGAAGAGCCAAACAAGAGCTTTATTATAAATGAAATAAACAATACGGATTCTTAAGGAATAATATAATGCTTATGTATTACTTAATGTTTTTATTTCCTCATAGAAAGGGATAAGACGAGAGATGCATCAAAACTTTATGAAAACATGGTTTGGGCTGAACCCAGAACATTTTTATCTTCTTTCTCATTCTTTCAGAACTCTATCTCAGCTGTTCTGGCTTAAATTCCTCTTCAAGATAACTGATTCAAACTGTGTTTTTCTCTCAGATTCTGGCTGAATTGCTTTCCTTTGAAAAACTGCCCCTGAATTCTACAAACTGAACTGCACTGACTGCTTGAACTGAACAGAACCACAGGAACTCAACTGAAATCAACTGTATTCAACTGAACTTGCACCAAATTCAACTTGACTCTCTCTCCCTGCTCTGTTTGTTGTTGTTGTTGTTTTGTTTTTTTTATAATAAATTTATTTATTTTTATATCAATCACAGGTTAGGTGTTTTGCATCCCATGCGTAGCCCCCTCCCTCACTCCCTCCCACCCTCCCTCATCTCCTTCCCGCCCCCTTCAAGTCCACCAACGGAGGAGGATCTCCTCCCCTTCCATCTGACCCCAGATTATCTTGTCTCCTCAGGGCTGGTTGCAATGTCCTCCCCCCGGATCTAGCCAGGCTGTTACTCCCTGGCATGTATGGGGGAGGATCGAAGAGTCAGCCATCAAGCTCAAGACTGAAACAGGCCCTGTTTCCTTTACTAGGGTCTTCAGTTCACCAATGAGTTATCATGGACAAAATCTGAGCAGGGGTTCTAGGCCATATCCATACATGGTCCCTGGTTGGAGAAACTGTCCTATATAAGACCCTTGTGCCCTGCTCAGTTTGATCTTTGTGGAGCTCTTGTTCCCCCCAAATATTACTAAATTCCCCTATATTTATTATTACTTCCAACCCTCTGCCAAGGGCTTAACCCAGAGTCTTAATACCTGTTTTGATACATTGCTATACTGATTTTTCATAGGTCCTCTTTGGTATGCTCCTGTCCTGTTGCTTATTTTCTCCCCCATTCAATGTCCCTACCATTAGTCCATCCAAATGAGCATTGATCATACCAACATGGGTCCTCCTTCTTGTACATCTTCCCTAGGTGTGTAGATTTCAGCATGACCTTCCTATCCTATAGAACTATATAAGTGAGTATATACCATATGTTTCTTTCTGCTTTTGGGATACCTAACTTAGGATGATCGTTTCCAGGTCCCACCATTTGCCTGAGAATTTCATGAGTTCCTCCTTT
>CM053742.1:66446897-66475998 GCA_028658305.1 Pachyuromys duprasi
TAGCTAAGATCAAAAACTCCAGTGACAACGTATGTTGGAGAGGCTGTGGAGAAAGAGGAACCCTCCTCCATTGCTGGTGGGAATGCAAACTTGTTTTTAAAAAACTGTATAGCTCTTTATGTTTTCTCTTATTAGGAAATAATATATTAATCAGCAGATATTTCAGGAATATCGCCATGTATTTTATAACACAATAATAGTAAAAATTATTCATTAAGACGACCACAAATACATATTCTGGATTAGCATACATTTAAAAATATATTTTGGGGGTTGTGTATTTCTTATTTTTGTACTAATCACAATTCTGAGTGTGAGAATATTTACATTAGAGACCATGTAAAGATAAAATAACTCTGAATAATTATATGGACAAATGTCCAAGAATAATGAGAAAAATATTTAAAATAACCTTGGCACAATATAGAGGTGGAATATAGTCAAAAGGAAGAATATTCAGTATTAAGATGCTGATATTTTACCTATGAAAGGAAGTAAAAGTGCTACAGGCAGACCGAAGTGAAGCTTTTAATGTTGACCTTGTTACATGATGTTTACTTTTTAATATTTTTAAAAATCCACCTATTATAAAGCCTACTAAAGTAAATATAATATTTTATGACAGGGCTAATGGCTTTGAACTCAGTATGTAGCTGAGGATGAATACGAACTTCTTACTTGTTTTGCATCCAGCTCCCAAACACTGGGATAGCAAGTGTGTACTACCATCATAGATTTGTGTGGCCCTGTATAATCAACTCAAAGCTCATACATATTAGATGAGCACCTTATCAAATGAGATAAATCTTTAACATTGTCTGTTAAAAGTGATATCTTTAAATAATTAATGGTTTGAAATAAAAGAGGAGAGAGAGAAGACAGAAAAAGCAGCAGCAGAAGAACAACCAGAAGAACAAGAAGACCAAGAAGATCAAGAGAACTACACATTATATAAAAATAAAAATTATTAGTATTTCAACAAGATAAATTTTTAAATCCTAATTTGTTGAAGAAACTTAACATTAATTTTTGAGTTCAATTAATTTTTCTTTGAATATTAAGTTTACAGATCATTATTAAGTTTCAAAGGAAATGACATTATTTTACCTAAGTACCACAGACAGAGCATGTAATACAAAAAATTGTTTTAATGATTATCAAAAGTAGTAAAATTGGCCAGAAAATCTTACTATGTGCATGTATTTTTTTTAGCCAAATAAAAGCTGAATTCAGAGCAATGAACTATTTTATTTATTTCTTCAGTAAAAGTGTATCCATTGGCCCATTCTCAAGATGCAAACCTTAAAACTACTTGAAAGATACATGGCTTCTTTTATGGAGAAGATGTAACATAATCCAGGAGTTAAAGAAATAAAAACAAACAAAAGAAATTAAAACAATGTCAGCAGCAGCCATGGTTTTACATAGGTTAAATAGTTGAAGTTACGGCAACTTTATTCACCTGATTAATATTATTATAATATTAATATAATATTAATATTATTATTTTATCTCAAACACAACATGCAATTGAAGACACACGGCACACAGCTTGGTGTAAGGCTGGCGTACCAGGTTCTTCAGCATTTACTAGTAGTGATATTAGAAGAAAGCATACTGAAAGAAGACATAGAAAGATTTGGGGGCAATTATTTCTCACACTTTCTGGCAAGCTGGAAAGGAATGCCATTTATATTCCTTAATTGGATTCATTTTCAAAATAATAGAGACTTTCAGCAAAAGTTTTAAATAGCACTACACATGAAGTTAATAATAACACAAAGCACTCACTATGCCATCTACAACTATAACAGAAAAAAATGACAAAGAATTCCAAAATTAAAAAAAATGATTAAGATAGGAAAGCAGATTCCAAAGACTTTTTAAATAGGTATAAATTACAAATGTGCGCTTTGTATTTATGCTTTATATGGACAACACAAAATGGCATTATGCTTTTAGAAACACACAAATCACTATGTATTTGAAATGAGTATATAAAAGAGAGCATTTGAAGTTTCAATATATAAATACAGCCATATTAGGGGATTTCTGGCTATACTTAGAATATTTCAGTAATCAGACCTATTCTTTAACTACAGAGAACAAATATCCTAAGGAAGGAAACAACGATGATCATATTTGAATATGGTGTTTCAGATTAGATTTGACCTAAATAACCAACTTCATGGCTATTTTAATAAGAATTTATATTGTTTATTGTACACAAAATAAAAATGCAACTGCATAACGTGAATGTCTATTACCTGGGAACAAAAAAGAAGCAAATACAATAAGTGCAGATCATGATGTTTCCCTTTGCTCTTCCAAATCCAGTCCTCCCAGTCTCGTTCCTAGCTCTGTATCAGATCACCAGCTTCAGCTTCAGCTTCCTTTCAGGCCCAGTCTCCAGCGCATCACACAGATCTTCCATTGCAACCCACCTCTTGCTGCCACTGCTTTATCCTAGTCCCCATTCCAGAAACACTTCCTGGGAATGAGCAGGTAAGCTAATGACCAGTCTTCACCTCTGTGTCAGATCCTCCAAAACTAATTCCTCAGTTTTATTCTCGTACCAATAGCAGACTATCTGCTGCATTTTCCCTTTCTACTCCTGAGCCCATGTCCAATGTATCACACATTGGAGATATACACATCCAAACTTCCTACCCCCTACTCGTTGCTTTATCCCATCCAACAATTCCGACAGGCATTCCCTAGAATCTTCACTTTGGTACAGTATCAAAGAAGGAAAGCAAACATCAACTCAGCAAGAAATCACCTGAGTGACAATGCTGTCCTGTCTGCAAGGTATGACAGAGTAAAGGTAGCACAAATTTTATAGTTGTAAGCAATCAATATTTGATTTAAGATGAGGCACACTCCATTAGATGGAACCCACAGTGGTACTACTTAGGTAATTAAGACCCTGAAGTTAGATAGCCCAGGTTCCTAGGGGAAAACTACTGCACTGCTGTTAAAAAGAAAAACAAACAATACCAGTCCTGAGCATATATCTGTAACCTACTCAACCATATAAGGACACTTGCTCAACTATGTCATAGCAACTTTATTCACAAGAACCCGAAGCTGGGAACAACGTAGATGTCCTTCAACAAAATAATGGATACAGAAATTGTGGTACATTTACAGATGGAATAATACTCAGCTATTAAAAACCAAGGAAATCATGAAATTTGCAAACAAATGAATGGAACTAGAAAAGATCATTCTGAGTGAGGTCACCCTGAAAAAGAAAGAGATGCATGATATATATTCACTTATAAGCAGATATGAGCCATATAATATACGGTAAATATACAGACCTAAAGAAGCTAAACAACAAAGAGGACCACAGGGAATATGCTTGATTATCATTCAAAAGGGAAAACAGGATAGACACTGGACACAATAGAAGAGGGAACCAGGTGGGAGCTTACCACAGGTATCCTATAAAAGACTCCACTCTGCCAGGGATGGAAGCAGGTGCAGAGACTCATAGCCAAACTTCGGACAAAAGGGGAATAAAAAGGACCCAGATGGGGACAGGAACCACACAGGTAGAACAACAAAACCCAAAATTCTGGGCAGAAGGGGTACTGTAGAGACTCATGCCTCAACCAAAGACTATGCATAGAGGGGACCTAGATCACCTACACAGATGTTGCTCATAGAAGGATCAATCTCCATGAGGATTCCTTAGTAATGGGAGAAGAGACAGTCTCTGACCTAAACTTGGTTGCTTGCTCCTTGATGAATTCTCCTGGTGGGGCAACCTAGCCAGCCCACAGAACAAGAGGAGCGAGCCAGTACTGATGGGACCTAATAGGCTAGAGTCAGACAGTAAGGGAGGAGGACTTCCCCTATCAGTGACTCAGAGAAAGGGAAAGGGGAGGGAGAGGGAGGGAGGGTGGGACAGAGAGGAGATGAGGGAGGGAGCTACAGCAGGGATAAAAAGTGAATACATTGTAAATAATAATAATGAAAATAGAAGAAAAAAACTTAAACATTAAAATGACTCCTTATGGCATTTTGCTATACTCATAGATTAATTCCTCGCTTAGCCATCATCAGGGAAGCTCGCTCTTTCATCATATGGGAACAAATACAGATTTTCACAACATAATTATTTGAGAGAATGGGAGACCTTGGGACATTCATCTGTAAATAGGATATCTCCATCATATACCTCCCCTCATGGCTCAGAGAACCCTGTGGAAGATGAGGAAGCAAAAATAAGAGAAAGAGAGGATGGAGGAACCAAAGAAACAAGACTCTCTAAATCAATTAGATTGACACACATATAAAGTCAGAGACAGAGGCAGCATGCACAAGGCCTTTATGCTTCTTCATCCCGTCCTTTGCATTTATATTATGGCTACCAGTTTAGCCTTTTTAAGGGATTCCTAACTGTTTGAACTAGTGGGTTCCTGTTTCTTATGCACCCCCTTGGAACTCTTTTCTTTCTGTTGGTTTTGTCTAATTCCAATGCATTAGTTTTTGCTTTATAATTGTTTTCTTATAAGAGACAGAAAGGGAGAAGATTCTCATAGGAGGGGAAGTGAAGAGGAACTGTGGGAGTAGAGGAAAGGAAACTGTAATGAGGATATGTTTTCTAAAAAACTATTTTTAATAAAAGAAAAGAATAAAATATTAAAAATAGAAGTACATAATTTTTGTTATTTGCCTTATTATGTCTATGCATTTCACTGTAAAAACAAATGTATAGAGTGCAAATAATCACTGCAACATAATCTAAATTAAGTTTAATTTGTTTTGTGATTGATCTCTGTCCTGATAATATAACGAAATAGAAAGCAGTGCTAACTAGTTTGATAATATAGCTCAGAACAATGTGATGTGTGTATAAAGTAAATACCTGAGATCAAGAAGTCATTAGAGCAAACATTATATTCTTAAGTAGTTTAATTCAGAAAATAAATGTACAGACATCTGGAGATAGAAAGATAGCCTACATAAAAAATAAGTGATTAATCTTGGAAGTCTGTCAAGTCCTACGTAGCTTATTCTACATAGCATATTCAAGTACTGTATAATGCCTACCAAGCAATATACTATGTATTTTTGTATTAATTTTGCTCAGGAGTGAGTTTTCTGCACTACTCTGTTTACACATGATATTTATAAATGTGGATTCTTAGAGAGGAAAAATAACAAAAAAATGTATTTGTTTACAGAAAGAGTTAAGTCAAAGATTTATACTTTCTTTAGAACTTTACGTGTGGTCTCTAATTTGAGAGAAAATAAACAAATATACAGAAAAATATAATGAAAGTTTTAAGTATTTCACACTTTCTTACTAGTTAAAACGAACAAGGGATCTATCACTCACAAATAGACAGTTTGCCAGATATTATGATCAGTTCTGTATTGACTCCAACTTTTCCCAATAATTATTTAATGGACCCATATGAACTCAGTGGCTGCCTCTTTGATCACCTCCCCCTGTGGGGGAAGCAGCCTTAGCAGGCTACAGAGGAAGATAATGTAACCAGTCCTGATGAGACCTGATAAGCTAGGGTCAGATGGAAGGGGAAGAGGACCTCTCCTATCACTGGACTTGGAGACTGGAATAGGAAGAAATGAGGGAGAGAGGGTGGGGTTGCTAGGGAATGAGGGAGGGGGCTATAGCTGTGATACAAAGTGAATAAACTGTAATTAATGTATAAAATAAAAATTAATAAAAAATAGTAATTTGTTCATTATTTCATATGCATATGACTTGTATACATGTGTATATAACGTTCTCTTTATACGTGTGTGTGTATCCCACATATGGATACATAAACATATATGTAAATAAGTATACAACTTGCAGCCTCCTAAACTGAACATTTCTAAGAATTTTCAAGGAAAATAAAAGACTTCACTGTGAAATTATTTATTTTGGTGGAAAATTCTTGGAAATGCTTTTAAAAGAGCAATTTAATTTCCTGGACAAAGAGGATTAGTGGGTGTTTCTGGGCAGAACATGCTGCATACTGGTTTTACATAAAACAAAATGAATGTACAGATCCATTCAGAATGATACATACAAAAGGTCTTCTGCCTTTACTTCATGCTTTTAACATAGAACACATTATATCCATTTGCTTTCTTGGAAACTCTGAATAATCTGATTGGAAGTTAGAACAAGTTAGAAGGTTTTAGGATATAAGAAAAAATTACCTTCTCTTTTTTATGGCACATTGGGAAGAGGCAAAATGTATTCTCATACTTAGTTTTTCCTCAGTATCCCCCAAGTAAAAGATAAGCAATTAAATGAAAAACATACCTCATATCAATGCATAATAATATTTTCAAAAGATTATAATTCAAATTTTATTTTACTAGAAATAGACTTTAGAGTGATAATTTGTATTTGCTTACTTTATTTAGAGTACAAATATATTTCTTTTTTAAATTTTACCATTTTTATTTTATATTAATCACAGGCTATGTATGTTGTATCCCAGCTGTAGCCCCCTCCCACATTCCCTCCCTATCCCACCTTTCCCTCCCTCCTCTCCTCCCTGCCCCTTTCCAAGTCCACTGATAGGGGAGGACCTCCTCCCCTTCCATCTAACTCTAGCTTATCAGGTCTCTTCAGGAATGGCTGCAATGTCCTCTTCTGTGGCTAGCAAGGCTGCTCCTCCCTCGGGGAGTGGGGAGCTCTAAGAGCCAGCCATTGAGTTCATGTCCGAAATAGTCCCTGTTCCCCTTACTAGGATACCCACTTGGATATTGAACTTCCATTTGCTTCAAACAGAAAGACTTATTGAAATATTATTATATATGTTTCTAAATATTTAATACATATAGAATATCACTCAATGACACTAAATGTATTTCAGTAGCAAAATGTTAATATGTGGAAAATGAGAGTTAATTAATAAAATATTCAACTGCAGTTTAACTTAAATCAAAGCAGAAAGATTTGGGACAAAAAAAATAAATGAAGTCTTGTGCTTAAGTAAATGTATGTTTAATTATTTATACCAGGTAATAAGAGAACTAAATAAGAAGTGTGAAAAAAATATTTACCAGGTCAAAATTGCTTTTCAAAACTGTTTAAAGAGTCAGTCTCTTGGATATCATTATATTGTTTTGCACAAATGCTGATACACTTGAAAATGAGTTACTTTATGGAATGATTGTGGGCATGATCTATACCTTCCTTCTGCTGCACTAGACAATTGCCATTCTTTGTGGTAATTCTGCAGCTAATTTTCTAGCACCCCTGATTTTCATACAGATATGGCTCTGAAGATTTGCCAGGTACAGTTCTGAGTGGTCCCAGATATGTTTCTAAAGAAAAGTGATTAGGAATGCAGTAGTATGGTACATTCATGCCCATTCATTTCCTTCAAATGGAAGTCATTCAATAACACAGTTTCCCTGGTGGAATTCTTACGGAAGGCATGGAAGGCTTTTATTCATGCATGAATGATTTAGTTACATGATCCAAGTCACTCCAAATAATGGTAAAATTCTATAGTTTAAGCAGCATAGAAAAGTATTCCACAAGGAATCTTGCTAAGATGGTTCCCTAGTTGTGCAATGAAAATTACGCTTAAAAAGCAATGAAATAGGATTTACTTATCAGTGTACATCTAAAATGGCTTCCTCATCTCTCTTTTCAGTACAAGATGGTGTAGCTCTGTTGCTACAGAGTGTTCACATTTTTCTATTTTAATTAAATTTTTATTTTACATTAATTACACTTTATTCGCTTTGTATCCCAGCTGTAACCACCTCCCTTATTCCGTCTCAATCCCACCTTCTCTCCCTCATCTCTTCCCATGCCCCTTTTCAACTCCACTAATAGGGGAAGTCCTTCTTCCCTTGTATCTAACCCTAGCTTATCAGTTCTCATCAGGACTGGTTGCAATGACTTCCTTTGTGGCCTGGCAAGCCTGCTCCTCCCTCAGGGGGTGTGGTCAAAGAGCCAGCCACTGAGTTTATGCCAGAGACAGCCCCTGTTCCCCTAACTAGGGAACCCACTTGGATACTGAGCTTCCATGCGCTACATCTGAGCAGGGGTTCTAGGCAAAAAATAAAAAATAAAAATAAAAAAAAATTAAAAAAAATCGCTATTATATCCATTTTTGCTCTTTAGAATAGAGCTGATATCAAAAGTACATTAGCTACTCAAGCCTGGATGATATAAATTACACATTTTATTTGCTGGCACACAGGCAATTTTATAACCACATGAACTTTCTTAGAATTGAGAATAATTACGTGTAGAGTTATAAAATGCAGAGGTAGACTTATCTGACAACATAAAAGACACAAAGTCTGAGAAAAAAATCCATAAGGACAGTCCAATCTGGAAATTTAGGTAGAATATGCTAACAGTTACAAAGATGTACTTTACAACCCCATGATAATAGTGGGGTTGGATTCTGCAATCTTCTAAACTGACTTCTTGCTTTCCAATCTAGAAATCTTTGAAGAATTTGATGGACAAGTTCAGAAGAGAAAAATTTTTAAAAAGGAAAATCACTAAAGTGTACTACTTAAGTTAATACGATATCAATTCAATTTATTCAAGTGCTGATCAATGCTAGACAATCAGAAATTTCATGAATTATGTATTTTAAAAGAAGCTGGTACCTTTTAGTGGAATGTCATGAGGTTAACCAACTTGTAGTCATGGGTTCCCTTGGGTATAATTTCAGCTGTAGTGCTTTGACTCCAGTGGATGGATGAACAATAGCAAACAGAGCTCTGTTTGAAATACATAATGAGCTGCTCTCCGAAACCTCAGCCTTCAAAATTCATTATATATGAGTATTTGCTATTGCAGACAATTACCAGACCTCCATTTGTCTGACATTAGCATCTTCTGTTACTTTGTCTTTTCCATAACTATATCTCAAATGATATTGATAGCACAATTGTCATAGAATACCCTGTTGATACAATTGCATTAGTAATTAAACCAACATGTTATATTTCCTGCATCAGGTTTTAAAAGATTGCCCCAAATGTCTCCATTTCTCTGTAATGTTTTATTTTATATGTCTGATTCATGAAACAATATCTTCAGTTTTCATTTTGTTAAGTGTTTTTGAAGTATCACTTTACCATATACAAATCAAAAGGCCAGTTAAAATTGAAGCCAATGTTAAAATGTTGATAAATCAAGTCTGACATTTTAAAGTGTTTATAGAAGCAGAGTACTATCCATAGTATTAAAGAGGCTAGAAATCATAAGTCTCAATTAAGTCTACCTTATGTCAAAATGCTGTTTTACTCTTATTCCATTGTCCCTGTTATTAAGTAATGCCTATATTTAAAAATCTCCATTATTTTTAACTGTTTACTCAATAAAAAGTAATATATAATATATTATGTATTACAGTATAATACATAATCTCTGCAAGCATTCAGTCCCATGCATATTCATTTATACATGTGTACGTTGATATAGAAAGCATTTTAGCAATGCCATTTAATTATAATTGTTAATGGATATATCATCAAAGTGTGATTCAAAATAGTGATTATGGAAAAATTAAATCAATTAGATTTGTGTCTTCACTGGCTTAAAATGGGATTTTTGATATTGTAGAAAAAGATAATAATCACAAAATATTACAATTTATATTGTAAAATATACAAAATATTACAATTACAAAATATTACAATTTCAATAAAATGCAGAATTAGTCTTAAATCAATGTTCTTTAATCAAATCTTAGCCACTTTCTGCAGCAAAAATAAAAAAAAAATCAAAAAAGGGCTTCAAGTGGTCTACATATGAAAGTTGTAACCTGAATTCAAAATGTGGTTCATTTTCTCACATATTCACCAAAAAATAAGTTCAAATAACTATGAAGCCCTGCTTTATAAGACAGAGCAATGACTGAGCAGATAAAATGTACTTGCTGCCAAGTCTGATTGTAGACTTGGGTCCATAGGATTTAAATGCTCCAGGGACAGAAAAAACTAGTCTGTAAAATTTTGTTCTGACCTCCATCTAGATTCTGTGGCACCAGAGTGCCTATACACACACACCTAAGCAATAAATGAATGTTTTAACTAAAAGTTGAAAGACTGACTTAGAAAGTTATCTAATTATTAATACGTATTTTTATAATTTTTAAAATTTTAATTATTATTATTTATTACAGTTCATTCCCCTTGTTCCCCAGGTGTGGCCCCCTCCCTCAACTCACCCCAAACCCATACTCCCTCCATTTTCTCCCTTTATTCCCTTACCCTAGTCCACTGATAGGGGAGAAGCTTTTCCCCATCTATCTGACCCTAGCCTATCAGGACTCATCAGGACTGGCTACATTCTTATATTCTGTCCAAATTAACTTAGTTAGAAATCAAATTTTTACATAATATTAAAATTGGTTCTTGTTGAATATTATATATCTTCATTTTTAATGAATGAGGTTCATAAAGTTTTATATTAAAGAGTGATTTTGTATTCTGCATAATGTGCATATTTATAGCACAGATTATGTGTTTCAATTAACTTTTAAAATTAAAATATAATTGCATCCCTTCTTCCATTCCTGATCTTCCTCCAATCCCTTTCATGGCACCCTTCTCTTCCTATGAAATGATAGCCTCTTTTTGAGAGTTATTTTTCTATACACACACTATTTTACATACACACACATATACAACCCTTGAGGATATTAATGTGGCTACTGTCTATGTAATCATACTTTCAGAACCTAGTAGTTTGCATTTGGTAACCAATTAGGGGGTTTATCCTTTAGAGAGGTGAATTCTATCAGCATTCATTTTTTTATTATGGTGGGGCAAAGTAAGGTTTCCTCTTTATATATTAGTATATCTAATATTGTTGTTGACATTGTTCAAGTCTCACAGCAACCTTTCTGGTCTCTTGGTACTAAAAATTCTTTCTAGCCCTCTGCTTTAGTGTTCCCTGACTCTTTGGTGTAGGAGTTGTAATGTATATGTATATGTTTCTTTTGATAATCTGGTGATCTCTACATTATGACCTGTTGCAGTTTCCTGTTGTATAATCAAACTTTAAAGATAGAAAATTCGGGGCTGCAGAGATGGCTCAGAGGTTAAGAGCACTGTCTGCTCTTCCAGAGGTCCTGAGTTCAATTCCCAGCAACCACGTGGTGGCTCACAACCATCTCTAATAGTATCCGGTGCCCTCTTCTGGCCTGCAGGTCTACATATAGACAGAACACTGTATACATTATAAATAAATAAATCTTAAAAAAAAAAGATAGAAAATTCAATGCGCTTATGCTACCTACGAACATGAGATTTAACAAGTCTATAAATATCTTAAAAATATATTATATTGGCCTGGTGAGATAGCTCAAAGGTTAAGAATACTGATTGTTTTTCAAGAGGGCTTGAGTTCAATTCCCAGCAATCACATGGTGGTTCACAACTATATATAATGAGATTTGGTGCCCTCTTCTGGTGTATAGGCATACATGCAGACAGAACATTGTATACATAATAAATGAATAAATCTTTTAAAAAAAGAATTAATGTATTGTAACAAAAAGTTACTTCAGATATACAGATGAGCTGTTTCTTTACCTCAATGTCTATTTTATCTTCCTTTCTTCCCTTCAGTAAAACAATCTATCCTAGGTTTCTATTCTTTTAATGTTCTGTTTTAGTATTTTCTTGCAATCCATTATCTGAGTGTATCAATGTGGAAACAATAGGAGATTAGATAGATGGTCATGCTCTTCCTATTCAGATGGTAGTATGGGAATAAAGAGATTGATCAGTAAAGTACTTGGGATCCAATTATGAGGACCTTAGTTTAAATCTCTATTACCATGCTGTATGATTTATAACTCCATTGCTAGAAAGCAAAGGCAGGTAATGCTCTGGAGCTCAATAGCCAGACAGATTCTCAGGTTCACTGAGAGATTGTGTCCCAAATATAATGTAGGAATAGAGTGGACACCAACCTCAAGCATTCAAATTATAAGCTCACATGTACATACACTTATATAATACATGTACATACAAAAATGGTAATGCTCTGTGTTACACTTAAACTGGTAGTTAAGACAAAAAGGGACATAAAGCAGTAAAAAAAATTGAAGAAAACACATTCCAAATAAAATTTATGTAATTAAATAATAGAAAAAAATTTGGAGCTGGAATATTGTACTCATTGAATAGGAAGACACATGCTTTACAGTAGAAAAACCCAGACAGTTATTGACTCTCCTCTGGCATTCTGATTTGGGTCTCTGTTTCCCAGATGGTTGTTGGCTCTTATGATCATGGTAATAAATTGAAAATATCTTTGAGATTTGTAGCATATTTTTTGATGAGCCGAAATAATTTCTCTTCTTTTAACTCATTTTCTACTTATTTAAACTGAGAATTATCAGCAAATTCTGGAACTAACCCAATATACAGAAAGTCATAAACTTTTCTAATTATTTCATAGGACTTTTATCAATAAATTAAAAAAAAATCCTTAAAGAAGGAATACCTAAAAGTTCATATTAAAGAGCTAAATAATTGTACATAAAACATGCCAAGTAAAATGATCACAAAAGCCTGAAACATGACATATTTGGGAGAGTGCTTGGTTATCCTGCAGAAAGCATTAGGTTTGGTTCCATTCACAGCATAAACTAGATTAGGATAGACACCTGTAATTCCAGCATCAGAAATTCAATGGCATTGTCACCTATAGAGTGATCTCCAAGGTAGCCCAGGGAAATGAGATAGTACGTTGGCAGAGAGAGAGAGAGAGAGAGAGAGAGAGAGAGAGAGAGAGAGAGAGAGAGAGAGAGAGAGAGAGAGAGAGAGAGAGAGAATGATTACTGATTTAAAGAAAGATACAATACAATTTATGGAAATGTAACGCCAGGCTATTATTTGTGGTGGGGCAGGACATATACCCTAGAGATAAACTAACATAATTTCTAACTGTTTTCTAAATACATTTCCTTATAGCAAAGGTAAGTATAGTTTTCATTTTTCAAAGAGGATCCTCTTTCTAACAGATGGAGACTATTAAAAAAATCTACAACTGTACAGAATGCATAGGTAAGTGAAAGTAGAATATCAAACAGCAGTTAATACATCTACAAAATAACAGGCTGCTGGGGCACTGGCAGATAGATCTTTGTGCCGAGAGCTGCTCCAGTGCCCCTACAGCCTTCCTTAAAATGATGGAGAATAGGACTTTAGTCCTGGGCCTAATTCACTGTGTTCGTTATTCAATGAACATACTACTAAACTCCCTCACAGTTCCTTATGTTTAAAATACTCATGCTTTGACACCCAGTATTTATGTCATGATTAATGAAAAATTTCATGTTTTATTTCCACACTGTGACAAAAATAACGGGTATATATTTTAAAGTTAGTACAACTCTTAGTAAAAACCAGCTGTATTTCAAGAGTTTGATGGCCATATAAATTGACCAGACCTTTCACTGGATAGTAAAGATACAAAATCTTCTTACAGCGCGATTTTACACATGACAGATGTGAGCAAAAACCCCAAAGTCTTAGCTCTGTTATTCTTTCTACCTCACACACAGATTCCTTTCATGGTTGCTGTTTAGAAGAAAATAACTTGGATACTGTTTGGGCCATACATTAGCATTCATTATTTATTTTTAAAATCCCTATATTACAGATGACAGAGTTTATTGAGAATATTATTTTTGCCATTACAATATAAGGGTTGTGGTTGTAAAATATTTAACATAGTTGAGCATATATTGTTAAGTAATGGGCAAATTTTAGTTTTAGAGAATGCAGACAGCCTTGGCATATGGTGGCAATTTTTTAAAATAAAATTAAGAAATATCGCTCAGAAACTAACTTCTAGTACAAGTAAAGTTAGGCACATACAAATTTATACAGAATATTTAAAGAACTAAAGAATTTAAAAAGCAACAAATCAAGCAATCCAATTGAAAACTGGGGTACAGAGCTAAACAGAATTCTCTGTAGAGGAATATAGAATGGCAGAGAAACACTAGAAGAAATGCTCAAAGTCCTTAGCCATCAGAGAAAGTCACATCAAAATGACCCTGAGATTTCACCTGACACCCATCAGAATGGCTAAGATCAAAAATTTAAGTGACAACATATGCTGGAGAGGTTATGGAGAAAAGGGAACCCTCCTCCATTGCTCGTGAGAATGGAAACTTCTACAACCACTCTGGAAATCAATCTGGAGCTTTCTCAGACGATTAGGAATAGTGCTTCCTCAAGATCCAGCTGTACCACTCCTAAGCATATATCCATAAGATGCTCAAGTACATGATAAGGACATTTGTTCAACAATGTTGGTAGCAGCTTTATTTGTAATAGCCAGAATCTGGAAATAACCCAGATGTACCTCAACAGAGGAGGAATGGATACAGAAACTGTGGTACATTTACACAATAGAATACTACTCAGCAATTAAAAACAAGGAAATCATGAAATTTGCAGGCAAATGATGGGATCTAGAAAAGATCATCCTGAGTGAGGTATCCCAGAAGCAGAAGACACACATGACATACATTCACTTATAAGTGGATACTAGGCCTATCAGATAGGATAAACATACTAAAATCTGTACACCTAAACAAGATAAACAAGAAAGAGGACCTAGAGTAAATTGATTAATCCTCACTTAGAAAGACAAATGGGATGGACACTGAAAATAGGAGAAAACAAGAAATGGGACAGAAACATACCATAGAGGGCCTCTGAAAGACATCACCTAGCAGTGTATCAAAGCAAATGCTGAGAATCATAACTAAACTTTCGGTAGAGTGCAGGGACTCACACAAAAGAAGGGAGAGTTAATAAGACCTGGAGAGGACAGGAGCTCCACAAGGATCAAGTGTATCTGGGCATAGCGGTCTTGTCTGAGACTGATTCTCCAACCATGGAACATGCATGTATATAACCTAGAACCCCTGCTTAGATATAGCCCATGGCAGCTCATTATCCAAATAGTTTTCCCTAGTAAGGGGATCAGGGGCTGTCTCTGACATGAAGTCTTTAACCTCCCCAGCCCCCTGTGGGAAGAGTAGCTTAGCTAGGCCACAGTGGAGGACATTGCAGCCAGTCCTGGTGAGACCTGATAAGCAAGGGTCAAATGGAAGAGGAGGAGGACATCCCATAGCAGTGAACTTAGAGAGGGGCAGGGGGGAATTAAGGAAGGGAGTGTGGGATTTGGAGGGAATGAGGAAGGGTACTACACCTGGGATACAAAATAAACAAACTGTAATTAAAAAAGTAGGAAAGTGGAAGGGTTAGGATTAGGGTAGAAAAAAAAAAGAAATTTAACCTGAATCTTTAGAACACGATCAAATGGTTATTTTGCAAATTTAAATAAGAAGGGTGCTGATTTCAGAATATCTCTATATTTTTAGCTTAATTTCAATAACTCACATCCTAATTTGATTTTTACAAACTTAAACTCAATATATGTGTTTGTGAGATTTGTAATAAGGACATTTCTGTCAATCGGAGACATCTAAACTCCATTCAATCATACAGAAGCCACTGATAACACCATTTTCAAGTAAGCAAAGCATCTAGCTGTAGCTCATGTGATTATTTCTTGATTTGGCTTCTGTGTGCAGCCTATAAGAGATTCCTAGGTATCTAAACATCAGCTCAGCAGTGAGAGTAGTGTGACCTGCAGGCTGTAATGTGGACCCTAAAACCTTGATGTCTCTGCTTCTCAGGTGAGAGGAGACTCCACAGGGACACTCGAAGATCCATCTTTAGGCCATCTAGCTAATACTGGGAATCCCAGGCTTCTGACCAGCACTGACACAGCCGTAGGCCTCCTGCTCAAACCAAACATCCATGGATATCTTCCTGAGACAGAAACCAGCAGTGCATGCAGTGGTTCCTACCCTGCAGCCTTAGGCCTCCCACCAGCCCAAACACACCATCTGTGGATACCTTCCTGGCATGTGCAGCAGCAGTTTGCTTAGCAATGACCCTGCAGCATTAGGACACCAGATGACCAAGCCCTCTTTCTGTGGATATTTTTCTGGGACCAGTACCTGACAGCTCAGACCTTGGGAACTCACTATCACTATTTGTGGAGTGAATGCCTTCCTGTACTGAGGATTAACCTCCAAACCTTGTCCCCCATTATCACAGTCCTGAGGATACCTTCCGGTCTCTGTTGCTAGTGGCACTCAATTTCACTGCACTGTGGAGAAGATAGATTCTGGTACTATTAAGGAGGCACAGCTCCATTATGCCTGCTCCCCCCCTTGCCTGGCTCACCTGGGTCAGAATCAGTTCAAACAGTGAACATAGCAGAGCTGAGATAGGTGTAGGCCCTGATTCTATTCCACACCATGTTAAGGAAGCTTGTGGGGCAAAACAGCAGTAGGGAGTATGGGAGAGAGAACCCAGAAAACCCAGTAGAGCTGAGTTATGCACCTGACTGAAGTTCCATTGTCTTCCTCCCCAAGGAGGCTTGTGGGGCACTAGAGCAGCTCTAGGCTCCCCAACATCCTACACACCTGGGTAGGAAATAATGAGGCCAGCCTAGTAATGGAACCCAGCAAAGCTGAGCCAGTCCTGTGACCAAAATCCTGTCCTCTACCATCTTAAGGAAGCCTATGGGACACTGAAGTAGGTCTAGACTCAGAAATCTTTCCTCTTATGTCACAACTACCTGGCATACCTGGCTCATAAACACTGAGCCTGCAGAGACAGTGAATTCAAGAGAACTTGCTCAAGACTCCAGAAACAGGTAGATCAAGTCTGCAATAGAGTCTCCAAGAATAATCAGTAAAAGCAACAGACAACCAGATGGCTAGAGCCCAGCTTAACAATACAGACAACAAAAAAACAGGATATTATGGCTTCAGCAGAATCTCCAACAATCAATGGATATTCTGTTGTAGCTGAAACACAGGAAAATGATCTTAAATTTATAATTATGCAGTTATTTGGGGGCAAATAAGGAAGAAATGAACAAAAAAAATAGAGACACATAACAAGGGAAAAAATAAGGCCACCATGGACAGACAGGAATACACATTTAAACAGATAAAGGAAATGGTGAAACACATGAAAACAGAATTAGAATCAATAAAGAAAGCACAAACAGAGAAAACCTGGAGTTGGAAAATTTAGACAAGAGATAAGGAACCACAAAGGTAAGCATCACTGACATAATACAAGAGGTGGAAGGGAAAATCTCAGGAGCTAAATATACAGAAATTGATACATCTCTCAAAGAAAAAATAAAATTGGTAAAGTTCCAAACATAAATCAAAGACAACATAAAAAGAAGAAACGTAAGAATAATAACAAGAGATGAAAAAAAAGATTCCAGATTTCATGGCCCAGGAAATATTTTTGAGTAAATCATATAGAAAATTTCCACAATCATAAGAAAGACATGCCCATAAATTTGCAAGAGACCTACAGAACACCAAATAGACTGGATCAGAAAAAAACTCCTCCCATCACATAATAATCAAAACACTAAATCTACAGAACAAAGAAAAAATATTAAAAATATCAAGGGAAAAAATCCAAGTAACATATAAAGGCAGACCTATCAGAATCACACCAGACTTCTCAACAGAAACTATGAAAGCCAGAAGGGCCTGGGAAGAGGTCATGCAGAAGCTTACAGATCACAGATGCCAGCTCAGAATTCTATAACCTGCAAAACTTTCAATCAGCGTAGATGGAGAAAATATAATATTCCATAACATAACTCAATTAAAAATATATGCACAGGAATCCAGCCCTACATAAGATACTAGAAGGAAAATTCCAACCCAATGAGATCAACTGCAGCCAAGAAACCACAGGATGAGTATACTATGACAACAACAACAACAACAAAGCGAAAGAAAAAATGCATACAAACCCACAATCACCACTAACTCCAGAACAAAAGCAAGTAACAATCATTGGTCATGGATATCTATTAATATCAATGGTTACAACTCTCCAATAAAAAGACACAGAGTAACAGATTGGTTGCAGAAACAGGATCTAACATTCAGCTGTATTCAAGAAACACACCTCTGTAGTAAAGATTGACACTATCTCAGAGTAATGGGCTAGAAAACTGTTTTCCAAGCAAATGGACCCAACAAGTAAGCTGGAGTAGCCATCCTAATATATACTAAAATATACTTCAAACAAAAATTAATCAAAAAAGATAGAGAGGGACACTTCATTCTTATCAAAGCAAAAATCCACCAAGAGGACATCACAATCGTGATCATCTATGTATCAAACACAAGGGCTCCTGCATTTGTCAAAGAAATATTATTAAAGCTTAAATCACAAACTGATCCCAACATATTAATAGTGGGAGATTTCAACATCCCATTCTCACCAAGGGACAAATTATCTATGTAGAAGCTAAATAGGAAAATAACGAAACTAACAGAGGTCTTTAAACAAATGGACTTAATATATGTCTGCAGAACCTTTCATTCAAACACAAGAGATTATACCTTCTTCTCAGTACCTCATAGAACCTTCTACAAAATTTCCCATATAGTCAGGCACAAAGCAAGCCTCAACAGATACTAGAAAATTGAAACAATCCCTTGTATTCTATCAGACCTCCATGGCTTAATACTCAACTATAACAGAATTAGCAAAAAGCCTATACACACATGAAAACTAAACAACTCTCTACTCAGTAAAAACTAGGTCAGGGTGTAAATAAAGAAAGAAATTAAAGACTTCCTAGAATTCAATGAAAATGAAGGAACAATATACTCACACTTATGGGACACAATGAAAGCAGTAGAAAGAGGAAAGTTCATAGACCTAAGTGCCTTCAGAAATAAATTTGATGCATCTCATACAAGGAATTTAACAGCACACCTAAAAGCATTAGAAGAAAAAGAAACAGACACACCCCAGAGGAGCAGACAACTGGAAACACTCAAACTCAGGGCTAAAATCAATGAATTGAGCCTAAGAGAACAATTCAAAGAATCAAGGAAACCAAGAACTGGTTCCTTGAGAAAATCAACAACATAGACAAACTCTTAGCCAACCTAACTAAAAGGCAGAGGGACACTGCCCAAATCAATAAAATCAGAAATGAAAACGGTAACATAATGAGAGACTTTGAGGAAATCCAAACAATCATTAGGGCATACTTTAAACGCCATGTGCAACAAAATTAGGAAATGCAAATGAAATGGGCAATTTTCTTGATAGATTCCATTTACCAAAGTTGAATCAAGATCAGATAACTAACTTAAATAGTCGTATAACCCCTAAGGAAATAGAAGCTTTCCCAAAAGTCTCACTTCAAAAAAAAAAAAAAAAAAGCCCAGGGCCACACAGTTTCAGTGTAGAATGCTACCAGACTTTCAAGGAAGGGTTGACACCAATACACTTCAAACTATTCCAAAAAATAGAAACAGGAGGAACATTACCAAAATATAAAGACTCAATCACCTTGATACCTAAACTACAAAAAGACCCAACAAAGAAAGGAACTTCATATCAATCTGGCTTATTAATATTGACCCCAAAATACTCAGTAAAATGCTTGCAAACAAAATCCAAGAACATATTAAATATATGAAGCCACCACCAAGTTTACTTCATCCCAGTCATGCAGGGGTGCTTCAACAGTAATTCATCATATAAACAAATTGAAAGGAAAAAGAAAACACATGATCATCTCCTTAGATTCCAAAAAAGTATTTGACAAAATCCAAACCATTCATGTTTAAGGTTTGAGAGAGATCAGGGATACAAGGCACATACCTAAACATAGTAAAAGCAATATACAATAAGCCTATAGCCAACACTAAACCAAATGGATCAATAGCAAAAAAGTTAGGGACAAGGTAAGACTGCCCACTCTCTCATATCATTTCAATATAATTCTTGAAATCCTAGCTAGAACAATTTGAAAATTAAAGGAGATCAGGTGAAATAAATCAGAAAGGAAGAAGTCAAAGTACCACTTTTTGCAGACTATATGATAGTATATATGAGTGACCCATAAAAATTTTACCAGAGAACTCCTTCAGCTGATAAACACTTTCATTAAAATGGATTGATGCAATAGTAACTAAAAAAAAAAAAAATCTGTAGCCCTCCTGTATACAAAAGACAAACAGGCTCAGAAAGAAATGAGGGAAACAACATACTTCACAAAAACCACAAATAACATAAAGTACATTGGTGTGACCATAACCAAGCAAGTGAAAGACCTGTATGAAAAAACTTCAAGACTCTGAAAAAAGAAATTGAAGAAGATATCAGAAGGAAAGATCTCCCATGCTCATCAATAGGTAGGAGTAAGATGTTGAAAATGGTTATATAGCCAAAAGCTATCTACAGATTCAGTGCAATTCCAATCAAAATACCAACACAATAGTTTACAGACCTTGAAAGAACAATTTTGAATTTCATATTGAAAAACAAACAAAAAGCAGAATAGCAATCTTTGGGAGTTATCTTTGGGACCTCAAGCTGTAATATAGAGCAACATTAATAAAAATGGCATATTACTGGCATAGAAACAGATGTGTGGATCAATGGAATGGAATCGAAGAACCAGAAATGAACCCACGCACCTGTGGAAACTTGTGTTTTGACAAAGAAGCCAAAATAATACAATGGGGAAAAAGTAGCATCTTTAACAAATGCTGGTCTAATTGGATGTCTACATGCAGAAAAATGCAAAGAAAACAATATATGTCACCCAGCACAAAAATAAAGTCTAAGTAGATCAAAGACCTCTACTTAAAACCAGACACACTAAATCTGTTAGAGTGGACTTAGAGAGGGGCATGGGAGGAGATGAGGGAGGGAAGGTGTGATTGGGAGGGAATGCTGGATGGGCCTACATCTGGGATATAAAGTGAATAAAATGCAATTAATGAAAAATATAAAAATTTAATTAAAAAAGAAAAGAAAATTGGGGAAGAGCCTTGACCTCATTGGCACAAGAGAAAATTTCCTGAAGAGAACACTGACAGCACAGGCTCTAAGATCAACAATAATTAAATGGGACCTCATGAAACTGAAAAGCTTCAGTAAAGGAAAGGACACTAGGACACTGTCATCAAAACAGCCTACAGACTTGGAAAAGTTCTTCACCAATCCACATCTGACAGAGGTCTAATATCCAAAATATATAAAGAACTCAAGAAATTAAACAACAACAAACCAAGCATCCAATGAAAAAATGGGGTACAACGTAAAGAGAGAATTCTCAACAGAGGAATATCGACTAGCCAAGAAACACTTAAAGAAATACTAAAAGCCCCCAATCATAGGAGAAATGTAAATCAAAACTACCATTAGATTCCAACTCATACCCATCAGATTGGCTGAGATCAAAAACTCTAAGTACATGCTGGAGAGGTCATGGAGAAAGGGGAGCATTCCTCCATTGCTATTGGCAATAACCTTGTACAATCACTTTGATAATCAATGTGTAGCTTTCTCAGAAAATTCGGAATAAGCTACCTCAAGATCTAGCTATACCATTCAAAAGATGTTCAACCATACAAGAAGGACATTTGTTTAACCATGTTCATTGCAGCTTTATGCATAATAGTCAGAATCTGGAAAAACATTTAGAAGTCCCTTAGCTGAGGAATGAATTAAGAAAGTGTAGAACATTTACACAATGGAGTACTACTCAGCAATTCAAAACGAGGAAAAGATGAAATTTGCAGGCAAATGGTGGGATCTACAAATGTTCATTCTGAGTGAGGTATACCAGAAGCAGAAAGACACACATGGTATATATTCACTTATAAGTGGATATTAGCCATACAATAAAGGATAAAGGTATTAAAATCTATAGTCCCATAGAAGCTAAACAATAAGGAGGACTCTGAGGAAGAAGCTGAATCCTCACTCAGAAGGGCAAACATGAATGACATTGGAAGTAGGAGAAGATAAGGAACAGTACAGGAGCCTTCCACAGAGGACCTCTTCATGACTCTACCAATCAGGGTATCAAAGGAGATACTGAGACTCATAGCCAAACTTTTGGGAGAGAACAGGGAGTCTCATAAAAGAAGGGGTCATAGAAAGAACTGGAAGGAACAGGAGCTCCATAAGGAGACCATTGGAGCCAAAAAACCTGGGCCCCAGGGTGTCCTGAAGTGACTGATACTATAAGGAAGGACCATACATAGAGAGGACCTAGAACCATTGCTCAGAGGAAGCCCATAGGCTGTTCAGTTTTCTTATTTTTTAAGCATTTAAAGAAAGCATTTATTGATAATAAATCATCTGAAATGTATCTTAAAACAATTCATTTTGAATACATACAATTTTCGCTTTTATTAAAGATGTTAATTTTACATATTAAAGTGATGGATACGCTTGTTTATTTTTAGGTAAATCATCATATATTGGTGTAATATTAAATTCTGTAATGCTCAGAATGTTTTTCAATATTGATTGATAGTTTGAGTTTATAGGCATCAATCCTAAGGATGCTGCTTCACATAACAATTTAAAATGCCGTAAGTCTGTTTAGGGCCAGTTCAGTCACTGTTAGAAATATTGTCCTAATTCTATCTCAAAATTCATTTAACAATGTGTTTATGAACCTCAAGAGGGAAACTCACATAGCAATTTTTAAATTTTAATTAATTAATTAATTTATGTACTGCAATTCATTTACTTTGTATCCCTTCTGCAGTCCACTCCTTGGTCTTCTCCCAGTTCCATTCATTCTCCCTCTTTTCAGTTTATGACCTTTCCCTAGATATTCTTGCTGTTTCTGCTAAGTGTTTCTGCTAATTGATGGTAATTGCTGCAATACTTCAGGATGTAGTATTAACTGAAATATGATAAAATTTAATGCATATTACTTTTTCTTCAAAAAAGTTAACTCTAACTAATCAGTGATACATGTAACAAATCATTTATTTCTTGTTATTAAAAAATCCCATGATGCAAAACATAGTTTTAGTTTGTATGTATCTGTATATATGAATGTGTAGGATGTGAAATTAGTGAGAAAACCATGAAGGGGTTAAAAAAGAAGAGATTTTTTTTAAGAAGAAAAAAGATGGGAAAGAAAGAATTATAGAGTACATGCAGCAAAATGAAAGATCTATTAGATTAAAAAAGTGAAGAGGGATCAGGGACTGGCATCAATAGCACAGAATGGTGAGGAAAACAATTGGAAAAGAAGACAAAGGATATTTTAAGTTGTCATTATGAAACGCATTACTTGGTATGCTAAGTTAACAAATTTAATTTTCTAAAGAAATAAAAATAAGTAGTATTTATAAAACAGCCCTAGGATATTTGTAATAATAACTATAATTAAAAACAACCACATGGGGGCTGGAGAGATGGTTCATTGGTTAAGAGCACTGTCTTCTCTTCCAGAGGTCCTGAGTTCAATTCTTATCAACCACATGGGGGTTCAGAACTGTGTATTCTGGGACCTGATGCCCTCTTCTGGCATGCAGGTATACATGCAGATACAGCACTCATTCAAATAAAATAAATAAATAAACCTTTTATAAAAACAACCACATATATATTTTTACTGAAAAAGTATGATAAAGAAAGGCTTCTTATAAAAATTTTGTCAGTTAATTTGTAGTCTAACACTGGTATTACAATTCCATATGCCCAGAGTTTTCTTATGATTATAATAGCAATCTTTTACATTTATGTGTCAATCAAGTAACTAAGAACTTGAGTATCAGTCTCAGTGGACTTGGAGAGAGGCTTGGGAGGAGATGAGAGGGAGGGTGGGATTTGTATGAAATTAGGAAGGGGGACTACAGCTGGGATACAAAGTGAATAAGCTGTGATATAAAAAATAAAAATTTGATTAAAAATTAAAAAGAATAAAAGATGCAAAAAAGAACTTGAGGTTTAGAAGTGGTGCTTAATAGTAGACTATTTCAATAATAGGAAACGTTCAGAAATACTTTCAAATGCTATCAGTGGAATTTTCAGAAATTTACACTATTTCAATTTTGAAAGGACAGTTCATGAAAAATACACTAACAAACAATGTAAACAAGTCACTTTAAATGCTAGTTTTTCAAATGAATGCTTCTATCTTTTGTCATATGTCTTTTATGAAACCATGGCTATTGCATTCCAGGTTTTAAAATTACTCACTGAGTACAACAAATTTTAATGTGGATTTTGAGGGGACCTTTTAAATCATAAACTAATAATGTGATTTCTAACAAAAGATAATGGCGAGAAAATAATTTAATAATCTACTGTTCTTTGCTACTGTATAGTCAAGAAATAGTGCTGTGGAGAAGAAACTATACAACGATTTACACATTTTCTCATTAAAGTTTATGTGACAAAGTTTAAGATAAACAAAGTGCTGTCATTTCTCTAAAGTCTAACAAAATACAGACATTATTTAAATTCTTTTCCAAAGTCCTTAAATGTTTGAAGTTGGAATTTTCTAATTGTTGCAATTAATGTTAGATTTTTATTCTGTATTGTTTTAAAATAGGCACACAATTTAAATTTTAGAAAAGATTTTCAAATTTTAAAGACACTTGTAGACTAAGCCCAGATACTATTGCAGTTGGAACCTCATCAGACACAGTGTTAGCATGTACTAAAATTCTATAAAAAATGTATAGTAAAGAGTCACATTCTTTACTTACAATTCTAGAGATTACTGTCTACTATGACATATTTCTATTCACCCATGTATTTCCAAGACAATTATATTATTCTTGGCAAGATATTCATTTTAATTTTCACCATTACAGTGTTAAACACTACCCCTACAGTGATAGAATCCTCTAGGCCTGCAACCATAACTGAAGACTTATTTTCTAAATATTTTAATAATTCTGAGAGCTTGTACATTTTAAATCTGTATCGCTCTAAAATTATTTTGTAGTATTGTTTTGTTTTTTTATATCATAGAATTTCAAGAGTGAATATTTTAAAACACCAATATTCTCTTCACTGTTCTGCCTTTCTCAGTCTTATAACTATTACTTCATAATGTCTTTTCTGTTTTCTTATTTGTTCTTCTTGTTCTCTTCCTTTTCCTCTTTTTTATCCTCCTCTTCCTTCTCTTCCTTTTCCTACTTCTCCTCATTATTCCCCTACTTCTACTCCTTCTTTTTTCCCCTGTTCCTCTTATTGCTTCTTTTTCCCCCAAGCAGAATCTTGCTGTGTATCCTGTCTAGGCCTGAGACTCACAAAGTATAACAAAATTGCATAGAACTCAGAAATGCCTATGCTTCTACTTCCAGAGTGCTATGATTAAAGGACTTTGCCACTATGACTGGCACCAAGGAACTGAGTAATTTATAATTTATATGATCAGTCTGGATATAAAAAAGTATTCATTTTAACCAACACATAAATTACTATGTCCATATTATAGTATTCTCAGAAATGAGTGATAATTTAGTATCAGTATTAACCAATGGCAAAAAATGAAAAGTCCTTAGAGTTCTAGGACAAGATGAAGATTGACTAAGAAGTTAATAGGCTCCTTCATTCTGCAGACTTGGCAACAGTGCTACTGGAAGTGATAAATTCATTATCTAGTGTTACACTAATTAGAATCAATGTCAGTACTATTAAGTAAAGGTTTTCAAACCTATGCACAACAATTTTGGTTAAATCAGACATTCTGAAACTATCCAACCTTAATAGTGTATAATTTACAGGTAAATACTTGTTTAAATTTTGTTGTAAATATGTTATTTTAAAACAACTATCAGAAATCAATCTTCAATACTGATTTCTTTCACATGAAAATCCAGAAAACTGTCAGTTTATATATGAGCTTAAATTCATCATAAATCAAAATTCACAAACATATAAAACTATCATATTTTTGTTAGATGTGGTGTCATGTTAATAAACCAGACTGGAGACAAATTCACTACATTAAAAAAAGGACTTTGATCTCATTCTCCTGCCTCCATCTCTCTAGGGTTTAGAATAAGACTGAACACCAGTACATCCCATCCATGCACAGTCACATGTTTCAAACCTGTTATGAAATATCCTTGCACTTTCCTTTAATTTTGAGATAATTATGCACCAAACATATTTGTGGAATTGACACATTGACTGTGTTTAAAATAAATGAAACATATATTGGATACCCAACAGAAGCTGCTTGTTGTCAAAATACATGTCTTCTGGTTATTTATAATGTGAGACTGACAGTGACTCTCATTACCTGTTAATGTTTCTGTGGCCACAGAATGTACCATTTAAGTTTATTTTCTTATTTTTGAAAGAAAGTAATTTGTACTTCAGAAGACCACAAATGCAGAGGCAAATTACACACAAGGCACTAATCTTGTCAGGTACTTTTATTTTTAAATAGTAATCATATGCATAAAGCAGTTTGTTTCCATTTATAGTTGCATCACTTGAGCCTATTCTGTGAGGTCAATGTGAATTTCTGTTGAGTGTGTGCATGTACATGTGCCAGAGATTATCATCTTAGCTCATGTAAAGTGGTAAGGTCTTGGGTTATTCTCTAATTTGAAGTGTCTTACTTATTAGTGCTTAATTATATATTATATCATACTAATGATGTTGTGTCTCATTAAGTTTTAACTTGCCAAATAGAATGAAAGCTATTAGTAAAATTGCAGTGACTCATAGTCTTCTGCTGTAGCCCATAATGATTAGTAAGTGCTTAATTGATCAATACTAGATGAATTATATATTTGGTTCCAGTCCCCAACCTCAGTCTCACTGTTCATGTGTCATTGTCATATGACCTTCATTCAATAGAAAATGTGTGTTGAGAGAAAAGTTGCATGTGATGTCCAAGTATTGCATTTACTTATATATTTCTGTTAGCTCTCAGTTTCTCGGTTTGTCTGTGTCTGTCTCCGTCTGTTGATTTCTCTCTGTCTCTCAGTCTCTGTCTGTCTTTCTCTTTGTCTGTTTCTGTTTCTGTCTCTGGCTCCACTTTGGATGCCTGGAACTCATGATATAGTGCAGAAGGGAGACAACAAACCAGAGGTGATAACCAACTCAACCCTGGAAATACAAACATGAACAACCACAACCACTTTAAAACATTCTTATTTGACTCTTTCTGACTGACATGATATAAACAACAGAAAAAGGAGTTAATTTAATATTTAAAGGCATCTGTTAGAATCCTGTTACTAATGTAGCATATCCTAACACACCGAGTGGCTTAAAGAAACCCATATTTCTCTCTGTACTCTCTCTCCTACCTGTGTTCCCTCTCTTCAACCCCTTCGGAGAGAGATCAAACCTGTAGAGAATGGGTGGCATAAGGACAGAGGGCCTGCAGAGAGAAGAAAAACCTTTGGTGGGGCGTCTCTTTGAGAAGCTAGAGATCTAAGACAGGGTAGGGTTCTAGGAAGATATGGAGGTGACTCTAGCTGAGACTCCTAGTAGCAGGGGTCATGGAGACTTAAAAGTGTACCTTCTGATTAGATAGGATTCCTAGTATGGAGAGGAGAACACCAACCCACCCACACAAACTTTGACCTAAAATTTATCCTGTCTATAAGATGTGCATGGATAAAGATAAAACAGAGGTTGAGGGAATGTCCAACCAATGCCTCGCTCAACCTGAGACCCACCCCATGGGAGAGAGCTAACTCCTGATACTATTAACAATACTCTGCTTTGCTTGCAGACAGGAGCATAGCATAACTATCCTCTGAGAGGCTCCACCTAGCATTGAATTAAAACAGATGCTGAGACTCAGAGCCAAACATTGGGCAGAGTGCAGGGAGACTTGTGGAAGAGTGGGGAGAGGGGAAGGATAGAAGGGAGGAGCCAGGAACTCCACAAGAATACCAACAGAGCCAACTATACAGGGCGGGGGCAGGGAGGGTTGCAGGTACTGAGACACCAACCAGGGACCATGCATAGACTGGACTTCTGTTTCCTATACAGATGTAGAAGATGAGCAGTTAGGGATTCATGTTTGTCTCCTAATAAAGGGAGCAGGTGCTGTCTCTATTGCTTGCATTTTGATCATTTCCACCTGATGGCCTCTCCAGACCACAAGGGAAGAGGATCTGCTTACTCCTGATAAGGGAGGAAGGTCTCTGGAGGATAGGAAAGGGGAGGGTGGGACCAAGAGGAGAGGAGGGAGGTGGCTAATATTTATATGTAAAGTGAATAAAGTAATTTAAAAATACATTTTTTCTCATTCTCTCTCTCTTTTCTTTTGTTCTTCTTTAAAATTAACTTGAATTCCTACAACTCAGAAATAAGATGTGCCTCACTGGGGCAAAATCAGGGTTTCATTCTTTTCTGGAGGCTCAAGGATAAAATCAATGTCCTCAGTTTTTCAGCTTCTAAATGTTATCCATATCGTTATTTTTTTATCTTCAAAGCAAAGTCTATTACATTCTATTTCTATTTTCTTGATAAGTGCATGTCTCATATAATTTAAGGAAGTTTATGATCACATTGTGACCTCCAGGGCAGTTCAAAATTATTTCCCTAAATTAAATGTACCTATATAGAAATTTTCGTTGTACCTAAATTATATTCTTCCTTCACTATGTAATGTAGCATATTAATTGGCTGTAAATATAAGTATTCAGATGGATATGATCAACATGCATTGAATAAATATGTGGAGCACTCAACGATTTTTAAATAATGAAGAAACATATTCCCCCCCCGAAATGGGGATGTCAGTAGAAGAGTGATTTTTCTACCTATTATGCCAGTCTTCAGGAATTCAATGACAAATGATTTTCATCCACTAATTTGAAATGACGTAGACATAAAAAGAATGAATGAAAATTTTGGTTTACTTATTCTTTCCTTTATTCACAAAATGCTAATACCTTATAATATTATTCACAGTATATTCTGTAAAGTATGTGTGAACAATGAATTATATGATATTAAATTTTCATTCCTAGGATGTATGTTTGTTTGTACACATATCTCAGATAGGTTAACATCCTTAGACAGAAGAACATCTCTTTCTGATATAGTCTATCTATTCAATTAAGAGAAAATATCGACTGGTCCAAGATGGCTGCCACTAGAGGACACTGTGTCTGAGGAGTAGGACAACAGAAATAACGCAGCGACCAGGAGACTGAACTCTGGGACCTAAAACGCCAGCACCCATGATTGCCAGGTGAGCAGAACTCCCACGGTGAGAAAA
>CM053742.1:66481920-66498582 GCA_028658305.1 Pachyuromys duprasi
ATTTCTTTAAGTGTTTCTCTGCCATTCAATATTCCTCTATCTAGAATTCTATGTTTAGCTCTGTTCTACATTTTTTAATTGGATTATTTGGTTTGTTGCTTTTCAACTTTTTTAGTTCTTTGTATATACTGAATATTAGCCCTCTGTCAGATATAGGGTTGGTGAAGATCCTTTCCCAGTCTGAAGGCTGTCATTTTGTTCTGACAACAGTATCCTTTGCTTTAAAGAATTTTTCAGTTTCTTGAGGTCCCATTTATTGATTGTTGCTCTTAGAGCCTGTGCTGTTGGTGTTCTGTTCAGGAAGTTGTCTCCTGTGCCAATGAGTTCAAAGCTCTTCCCCACTTTTTCTTCTAAACGATTTAATGTGTCTGGTTTTATTTTGAGGCCTTTGATCCACTTGGACTTTAGTTTTGTGCAGGGTGATAAATATGGATCTATTTGCATTTTAGACCATATTTTTAGACCAGCGCCATTTGTGGAAGATGCTATGTTTTTTTTTTTTTCCATTGTATGATTTTGGCATCTTTGTCCAAAATCAGGTGTCCATAAGTGTATGGGTTTATTTCTGGGTCTTTTACTCAGTTCCATTGATCCATCATCCTATTTCAATGCCAGTACCATGCAGTTTTTATTACTGTTGCTCTATAGTACAGCTTCAGATCATATTTTTGTGACCACAAAACTGGCCATTTATATTGCTAGAGGTCATCTTAAGAACGCATCCAAAAAAAATGAGGACATTCCGGCTTTACCATCAACCCCCAAAATCAATGAATATGCTAATTCATTGGAAACACAGGAAAATGATCTCAAATCTATGTTTATCCAGTTATTAGAGGGGTATAAAGATGAAACAAAAGTTTTCAAAGAAATACAGGCAAATACAGCAAAACAAATATAAGCAAACATGGACGCATATAGAGAGGAAATGAACAAAGTTCTCAAAGAACTGTAGTCAAATTCAGCTAAACAAATAGAAGCACATGTACAGGCACAAACAGAGGCATATAAAGAGGAAACAACCCAAAGATAGTGGCCATCATAGAAAGACAGGAATGAACTTACAAACAGATGAATGAAATGGTGCAAGACATGAAAACAGAACTAGAATCAATAAAGAAAACACAAACAGAGAAAAAACCTGGAGCTGGAAAACTTGGCACAAAGATTAGGAAGCACAAAGGTAAGTATCACCAACAGAATATAAGAGACAGAATAGAGAATCTCAGGGGATGAAGACACCATTGAAGAACTCAATAGAACTCTCAAAAAAGACATCACATTAGAAAAGGTCCTGACACAAAACTTCCAAGAAATAAAGGATGCCATGAAAACATAAAATCTAAGAAAAATATGAATAGATCAAAAAGAAGACTCCAGGCTCTAAGGGAAATAAAGTATTTTCAAGAAAATCATGGAAGAAAAATTTCCAAACTTAAAGAAAGAGATGTCCTTAAATATACAAGAGGCCTACAGAACACCAAATAGGCTAGACCAGAAAAGAAACTCTTCATATCACATAATAGTGAAAACTCTAAATCTATAGAACTAATACAAATATTAAAAGCAACAAGGGAAAAAGGCCAAGTTACATATAAAAGTAGACCTATCAGAATCACACCTGACTTCTCAAGAGAAACTTTGAAAACCAGAAGGGCCTGGGCAGATGTCATGCAGACTTTAAAGGACCACAGATGCCAACCCAGACTGCTATAATCTAGCAAAGCTGTCAATCAACATAGATGGAGAAAAAATATTCCATGACAAAACTAAAGTTAATATCAACAAAGCAAACCAGCCCTAGAGAGGATACTAGAAGGAAAACTCCAATATAACAAAATCAACTGCAGGCAAAAAAACACAGGTTGTAGATAACATCACACAAACACAGACACACACACAATTGAAAAAAAAAAACACAAGCAATGAAACACAGTAACAGTACCAACTCCACAATAAAAAGAACTAAAATTCATTGGTCAGTATTATGTATCAACATTAACAGACTCAACACTCCAATAAAAACACACAGACAGTAGCAAGACAAGAGCCTACCACAGAGGGCCTCGGAAAGATTCTTCCTAGCAGGTGTCAAAGCAAATATTAAGAATCATAACCAACCCTTTGGCAGAGTGCAGGGAGTTATATGAAAGAAGGGGGAGTTAGTATGACCTGGAGAGGTCAGGAGCTCCACAGGTCCAAATATATAAGGGCACAGGGGTCTTTATGAGACTGTCTCTCCAACCAAGGACCATGTATGGTTATAATCCCTGTTTGTAGGGAAATGGTAGTTCAATATCGAAGTGGGTATACTAGTAAGGGGAACAGGGACTAATTTGGACATGAACTCAATGGCTGGCTCTTTGACCTCCCACCCCCTGAGGGAGGAGCAGCCTTGCTAGGCCACAGAAGAAGACATTGCAGCCATTCCTGAAGAGACCTGATAAGCTAGAGTTAGATGGAAGGGGAGGAGGTCCTTCCCTATCAGTGGACTTGGAAAGGTGCAGGGAGGAGATAAGGGAGGGTTATGGGGGTAATGGGGGAGGGGGCTATGGCAGGGATACAAAGTACATAACCTGTGATTAATATAAAATAAAAGTGAAAAAAACTCACAGACTAACAGAATGGTGGTGGAAACAATATCCAACATTCTCCTGCATCCAAGAAACACACCTCTGCAACAAAGACACACTCTACCTCAGTTAAAAGGCTATAAAAAATGTTTTTCAAGCACAACAACCCAGAAAAAAAGCTGGAGTAATTATCCTCATATCTAATAAAATAGACTTTCAACAAAAATCAATGAAAAAACATGAGGAGGTATACTTCATTATTATGAAAGAAAAAATCCACCAGGAGACATTACAGTCCTGAACATCTATGCCCCACGTATAAGAATACCTGCATTCATAAATAAAACATTATTAAAGCTTGACTCACACATTTATCCCAACACCTTAATAGTGGGAGTCTTCAGCACTCCCCTCTCACCAAGGGACAGATCATCTAGACAGACGCTAATTAGAGAACTAATGACACTTACAGAGGACCTAAATCAAATGGACCTAATAGATATCTTCAGAACTTTTCACCAAAACACAAAAGAGTATACCTTCTTTTCAGCACCTCAAGGAACCTTCTCAAAAATAGACCATATAGTTGGTCACAAAGAAAGTCTCAAGAGATACAAGAAGACAGAAATAATTTCTTGTATCCTATCAGGACATCATAGCCTAAAACTAGACCTCAATAATATAAATAATAAAAAGCCAGCATACACATGAAAACTAAACAACATTCTATTCAGTTTGTTCAGGGAAGAAATAAAAAAAAATTAGGAACTACCAAAAATTCAATGAAAATGAAGGTAAAACTTACCAAAATTCATGGGACAGAATGAATGCAGTGTTAAGAGGAAACCTCAGAGCAATAAATGCTTCCAGAAAGGTGTTTGAATCATCTCATACTAACAACTTAACAGCTCATCTAAAAGCTCTAGGAAAAAAGAAAAGAAACCAGCACACCGAAGAGGAGTGGACTATTGGAAATAATCAAAATCAGAGCAGAATCCAATGAATTGGAAACAAAGAAAACCATTCAAACAATCAATGAGACAAGAGCTGGTTGTTTGACCAAATCAACAAGATAGACAAATCCATCGCCAAACTAACTAAAAGGCAGAGAGAAATTTTCCAAATCAGGAGAATCAGAAACAAAAACAGGAACATAAAGACAGACATGGAGGAAATCCAAACAATCGTTAGATCTTACTACAAAGCCTATATGCAACAAAATTTGAAAATCTAAATGAAATGGACAATATTCTTGATAGATTCCATTTACCAAAATTACATCAAGATCAGGTAAGTAGACTGATTGATCCTACATCTCCAAAGGAAATAGAGGCAGTCATCAAAGTTTCCCTTCCTAAAAAAGGAACAGGGCCAGATGGCTTCAGCACAGAATTCTACTAGACCCTCAAAGAAGAGCTAATTCCAATTCTCTTCAAATTATTTCACAAAATAGGAACATAAGGAACATCACCACACCCATTCTATGAGGCCATAATCATCTTGATACCTAAACCACACAGAAATCCAACAAAAATATAGAACCTCAGACCTGTCTCTCCTATGAACACTGATACAAAAATACTCAATAAAATATTTACAAGCAGAATCCAAAAAACACAAAAATGATATCATCCACCATAACTAAGTTGGCTTCATCCCAGGCATGCAGGGGTGGTTCAACATAAGGAAATCCATTAATGCAATCCACCATATGAACAAAATGATGGGGAAAAATACATGATCATATCTTTGGTAGCCAAAAATGCATTTGACAAAATCCAATGCCCATTCGTGTTTTAAGTCTTGGAAAGATCAGAGATACAAGGCACATAACTAAACACTGTGAAAACAATATATAACAAGCATATAGCTAACATAAAACTCAATGGAGAGAAAATTAAATCAATCTCTCATAAACCAAGGACAAGGTAAGGCTGCCAAGACTCTCTATAACTCTTAATTATTGTTCTTGAAGTAAATGCCATAGTAATAAGATCATTAAAGAAGATCAAGGGCATTCAGTTTGGAAAGGAAGAAGTCAAAGTATAACTATTTGCAGATGATATGATAGTACATATGAGTGACCCCAAAATATCAACCAGATAAACATTAAGATGGTAAATACCTTCAGCAAAGTGACTGGCTAAAAAAAAAATAATTCAAGGGGGATCCAAGATGGCGGCAACCAGTGCTCACCATATTCAGAGGAGCTAAAACTCTGAATTGGTGAGTCGAGGGGCTCTGGAACCCAAAACAAAGGTATGAGGAGCCAGGGGAGAAGGGGGACAAAACCTGATCTGAGTCCAATAGGACACAGGTCAACTGTGGACATCTCTGTGTACTTCTCTTGGGGAATCAGCAGCAGTTGACGGAGGTAGCCAATCCTGTGGCGGAGGTAGACAAGCCAACAGCAGAGGAAGCTGGGGGAGATACCGCAGCCAGCAGGAAAACAGCAGTGAAAGTACCGCAACCAGCATTGAAGCAGAGGAGGCAGCCCACAGTGCACAAAGCAACTTGCAAGGAGCACAGTGTTGCATGCTCCAAGTACAGATAGCCCTTCTTGAGATTTGAGACTGAGAACACTCAAACCGTAGGTATTTCCCCCACAGCCTTGTCTGTGGGAAGAGCTGCTTAGAAAGCAGATAGTGCTTCCCAACTCAGGGAGCAGAGTGCAGCCTGCCCGGATCACAGCTTCTAGCACAGAACTTATAGCCAGGCTCACAGAACCCACAACAGAATATGTGTCCCATCTGCAGCATCAGCCACAGACCTCAGAGTGCAGCCTGCTGACCCTGACACAGACTGTAGACCACCAGGTATTCAGGAAAACTGCCCAGGTGCTTTGCACCCTGAATCTGCACCTGCTAACTGCACTAGAATCCACATCCCTTCCTGTGCTTGCTTCCAACCCATACATCCCAAGCAGCTACACACTCTAGCACTCCTCTTCAAGACACACATCTGTGCAACCTCGGGCTCTAGTGGAAACACACACACACACACACACACACACACAAACATGCTTAGGATTCTGCACCAGCAGCTTTTTCTCCCTCAGGTAGAACTGAAGCAACAACACACACTCTCAAACCGCTGGACCTCCCAAATCTTTCTGAATAATTCTACAGAAACCAGAGTAAGACGGTTCCAGTCTGAAGTTCAGACTCAACGAACAGTGAAGATTATATATAAGCAATGGCCAAAGGTTGACATAAGAACTCACCCAACAAAAATCATGACACCATTGTCCCAACAGCAACAACCAAAACAAATGTATATTTGAATTCAGCAGAAACTAGGAAAATGAATTTAAAGCAATGATTATCCAGTTACTACAGGAACACACAGAGGAAATGAACAGAGCTTTCAAAGAAATTCAAAAGAACATAATGGCCCACTTAGAGGAACAATTAGAAACATATAGAGAGGAAAGAAATACAAAAATAGGAGCCACCTTCAATCAGATGAAGGAAATGGTGCAAAGCATGAAAACAGAATTAGAATCTATAAAGAAAACACAAACAGAGAAAACCCTGGAACTGGAGATCTTAGAGAAAATATCAGGAACCACAAAGGTAAATATCACCAATAGAATACAAGAGAAGGAAGAGAGAATCTCAGGAGCTGAAGATACACTTGCTGAAATTGATTCCTCACTCAAAGAAAAAGTAAAATCAGAAAAGTCCCAAACACAAAACATACAAGAAATCAAGGATCAAGGACGCCATAAAAAGACAAAACCTAAGAATAATAGGAATAAATGAAAAAGAAGAGTCCAGGCTCCAAGGACTGGAAAAGATTTTTAAGAAAATCATAGAAGAAAACTTTCCTAACTTAAAGAAAGAGATGTCCATAAAAATACAAGAAGGCTACAGAACACCAAATAGACTAGACCAGAAAAGAAACACCTCACATAACATCACAGTCAAAACACTAAACCTACAAAACAAAGAGAAAATATTAAAGGCAGCAAGGGAGAACGGTCAAGTAAAATATGAAGGCAGACCTATCAGAATCACACCAAACTTCTTATCAGAAATTATGAAAGCCAGAAGGGCCTGGGCAGAGGTCATGCAGTCGTTAAGGGAACACAGATGCCAACCAAGACTACTATGCCCAGCAAAGCTTTCAAACAACATAAATGGAGAAAACAAAATATTCCATGAGAAAACTAAATTTAAGCAATATCTACACAGCAACCCAGCCCTACAGAAAATACTAGAAGGAAAACTCCAATCCAATAAAAACAACTACACCAAAAAACATAGGATACAGATAATCCCCCAGCAAAAATTAAAAGAGGGAAAAAAAGCAGTGAATCATAGTAAGAAGACCAGCTCTACAATAAAAGGAAGTAACAATCATTGGTCACTATTATCTATCAACATCAATGGACTCAATTCTCTAATAAAAAGACACAGACTAACAGAATGGATGCAGAAACAGGATCCAACATTCTGCTGCATTCAAGAAACACAACTATGCAAAAAAGATAAACACTAACTCAGAGTAAAGGGCAGGAAAATGTTTTTCAAGCAAATGGGCTCAGAAAACAAGCTGGAGTAGTGATCTTAGTATCTAATGAAATAGGCTTTCGAACAAAAAAAATCGAAAAAGGTGAGGAGGGGCATTTCGTTCTCGTCAAAGGAAAATTTGACCAGGAGGACATCACAATTTTGAACATCTGTACCCCAAATAAAAGACCACCTACATTTGTAAATGAAACATTATTAAAGCTGAAATCTCACATTGATCCCAACACCTTAATAGTGGGAGACTTCAACACTACACTCTCATCAAGGGACAGGTCATCTTGTCAGAAGCAAAACAGGGAAACAAGGGCTCTCACAGAGGCCCTAAATCAAAGGGACCTAATAGGTGGCTACAGAATTTTTCACCCAAAATCAAAACAGTATACCTTCTCTTCAGCGCCTCACAGAACCTTCTCCAAAATAGACCATATAGTCGGTCACAAAGCAAGCCTCAGCAGATGCAACAAGACTGAAATAATCCCTTGTATTCTATCTGACCGTCATGGTCTAAAGCTGGACCTCAACAACATCAGAAACAGCAAAGAGCCTGCACATACATGGAAACTGAACAACTTACTATTCAATGACGGCTTGGTTAAGGAAAAAATGAAGAAAGAAATTAAAGGAATCCTAGACTTCAATGAAAATGAAAGAACAACACACCCAAACCTATGGGACACAATGAGGGCAGTGCTAACAGGAAAGTTTAAAGCAACAAGTGCCTTCAAGAAGAAATTTGAAACATCTCATACAAGCAACTTAATGGCCCAACTAAAGCCCCAGAATGAAAAGAAGCACATACACCAAAGAGGAGGAGGCAGCTGGGAATAATCAAACTCAGACAAGAAATCATTCAATTAGAAACAAATAAAACTATTCAAAGAATCAATGAAACAAAGAGCTGGTGCTTTGAGAAAATCAACAAAATAGACAAGCCCTTACCCAAACTAACAAAAAGGCTGAAACAAACTAACCAAATTAGCAAAATCAGAAATGAAAAGGGGTACATAACTACAGACACTGAGGAAATCCAAACAATCATTAGGTCTTACTACAAAAACCTATATGCCACAAACTTGAAAATCTAAATGAAGTGGATAATTATCTTGAGAGATTACATCTACCCAAATTAAGTCAAGATCAGGTAGAAAAATTTAATAGACCTATATCCCTCAAGGAAATAGAAGCAATCATCAAAAGTCTCCCTTCCAAAGAAACACTGAGACACATGGATTCAGTGCAGAATTTAACCAGACATTCAAAAAAGTGCCAAATCCAATTCTCTCTAAACTATTCCACAAAATAGAAACAATAAGAACATTTCTAAACTCATTCCATGAAGCTGCAGTCATCTTGATACCTAAACCACACAAAAACCCAACACAAAAAGAGTACTTCAGACCTTTCTCTCTTATGAACATTGATGCAAAAATACTCATTAAAATACTCGTAAACTGAATCCAAGAACACATAAAAGATATCATCCACCATGACCAGGTTGGCTTCATCCCAGGTATGCAGGGGTGTTTCAGTATACAGAAATCCATAAATGTGATCCACCATGTAAACAAACTGAAGGATAAAACCCACATGATCATCTCCTTACATGCCTAAAAAACTTTCAACAAAGTCCAACATCCATTCATGTTTAAATCTTGGAGAGATAAGGGATACAAGGCACATACATAAACATAGTAAAGGCAATATACAGCAAGCCTATAGCCAACATCAAACTCAATGGGGAGAAACTTAAATCAATCCCACTGAAATCAGGGAAAAGACAAGGCGGCTCACTTTCTCATATCTCTTAACATAGTGCTTGAAGTCCTAGCTAGACCAATAAGACAACTAACGGAGATCAAGGGGATACAAATTGGAAAGGAAGAGGTCAAAGTATCCCTATTTGCAGATGATATGATAGTGTACATGAGCTACCCCCAAAATTCAACCAGAGAACTCCTTCAACTGATAAACACCTTCAGCAAAGTGGCAGGATATAAAATCAACTCAAAAAATCAATAGCCCTCCTGTATACAAAAGAAGAAAGAACCAAGAAAGAAATTAGGGAAACAACACCCTTCACAATAGCTACTAATAACATAAAGTACTTTGGGGTGACTCTAACCAAGCAAGTCAAAGATTTGTTTGAGAAAAACTTCAAGTCTCTAAAAAAAGAAATTGAAGAAGATATCAGAAGATGGAAAGATCTCCTGTACCCATGGATTGGTATTGTTAACATAGTGAAAATGGCTATTCTGCCAAAAGCAATCTACAGATTCAATGCAATTCCTGTCAAAATTCCAACACAATTCTTTACAGACCTTGAAAGAAAAATTCTCAACTTCATATGGAGAAACAAAAAATCCAGAATTTCCAAAACGATCCTGTACAACAACAGATCATCTGGAGGTATCTCAGTCCCTGATCTCAAGCTGAACTACAGAGCAGTAGTTATAAAAACTGTATGGTACTGTATGGTAGAAACAGCATAGTGGATCAATTGAACCTAATAGAAGACCAAGAAATAAAGCCACACATCTATGGAAACTTGATTTTTTGATAAAGAAGCCAAAACCATTCAATGGAAAAGAGACAGCATCTTCAACAAATGTTGCTGGTCCAACTGGATGTCTATATGCATAAAAATGCAAATATATCCATATTTATCACCTTGAACAAAACTAAAGTTCAAGTGGATCAAAGAGCTCAACATAACACCAGACACATTGAATCTCTTATAAGGAAAGGTGGCAAAGACCCTAGAACTCATTGGCACAGGAGACTACTTCCTGAACAGAAATCAACAGCACAGGCTCCAAGATCAACAATTAATAAATGAGACCTCATGAAATTGAAAAACTTCTGTAAAGCAAAAGACAATGTTGTCAGAACAAAACAGCAGCCTACAGACTAGGAAAGGATCTTCACCAATCCTATATCTGGCGGATGGCTAAAATCCAGAATATATAAAGAACTAAAGATATTAAAAAGCAACAAATCAAGTAATCCAATTAAAAAATGGTGTATGGGGCTAAATAGAGAACTCTCTGTAGAGGATTGTAGAATGTCAGAAAAACACTTAAAGAAATGCTTACTGTCATTAGCCATCAGGGAGAAGCAAATTAAAATGACCCTGAGATTTCACCTTACACCTGTCAGAATGGTTAAGATCAAAAACTCATGTGACAACACAGGCTGGAGAGGATGTGGAGAGAGAGGAACCCTCCTCCATTACTGGTGGGAATGTAAACTTGTACAACCACTCTGGAAATCATTTTGACGATTTCTCAGATAATTAGGAATAGTGATTCTTCACGACCCAGCTATACCACTCTTAGGCATATAGCCAAAAGATGCTCAAGTACACAATAAGGACATTAGCTCAACTATGTTCGTAGCTGCTTTATTCATAATAGCCAGAACAACAACCCAGATGTCCCTCAACGGAGCAATTGATATAGAAATTGTGGTACTTTTGCACAATGGAATACTATTCAGCAATTAAAAATGAGGAAGTGATGAAATTTGCAGGCAAATGGTGGGACCTGGAAATGATCATCCTGAGTGAAGTATCCCAAAAGCAGAAAGACACACATGGTATATTCTCACTTATATAGACCTATAAGATAGGATCAACATAATGAAATCTATACACCTAAAGAAGATAAACAAGAAAGAGGACCCTGGGTAAGATTATCAATCCTCACTTATAAAGACAAACGGGACATTGGAAGTTGGAAAAAACAAGTAGTCGGACAAGAGCCTACTACAGCGGGCATCGGAAAGACTCTGTCTTGCAGTGTATCAAAGCAAATATTAAGACACATAACCAAACTTTTAGCAGAGTGCACAGAATCATATGAAAGAAGGGGGAGTTAGTAAGACCTGGCGAGGACAGGAGCTCCACAAGGATCAAATATATCAGAGCACAGTGGTCTTTTATGATACGGTTTCTCCAACCAAGGACCATGTATGGATATAGCCTAGAACCCCTGCTTGAATGTAGCACATGGTAGTGAAGTATCCAAGTGGGTACCCTAGTAAGGGGAACAGGGACTATTTTGGACATGAACTAAATGGCTGGCTCTTCGACCCTATCCCTACCCCCCCAGGGAGGAGCAACCTTCCTAGGCCACAGAGGACATTGCAGCCAGTCCTGAAAGACCTGATAAACTAGAGTTAGGTTGAAGGGGAGGAGGTCCTCCCCTATCAGTGGACTTGGAAAGTAGCAAGGAGGAAATGAGGGAGGGATGGAGGGGATAAGGACGGAATGCATGAGGGAGCCACAGCTGAGATACAAAGTATATAACCTGTGATTAATAAAAAATAAAATAAAAATATAAAAAATAATTCAAAAAATCGGGAACTCTCCTGTGTACAAATGACAAATTGGCTGTGAAAGAAAATAGAGAAAGAATACCCTTCACACAGCCACAAAGGACATGAAGTAATTTGCTGTAACACTAACCAAGCAAGTCAAAGACTTGCATGAAAAAAAAAAAGAAAACTTCAAGTCTGTGAAGAAAAATAGAGAAGAAAACATCAGATGTTGGAAAGATCTCCGATGCTCATGGCTTGCCTGGATTTACATAGTAAAAATTGCCATTTTACCAAAAGCAATCTACAGATTCAATGCAATTCCAATCAAATTACCGACACACTTCTTTACAGACCTTGAAAGAAAAGTTCTCAACTTCACATGGAATAGCAAGAAACTCAGAATAGATAAAACAATCCTGTACAATAGAAGATCTTCTGGAAGTATCTCCATCCCTGATATCGAGCTGTACTACAAAGCATCAGTAATAAAAAAATGCATGGTACTGGCATAGAAACAGTATTGTAGATTAATGGAATGAGATAAAACACCCAGAAATAAGTCTACAGAGCAACGGATACTTGATTTTTGACAAAGAATCCAAAACCATTCAATGGAAAAAAAGACAGCATCTTCAACAAATGGTGCTGTTCTAACTGGATGTCTACACATAGAAAAATGCAAATAGATCCATATTTATCACCCTTTACTAAACCAAAATCTAAGTGGATCAAAGACCTCAACATAAAACCAGACACACTAAACCTCTGAAAAGTAAAAGTGGGGAAGAGTCTTTAACACATTGGCACAGGAGCAACTTCCTGAACAGAACACCAACAGCACAGGCTCTAAGGCTAAAAATAAAAAAAAAAAGAAAGAAAGGGACCTCATGAAACTGAGAAGTTTCTGTAAAGCAAAGGACACTGTCATCAGAACAAAATGACAGCCTACAGACTGGGAAATGATTATCGACAATCCTATATCTGACAGAGGGCTAATATCCAGAATATATAAAGAACTCAAGAAGTTAAAAATCAACAAATAAAGTACTCCAATTGAAAAATGGGGTACAGAGTTAAACTGAGATATCTCAATAGAGGAATATTGAATGGCAGAGAAATGCTTAAAGAAATGCTCAAAATCTTTTTCATATGGGAAGTGCATTTCAAAACAACCCTGAGATTTCACCCATTTAAATGGCTAAGTTCAAAAACTCAAGTGGGCTGGGCAAGGGGCATAAGAGAAGAAAAGGGAGAAATGGTGGGATTGCAAGGGGGTGGGGGAGAGGGCTACAGCAGTGATACAAAGTGAATAAACTGTAAGTAATAAAATTAAAAAGTTAAAAATAAGCACTTACAATGAAGCAGAGTGTCACTGAATATATATTTATTATGAAAATTTAAACTTAAAATACTTCATTTGACTTAGATTTATATATACATTTTTATGTGTAATATAATGTAAAAAAATTATTACAAAGAATGTACCCTGCGTCCTCTGGATGGGATTGTATTCATGGTGGCAAGTAGAAAGTGACTAATCATTCTGTATTTACAAACAAATAGTACACATGAACTCTGTAACTGTTATTTAATAAAGGCTTATAAAAAAAAACTCAAGTGACATCACATGCCAAAGAGGATGTGGAGAAAGGGGAACCCTTCCTCATTGCTGCTGGGAATGTAAATGTAAGCCAATTTGGAAATCTGTCCAGTGCTTTCTCAAAAATTAGGAATAATTCCATCTCAAGGTCCAGCTATACCACTCCTAGGCATATATTAAACATATGTGCAACTATACAACAAAGGCATTTGCTCATGTTCATAGCAGCTCTATTCCTAAGTTCCAGAAACTGGAAACAACTTAGATATCTCTCAACAAAGATATGGATACAGAATCTTTGGAATATTTACCCAATGGAATAATATTCAGCTATTTAAAAGAAGGAAATAATGAAAATTTCAGGCAAATGATGGGAACTAGAAAAGATAATCCTGAGTAAGGTATCTCAGAAACAGAAAGACAGATATGGTATATAATAACTTATAAGTGCATATTAGACATATAATATAAGACAAATATACTAAAATCTGTTTACCTAATGAAGCTATGCAAGAAGGAGTACCCTAGATAACATGATCATTCCTCACCCAGAAAGGCAAACGGGATGGATATTGGAAGAGGGAGAAAACCGGGAATAGGACAGGAGTCTGGCACAGAGGGCCTCTGAAAGACTCTACCCAGCATGGGTTTAAAGCAGATGCTGAGATCCATAGCTAAACTTTGGGCAGAGTGCAGGGAATCTTTTGAAAGAAGTGGCAGATAGAAAGACCTGCAGGGGACAGGAGCTCCACAAGGAGATCAAAAAACAAAACAAAACAAAACAAAACAAAAATCTGGCCACAGGATTCTTTTCTGAGATTGATATTCCAATAAGGACCATGCATGGAGATAACCTAGGACCCCTGCCCAGATGTAGCCCATGTTGGCTCAGTCTCCAAGTGGGTTCCCTAGTAAGGGAAAGAGAGGCTCTCTCTGATGTGAACTCAGTGGCTGGCTGTTTGATCACCTCCCCTTGCTGGGACTTCAGCCTTACAAGGCTACAGAGGAGGACAATGCATCCAGTTCTGATGAGACATTATAGGCCGGGGATGGATGGCAGGAGAGGAGGACAGCCCCAATCAGTGGACTAGAGGAGGGCAAGGGATGGGAAGTGGGAGGAAGGGTGGGATTGGGAGGTAAAAGGAAGGGGATACAGCTAGGATACACAATGAATAAATTCTAATTTAAAAAATTAATTTAAAAATGTCCTTGTTTTCTTACAAAGATCTATGGATCTGTGGCTATTCATCACATAATATCTCCTAAAGAACATATGCACACATAATCACATAATCACACACACACAAAACAGCATATCATTATTTATTTAGAGATCTAAGAATCTCTTTTATAAATGTTTCCTCACTAACTTCAGAAATCCGTAATTTCATGTTATCTAGAGAAGCAGTGACTCCCAAGACTATAAGGTAGTTAAAACTAACTACAATCTGGAAAACAAAACAAAATTAACTAGACTAAATCTACTAAACAACAATAAAAGTAACCATCTCAGTTAAGTGAATACCTTAATAAGTAGAATATTCATCAGGATTACTCTGTCAGAATTGTACAGATATTTTGTTTGTTCTTCTCAAGACCATTTCATTAGTTAGAAAAATAAATATTTTAAAATGTTAAATGATTACTTAGTAAGTGGGAGATTTAAATACATTATCTACTTCCTATGTTCATTGAACTTTAAATGAATTTTACTGAAAACCATCGCCAGACTGGGATACTCTATTCTCAGGAATTTTATCAACATATTTGTATAACTTTGACAAGCTGAACAAATAGTTTACTGAACATGTCAGCCTTATAAGTATTTGAAATAAATTAGGATTTTTCCTATTAAATCTATTCATTACCTATAAGCGTAAGATTATAACTAACATGTTCAAGGTGTTTTTTTAAACCTCAGGAATGTCATATTCATGAGAGTACATTTGTCAATGAATCATAAACCATTTAAAAATAAATTAAATTTTATATTAGGATATGTATATGTGAAAATCTGTAGGGATTATTTGTCACTTTGACTGATAAATTGACAATTTATTATTTCTTCTACATCTTCCTTCATACAGTAAACTTTTGTGTATGTTTAGCAGCAGCTGCGGGATTATCCACTTGCATATATTAATTTTCTTTTTCTAACTTCATATTTTAACGTATGGACCAACACGGTCATGAAAACATCAAAGGATTTTATCATCCAGTACCAAGATTAAGGACTTAAAAAAAAACTCACATCATCAATTTTATCAAATGTTCATTACTGAAGACAAGATTTGAAATATTATTGCAGTGACACTAGGCCTCAAGGAATCATAGTCTTGACAATATTCCTGATATATTTAGTCCATATTTCTATATAGTCTATAATTTCTAGTTGTAGAAATTTCACTAATATCTCAACCGTAATGAAGAGAGGTTAAGTATATTTAAGAAATAATTTCTGTTTTTCAGTACAAATGTTCTCATCTGCCAATATGCCAAAATGCAATATATAAATTGTGGAAAAACATTTTCTTCAGTTCAAAACATATATTTGTGTTAATATACCACTATCATGCATTTCACAAAGAAACATAAGACACATGTGTTAAATAATAATGTAAACTTCTAATATGTGGAAACTATCAATTTACAGATTAGCTGCTATGTTATAAAAATTGAAAATATGCTTTAAAATGAAAAATAACTTCACGTGCTCCTGAGAGACAATATTTCTTCAAGGAGTTATTTGTGAAAAACTCAAAATCGCCACTTTGTATAAAAATGTGCACCATTAAAACAAAAATTTTATTTTAGTACATGTAAAACTATGACAGCTATTCCTTAGAAAAGAAATATATCTATACATATATAAATATATATAATTTTCAAAGACCTCTCTCATAAATTATAGATTCTTCAATGTATATGTATTAATTTTAGTTCTGTGATACGACTTATATATTTTTCCAGAATGATTCATTGATTTTAAGATTTTTCCCTAACAGTAATAAACGTATATTAATCCAGTAATAGTTTTTATTTATTTAAGGCAACAATTTCTGTTTTTCACTATACAATGTGTCATTATCTACCATTAGCTTTATGCACATTCTACTAATAATTCAGTATTTATATATGTCTTTCATTTTGACCATTAAATTTTAATGATTGTGTGGGAAATGTTTAAACTTATGTTCTATCACAATATATAAAATATACTCAGAAAATTTAAAACATACTGTGATGCTCAATTTGCCTGAGAATATAGTATCTTTAAAATTGATAAAAACTTACATATGTCAGTGTCTTATCAAATTAAGGACAGTCTACTTTTCAAATTGTATTCTTTTACACTTTCACAATTGCACATACATATATATATATATATATATACATACACATTTATATATACATAAATAAATAGAAGAGTTGGTTATGGTGGCTCTTTCCTCTAATCCCAGCACTCAAGAAGGTAGAGGCAGGAGGATCTCTGTGAGTTCAAGGCCAGCCTGTTCAACAGAGCAATCCATGATATTGAAACTACACAGAGAAACCCTGTCAAAAAAAGAAATCAATATAAGATCAAAAACGGGTCAAAGAATTATTTACTCCTTATATAATGCAAAAATGTCTCAAA
>CM053742.1:66499082-66516568 GCA_028658305.1 Pachyuromys duprasi
ATATCCTGTGTATGACTTCAAGATTTTGAATGCAGCTAATGATGTGCACCATGATATTGTGAGGAAAATATCAACAACAACAACAACAATCCCTCTTGTCATATAACAGCTCATCACAGTAAGAAAGTGCTTATATAAAAAAATAATTTGAATTACCGCTAATGATTTGTGGTTTCCTAATAAAGTTCACTCTTAAAGCATCAGTTTTCAATACCTTGTATCGTATCAGACCACCATTGCCTGAAACTAGACCTCAACAACAACAGAAATAACAAAAAGCCTACTTACACGTGGAAACTAAACAACTCTCTACTGAATGTCAACTTGAACAGGTAAGAAATGAAAAAAGAAATTAGTGACTTCCCAGAATTCAATGAAAATAAAGGCAAAGCTTACCCAAACCTATGGGACACAAGGAAAACAGTGTTAAGAGGAAAGTTCATAGCATTAAATGCCTCTAGAAAGAAGTTCAAGACATCTCATAAAAGGAATTTAATGACACACCTAAAATCTCAGGAGAAGAAGAAGAAGAAGAGGAAGAAGAAGAAGAAGAAGAAGAAGAAGAAGAAGAAGACACACCCAAGAGGAATGGACCGCTGGAAATAACCAAACTCAGAGCTGAAATCAATGAATTAAAAACAAAGAAAACAATTCAAAGAAAAATGAGACCAAGAGCTGGCACTCTGAGAAAATCAACAAGACAGACAAACCCTTAGCTAAACTAACTAAAAGACAGAGGGAAACTATCCAAAGCAGTGAAATAAAAAATAAAAAGAGTTACATAATGACAGACACTGTGGAAATCCAAACAATCATTAGGTCTTACTACAAAAGACTTTATACCACAAATTTTGAAAATCTAAATGAAATGGAAATTTTTCTTGATAGATTCCATCTAACAAAATTATATCAAGATCAAGTAAAAAGTATAAATCGTCCTATATCTCCCAAGGAAATAGAAGATGCCATCAAAAGTCCATTGCCAAAAGAAGCCCAATGCCAAATACTTTCAGCGCAGAAGTCTACCAGATCTTCAGAGAAAGGCTAACTCCAATTCTCTTCAAACTATTCCACAAAATAGAAAGAGAAGGAACATTACCAAACTCATTCTAAGAGGCCAAAGTCACCTTAATACCTAAACCACACAAGATCCAACAACAACAAAAGAGAACATCAAATGTATCTCTCTTAAGAACATTGATGCAAAATAATCAATAAAATACTTGCAAACCCAATCCAGGAGCACATAAAAATAATAAAAAACAATCCTATTTCCAACATGAAACTAAATGGAGAGAAGCTTAAATCAATCCCACTGAACTTAGGGACAAGGCAAGGCTGCCCAGTGTATCCCTATCTCATCAAAGAAATACTTGAAGTCCTAGCTAGAGCAATAAGAAAACTAAAGAAGATCAAGGGGATACAAATCAGAAAGGAAGAAGTCAAAGTATCACTATTTCCAGATGATATGATAGTGTACATGAGAGACCTCAAAAATTCAACCAGAGAACTCTATCAGCTGATAAGCACCTTCACCAAAGTGGCTGGATACAAAATCAACTCAAAAAAATCAGTAGCCCTCTTGTATATAAAAGACAAAAGAGCTGAGAGAATATTTAGGCAAACAACACTCTACATAACAGCCACTAATAACATAATGTACTGTGGTGTGACCCTAACCAAACACGTGAAAGACCTGTTGTTTTTTTTTTTTTAATTCAAGTCTCTGAAGAAAGAAATTGAAGAAGATATCAGAAGTGGAAAGATCTTCCGTACTCATGGATTAGTAGGATTAACGTGGGGAAAATGGCAATCCTGCCAAAAGCAATCTACAGATTCTAATGCAATTCCCCACCAAAATACTGATGCAATTCTTCACAGACCTTGAAAGAAAAATTCTCAACTTCATATGGAAAAACAAAAAGGCCAGAATTGCTAAAACAATCCTGTACAAAAACAGATCATCTGTTTAGGGGTGTCTCCATCCCTAACCTCAAGCTGTACTTTAAAGCAATAGTAATAAAAACTGCATAGTACTGTCATAGAAACCAAATCTTGGATCAATGGAATCAGATAGAGGACCCAAAAATAAACCCACACTACTATGGAAACTTGACTTTTTGGCAAAGAAACCAAAACCATACAATTGATAAAAGGCAGCATCTTCAACAAATTGTGCTTTTCTAACTGGATGTCTAAATGCAGAAATATGCAAATAGATCTACATTTATCACTCTGCACGAAACTAAAGTCCAAGTGATCAAAGACCTCAATATAAATCCAGACACACTAAACCTCTTAGAAGAAAAAGTGGGGAGGAGCCTTGAACTCATTGGCACAGGAGACAACTGCCTCAACATAACAACAGCACTGGGTCTTTTCTGAGACTGATAGTCCAACTAAGGTTCACATATGGAGATAGCCTAGAATCCATGCACAGATGTAGCCCATGGCGGGTCTGTGTCCAAGAGGATTCCCTAGTAATGGGAAGATTGTCTCTGGCATGAAATTATGGGCTGGCTCTTTGAAAACCTCCACCTGATGGGGGGAGCAGCCTTCCCAGTACTCAGAGGAAGACAGTTGTGATTAGACCTGACAGACTAGAGTCAGATGGAAGTGGAGGGAGGACCACCCTATTATTGGACTGTGGGAGGGCATAGGAGAAAAAGAGTAAAGGAGGGTGGGATTGGAAGGAGATGGTTTAAGAGGCTATAGCTTGGATACAAAGTGAATAAGCTGTAATTAATAAAAACAAAATAAAATGGAAAGAAAACATTAGAGTGTTAGAAATTAACAGGCTTGACAGTCTTTGAAAATGAACCTTCCCAATCATAAAAAGCTTTGGTTTTGTCCTGTTTCTGATTGACTTTAAAGTATACCAATTTCACTTCTTAAAGATTCCACATGGCACATGAGAGAGAAAACGGTGGAGGTCTTAGGGCTTTGATGAAGCTCATTCAAATCCCTTTAAAGAGAAACTTCCTCTTGATGTCACAAGATACTTATTTGAATTTTATTCACTTTTGATTTCTCTTTTATTCGGTCCACTCTATTCTGTGGCATGATACTCACTAAAATAAGCATGATTTGTGTTGTATCACAGCCAGTGTTGGAGCTATAGCATTCTACATTCTTAAAGGGTCATAAGATAATCCAAATCCTACATATATATTCTTTCTTTACCTAAGAAAGAACTCTCCTGGGCTTGATAATTACTTGGCTAGGAGACAGTCCATCTAGAAGAATGATACATGAGAATATATGCCAAAAGCATGGGAGTAGCATTAATATATGTTTATACCTTAATGCATATTTATCCTTCCTCAATCCAAGATCTTCACTGTAAACCTGGCCACTTTTATGAGTTAACTAAAATAACTTTTCAAGTTTTCATTTCCGTCTCACATATACCTACCACAAAACCTGTCCAAGATCTTAGGTTGGCTTTCCTTCACACCTCAGAGTTCTTTCTCTTTCTATGTTAAATACTTCTACCCCCATACATCTACTAGCAGACATTTGTTACCATGACTGCCTGCTTTTTATGACTATAACTTAAAAGCCATTTCTTTTTCTATTACTCTTCTTCATCCTCCTCTTACTGGCAGTTGCTGAGATTTATAGCTTGTTTGTGCTATTGTTTTTCCTTCTAAAAATGCCTTTAGGATAGTTTTGCATTTTATAATTCATTTATCCAGAATACTAAGATCATGCAAAATGCGTCCTTGTTTCCTGGTAACAAAGGGAAACAACATAACATACAGTTTGGCAGAAAAGGGAACTTAATTTTAGTCCTAGCTCTGCTCTTAGCTAGTTGTGTCTTTAAGTAAGTCTTTTAGTTCTTCTAAGATTCATTTCCTTTATAAAGTCATATGTTCTATACTCAGGACAAAAATGTAATGTGAACGTTCTTGTTAAGAAGAACACTAAGAAGAAGTACATTAACAAGTATATTAACATTGGAAGGGGGCAGTGAGAAGATGAGGGAGGAATGTGGAGAGTGGGAGGGAATGAGGGAGGGGCCTACACCTGGGATACATAGCATATAACCTGTGATTAATATAAAAATAAATAAATTACTTTTAAAAAGATCAATTTTATACATCAAAGGAAAAAAAAAGAAGTACATTAACGAATATACTATAAATGTGATGGCTTACTATTATTCTTTCTAGCTCTTTATTTACACTTTACCAAAATGTTGTTTCTTTTAATGTTTTAATGGCTGCAAATTATTACATGTTAATTTGAGTTTCCGAAGGCTAAATTTGTCAGTTTAATATTTTATAGCTTACCAAATAGCAGACATGCCTTCCTAGATTTTATTTGGTCTTTCTCAGGAAAAACAAACAAACATACAAACATTTATAAAAAGGAGTAAGGTTTAGTATGGTTATTTATTCACAACTTATACTTCACTCCTGTTTGTTGCTGACATATCCAAATGTTAGTAGTTTAGTAAGTTTCCATATGAATATTTTCTGGACTTCATTACAATTGTTTTAAAATTTTATAACCATGTGTCTATGAAATTAATTGAATTAGTTTTAAAATTTTAAAAACAAAAGTACCATTACAGAAAGTTGACATTGTGTAATGCATACATATAAGCAGTGGCTTTTATGCCATAAGCCTCAAATCATCAGTTACTGCTGGAGAATTAATCTATGACCTGATATTGGAAGAAATACTGCCAACAGAAAAACGATGACAACTACTGTCACTGAATCTGGCACCAAACCAAACTGGAATGTCTACACATAATAAATCAAAGAACCCGGGTCTCATTTTTAACACAATTTCCAACATCAGAGTCAGTGGGGTTGGGGACAATAAGCAAAATGTCACGAATAAGTCTGAGAGCAGCCATGAGAAAATGAATGATGGTTAGACATATAAGCAGCGTGACAACAGCTGCAATATATAATTTTTTTCCTGTTCCAGAAGCACTTCTTTTATACATGTTATGTGTTAGATATGGCTGGGTTCTGGAGATGCAAAGATTATTTAGATCCAACATAGCTTATCACAGAGCTCTCTCTATAGTAAAAATGAAACAGACACACATAAATCTTAATGCATCTTGTGATAAGTGTTGCAACACATTTAAGCACAAAGTGTGATTGGTCATCCTAAAAAGAATCATCTTCCCAGGAGCATCTTAGCAAATCATACCGTGCTACAATTTGGAATGGAGAAGAACAGAAAGGTTCCAGATAAAAGAAGTTAACATTTGTATAGACAGAAAAGCACAGTTGAGAGAAATATATTGGAAGAACAGATAATGTAAAATTTAGAAATTGTATATTTTGCTGGTGTATTTTGTGAAGTGAAAGCAGGGTAGTTAAAAAATGTCTCTGGCTCTGATGGTCTTCTTGTGGAGCTTTTGTAACCTTTAGGTCCAGTTATCACCACCCACCTCATTCCAGTAATTTCCCTATGCTTCATCCAACTTTTGGCTGAGTCTCAATATCTGTTTTGAGCCTTTGCTGGGTGGAGCCTCTCAGAAGACAACTCAGGTAGGCTCCTGTGTGCAAGCATATCAGAGTATTTTTAAACAGTGATAAGGGTTGGCTTTCTTCTATGAAGTAGGTCTTAGGGTTGTAGAGACTGAAGCACTTACCAAGGACAATGAAAGATCTGGACCTAGGTCCTCAATTTATAAAGTATCCAATGGGCATCTCAGGCTTCATGTGGTCCCACTAGTGAGGGGAGTGGTTATATCTTTGAGAAGGACTATGTTGTCTGCTTTTTGATCAGTTCCCCCTGATGGGGCTTCCCTACCAGGGTACAGGGGAGGAGGAAGAACTCAGCCCTCCTTTGAATAGATGACCTGGAGTACATAGGTTGGAGGCTTCCCTATTCTGAGGAATAGGAGATGGGGAATGCATTAGGGAGGGGAGATTGGTAGAAAAGGAGAAAGGGGTCTATGACAGAGATATAAACTGACTTAATAAAAAAAAATGGCTGTGAAAGGACTGTGCCTTGGATTCTTTTCCTGTTGTTGAGATATAATACTGAGACAAAATATGAACAAATTGTAAATAATAAAGCTGATAATAATAATAGCAATAATAATATTAAAAAATAAAATACTAAGGAAAAGTAACTTAAGGATGAAAGGATTTATTGTGGCATACAGTAGTTAGAACATCACAGCAGAGGGAACTTGGAGAATCTGGTCACATGACATCAGTAATTATGAACAAAGGGCAATGAATGTATATTTGCAAATGATTAGCAAAATATATTAAAAGCAACAAGGGAAAAAGCCAAGTAATATATAAATATACACCTATCAGAATCATACCAGACTTCTCATCGGGAACTATAAAAACCAGAAGGGCATGGGCAGATGTCATGTAGACTTTAAGGGACCACAGATGCCAACCAGGACTAATATAACCTGAAAAGCTTTCAACCAGCATAGATGGAGAAAACAAAATATTCCATGACAAAACTAAATTTAAGCAATATCTACACAGCAACCCAGCCCTCCAGAAGATACTAGAAGGAAAACTCCAACCCAATGAAAACAACTACACAAAAGAAAACATAGAATACAGATAATTTCCCAACAAAATTAAAAGAAATCAAGCAATGAATCATAGTAAGACCAACAACTCCACAATAAAAGGAACTAACATTCATTGGTCACTATTATCTATCAACATCAGTGGACTCAACTCTCCAATAAAAAGACACAGACAAACAGAATGGTTGCAGAAACAGGATTCATTGTTCTGCTGCATCCAAGAAACACACCTCTGCAACAAAGATAAGCACTACCTCAGAGTAAAGGGATGGAAAAATGTTTTAATCCAAAAACTAAACAAAACTAAACAAAACAAAACAAAACCCTGGGGCATGATTCTACAAGACCTTCAAAGAACAGCTAAGTCTAATTCTCTTCACACTGTTCCACATAATAGAAACAGAAGGAACATTACCAAACTCATTCTATGAAGCCATTGTCATCTTGATACCTAAAGCCCCCAAAGACTTAACAAAAAAAGAGAACTTCAGATCTTATGAACCTTGTTGCAAAAATACTTGATAAAATATTAGCAAACCAAATCCAAGGATACATAAAAGATATCATCCCCCATGAACAAGTAGGCTTCATTCCAGGCATACAAGGGCGGTTCAATATATGGAAATCCATCAATATAATCTTCCATATAAACAAACTGAAGGAGAAAAACCATATGAGCCGAAAAACATTTGATAAAATCCAACATGCATTCATATTTAAACTCTTGGAGAGAACGGGGATATAAAGAATAAAACTGAATATAGTAAAGTCAATGTACAACAAGCCTATAGCCAACATGAAACTAAATGGAGAGAAACTTAATTCAATCCCACTGAATTTAGGGACAAGGCAAGGCTTCCCACTCTCTCCCTATCTCTTCAAAATAGTACTTGCAGTTGTAGCTAGAGCTATAAGACAACTAAAGGGAATCAAGGCAATACAAATTGGAAAGGAAGAAGTCAAAGTATCACTATTCACCAATGATATGATAGTATACTTGAGTGACCCAAAATTCAACCAGAGAACCCTTTCAGCTGATAAACACCTTCAGCAAAGTGGCTGGATACAAAATTAATTCAAAAAATAAATCAGAAGCCCTCCTATATATCAAAGACAATATGACTTAGAAAGTAATAAGGGAAACAACATGCTTCACAATAGTCACTAATAACACAAAGTACCTTGGGATAACTCTAACCAAGTAAGTGAAAAACCTGTTGGAAAAAAAAAAAAACTAGAAGTCCCTGAACAAAGAATTTGAAGAAGATATCAGAAAATGGAAAGATCTCCTGTACTCATGGATCAGTAGGATTAACATAGTGAAAATGGCCATTCTGCCAAAAGCAATCTCCAGATTCAATGCAATTGCCATCAAAATACTAATATATTTCTTTACAGACATTGAAAGAAAAATTCTCAACTTCATATGGAAATAAAACACAAACAAAACAAACATTTCCAAAACTAACTTGTACAACAACACATCTTCTGTCGGTGTCTCCGTCCATGATCTCAAGCTGTACTACAGAGCAACAGTAATAAAAAAATGCATGGTATTGGCATGGAATCAGAATGTTTCATCAATGGAACCAAATAGAAGACCCTGAAATAAACCCACACACCTATGAATATTTGATTTTTGACAAAGAAGCCAAAACCATTCAATGGAAAAAAAGACAGCATCTTCAACAAATGGTGCTGGTCCAATTGGATGACCACATGCCGAAAAATGAAAATAGATCCATATTTATCACCCTGCACAAAACTGAAGTCGAAGTGGATCAAAGACCTCAACATAAAACCAGACACACTAAATCCATTAGAAGAAAAAGTGGGGAAGAGCCTAGAAATCATCAGCACAGCAGACAACTTCCTGAATAGAACACCAACAGCACAGGCTCTAAGAGCGACATTCAATAAATGGGACCTCATGAAACTGAAAAGCTTCTGTTAAAGCAAAGGACATTGTCATCAAAACAAAATGACTGCCTACAGATTGAGAAAGAATCTTCACCAACCCTATATCTGGCAGAGGGATAATATCCAGAATATATGAAGAACTAAGAAGTTAAAATGCAACAGATCAGGAAATCCAATTAAAAATTAGGGTTAGGAGCTAAACAAAGAATTCTTGGTAGAGGAATATAGAATGGCAGTGAAACACTTAAAAAAATGCCCAATGTTCTAATCCACTAGGGAGATGTAAATCAAAACATTCCTGAGATTTCACCTTATACCCATCAGAATTGCTAAGATCAAAAACTCAAGAGACAACACATGCTGAAGAGGTTGTGGAGAAAGAGAAACCCTCCTCCATTGCTGGTGGGAATATAAACTTGTACAATCACTTTGGAAATAAATCTGGAGCTTCCTCAGACAATTAGGAATAGTGTTACCTCAAGATCCAGCTATACCACTCCCAGGCATATATCCAAAAGATGCTCAAGTACACAACAAGGACATTTGTTCAGCCATGTTTGTAGCAGCTTTATTTTTAATAGCCAGAACCTGGAAACAGCCCAGCTGTCCATCAACGGAGGAATGGATAAAAAAAAAGTGTGGTACATTTACACAATGGAATACTACTCAGCAATTAAAAACAAGGAAATTAGGAAATTTGCAAGCAAATGGTAGGATCTAGAAAAAAATCATCCTGAGTGGTGTATCCCAGAAGCAGAAAGACACACATGGCATATGCTCACTTATATGTGGCTACTAGACCTATAAGATAGGATAAACATACTAAAAACTGTACAACTAAAGAAGGTAAACAAGAAGGAGGACCTGGTGTAAGATGATCAACCCTCACTTAGAAAGACAAATGTAATGTTCATTGGAAGTAGGAGAAAACAAGAAACAGGATAAGAGACAGCCATAGAGGGCCTCTACAGGACTCTACCTAGCAGTGTATCAAAGCAGATGCTGAGACTCATAACCAAACCTTGGGCAGAATGCAGGGAGTCATATGAAAGAAGGGAGAGTTAGAAAAACCTGGTGAGAACAGGAGTTCCATAATGACCAAATATATCTGGCCACAGGGGTCTTTTCTAATACTGTTTCTCCAGCCAAGGGCCATGTATGGATATAACCTAGAATCTCTTCTCTGATGTAGCCATTTGCAGCTCAGTATCCAAGTGGGTATCCTAGTAAGGGGAATAGAGACTGTCTCTGACATAAACTCAGTGGCTGTCTCTTTGACCTCTCATCAGAGGGAGGAGTAGCCTTTCTAGTCCACAGAGGAGGACTTTGCAGCCAGTCTTGAGGAAACCTGATGAGCTAGGTTCAGATGGAATGGGAGGAGGTTCTCCCCTATCAGTAGATTTAGAGAGGGGCAGGGAGAAAAATGAGGGAGGGAGGGTAGGGTTGAGAGGGAATGAGGGAGGGTGCTACAGCTTGGATACAAAGTATATAAACTGTAATTTATATAAAAATAAAAATTTGATTAAAAATAATTCTAAACTCAAAATCACCAGGCAGAAATCCAAACTTATCAGTGAATTTGTATATCATTAAAATAACCATTCCAAGTCATATTAAGAAATGAAAAAAAATGTATCTGTTGTATTCTCTGTGGCAAAGCTAAAAATAAATAAATAAATAAATAAATAAATAAATAAATAAATAAATAAATAAATAAAAGCTCCCTTAATATCAAGAAAATATCACAAATAATATGAAATTCCCCAAAAAGAAGATAATGTGAGATGATTGCATTTTGAAATTATGTTTTCAAACACTGCCCATCAAAGTTCATATTTGTCTTCTTGTGGACCATATGGTGATTACCCCGATCCCTCCATTATTTATTAAAAATGCTTCATGTTGGTCTGTTGACTAGATTGCTGGTATCCTGACTACTGAATCTGGTAATCCCCTAACAACCAACCAACCCTGATCAGTAGGAAGTACATAAAATGAACTACAGCACTGTTCCTTATTAATCTTCTGCCTAAGGTTGTGGGGAGTAGAGAAGGAGGCGTGAAAAGGTGCATATAAACTCTAAATAAAGTAGGTTTGGTGAAAATTCTAAGTCTACTGGTGATGCCCAATATAGGGCATGAACCCAAGACCCTAAGATTAAGAGTCTCATGATTGATTTCCTCCTGTATTACTTGATGCTATTTCAACATTTAAATGGTTTGATCACTCTTTATTCATTGACAGCTTTCTTATCCTTGAAGACATGTATTGAAAAACAGCATTGTCTTCTTTCATTTGAAACGGTTTCTCAGTTATATTTTGGCTCTTATAGTTCACAGACTAATAGACTGGAATAACCTAACGCTCCATCTACACACTCATTTCTTTAATAATGGTCAGATGATTTTTCCAAATGTTAGGTACCCGCACTCAAATTCCTAGTCAACATATCCACTGGAATGTTTGTCTAATAGACATTTGATATTAGGAAGAATCTCCTCATTCCTTTCATTGCCTTATCTCACCTATATTTTTTCCAGTCTCAGTTGGTAATACATTTATTATTGCAGTTGCCAATGTATAAGATATTATTGTCTAACTGGTATTTCTGCTTTTCTCATACTTTACCTTTTATTCTATGATCTTCCTCATTTCATTTCCAATAAGCAAAATCTCAACACTTTCCACTATCTCCATTACCACTACCCTTATTTAAAACATGGTTCTCTGTCCCAGGAATCATTGTATTAAGTCCCTATTCACACATTTATCACTTATGCACATTAATACATCTATCAGAGCTATCCTTTTAAAATCCAAGTACAATTATTTAATTTCTTTGGGCAAAAGCAGAGCATACAAACCTGTTTTGACTTAAATCATTCTAAGTGCTTTGGCTTCTAATGTCTCTTTTCACTATAAAAATGCTTTTTCTGTATAATTTTTCTTCATTATTCTCCTCCCATATTTGTCTTTTAACAACACAGACATCCTTAGTATTCCTTAAGTGCACCTGTCATGTTAATATATAATGACTTCATTTTTTAAATGAGGGAATAATTCTTGCTATGTTCATGACAATTATTCTCATCATATTAAATATTAGCTTATATATCAGTCTTTTGTGAATCAAAATGCTCAATCCCTAGCCAGAAAGGCAAAGCAGATTGACATCAGTAGAAGAAAAGAGGAAACAAGCTAGGAGCCTGTCACAGAGGGCCCCTGGAAGGCTCTGCCCTGCAGAATATCAAAGCAGATGCTGAGACTTATGGCCAACTCTTAGGCAGAGTGCATGGAATCTTATGAAAGATGTTGGAAATAGTAAGATAAGGAAAGGACAGGAATTCCACAAGGAGAGCAAGAGAACCAAAAAATCTGAGCAGATGGGTCTTTCCTGAGACTGACACTCCAACCAAGTACCATACATGGAGAAAACTTAGAACCCATGCACAGATGTAGCCCATGGCAGTTCAGTATCCAAGTGGGTTCCATAATAATGGGAATAGAGACTGCCTCTGACATGAATTGATTGGCCTGCTCTTTGATCACCTCACCCTGATGGGGGAGCAGCCTTACCAGGCCACAGAGTAAGACAATGTAACCACTCCTGATGAGAGTTGATAGACTAGGATCAAAAGGAAGGAAAGGAAAACCTCCCCTATCACTGGAATTGGGGAGGCTCATGTGTGGAGAAGGGGGAGGGCAGGTGGGATTGGGAGGGGAAGAGGAAGGGGTTATGGGGGATACAAAGAGAACAAAGTATAATTAATAAAAACTTTAAAAAGATTAAATGCTCCCACAAAGTCAAAGTAATACCCCCATAATGAAATTAAACAATAGGAATTTAATGTGCTTTTGTCAATGTTTGCCCTTAAGCTATGTTTTGGAGGGTGTTGCACATGGATTATCAGTAGAACAGCTTTTAATCAGTGTTACTTTATGTTTTACCTTGTACCTGAAATTAATATAAAAGTAGATTCAGAAAACAAAATGTGTCCTTTTAATTTTATTGTTTTTTTTCTAACCTCTTTATTCACTTCCTATGAGTATTCTTTTTTATTTTCTTAGTAACTCAATTCCTTGTCCTTACAGTGATTTTTAAATGTATCAGCCATACCCTACCCCTAAAGGTCACAACAAGTTTTAAAAGCCTTAGTGAAGATGCCATAACAGATAGAGGAGTAAAAATATTTTGGCTAACCCTAGATATTGATTTATAGCTTGCATCAATGTAATTGCTTTAATGGACAATTGTCTCCAACTTGTAAAGATGAATCAACCCATGTTACTTTCAGCATAGTAACCCAAATATTATTGAATATAATTTTGCCTCTTGAAACAAAGGCAATCATTTTGAGTCCACAAATTTAATTCATATACTGTAAGTGACAATAGGTCAGCACTGCCATTAGCTGAACAGCAGCTGACCTTGACAGCGCTGACATTTTAAACAAGCAGTTGGTAGTGATTGACTCACTAGAGAACAGCTCATTATTTACTGTGCTATCTTTTACTGAAATGACATGATTCTGACCTGAGTGCTTTTCTTCTGCACCTGAGCAGTGTCCAATTACATACCCCTGCTGAACTGTAAATTAATATTTTTTGCATGCCTTACTATTATGGCTTCCATTTTTTTCTGTCACCCTGCAGAATATCAACTCTGGGTGATACTCTATGTAGACTGTTCTACTGGGAAGTAGTGCTGTACATGAACTTCCCTTTTCTCTATTGTTCAACACCCTGTTCTGTGGTATAGAGTTTTAATTAATGTTTGGCTATCTATGACTGTTTGGGGGAAGGTATTTATCATAGCCAATGAAAATAATATATTAAAATAAAACTACATATACAAATCCACATTTTGGTTCAATTCTGAAGAAGGTTTAAAAACATAAACCAAATGCTATATCATATTATATCCAATGCTATATCACATTATAGCCAATGCTATATCATATTATAGACTTAATATAGATATTCATTATTAGTTCACTGTTTTTGGTGCTAACGAAATGGACTCTCATAGAAATTTGGCACAATTATTTAACGTTGGAGTAAGTTCACATAACATATGTGTTTTAAAAACAAAATTAAAATTAATAGTTGGTATGCTACTATATCATTATCCTTGCTCTCCCTTGAACACCAAAGCAAAATAGTGAAAAGCACTTTTCTTCCAAGAAGAGATACCTCCACAGATTAAAAGATTTGTTCAATCCTTCAGTGCTTTTAATATTAAAACTAGAAATCATACTAATCTTAACAGATACTAAATAAAATACTATGTTTTGAATACCATGCTATTTTTATTTTATTGTTATTAGCATTAATTTATTTGTTTTGCATCCCAGTTGTAGTCCCCTCTCTCATCTCCTCCTGGTCCCACCTTCCCCCCATCTTCTTACCCTATCCCTTTTCCCTAGTCTACTGATAGGGGAAGTCCTCTTCACCTACTGTCTGACCTTAGCCTATCAGGTCCAATCAGGACTGGCTGGATCCTCTTCTACCTGTCCTTCTTAGGTCACCCCACAAGGGAGAAGTGATCAAGAAACAGGAAATCCAGTTCATGTCACAGACTGTTTCTTCTCCTCTTTCTAGGAAACCCACCTGGAGACTGAGCTGTCTATTGGCTAAATCAGAGCAGGAATCTAGGACCTTTCTGTGTACGCTCTTTGATTGATGTATCAGCCTCTTCAGTCTCTCTGAGCCCTGGTATTTTCTTTTCCTTCCTTTTTTTTTCTTTCTTTTTTTTGGGGGGGGGCTTTCCTAGTTTCCTTGAATGAGATATCCAAGAAGCAGAAAGACATGCATGGTATATACTCACTTTGAAGTAGATATTAGCCATATAATTTAGGATAAACAATGCAAAAATCTACAGACCAAAAGAAGCTAAACAACAAGGAGGATATTAGAGAAGATGCTTATTTCTCATTCAGAAGGGAAAAGAGGATACATGTCAGAAGTGGTAGAAAACAAAGAACAGGGCTGGAGCCTACCAGAGATGTCTTCTAAAAGACTCCACCCAGAAGGGCATCAAAGCAGATGCAGAGATTCACAGTCAAACTTTGGCCAGAGTCCAGGGAGTCATATGGAAGGACGGGGGAAATAAAAGGACCCAGAGTCTTACCCAGGGTCTTCCTTCTTGCTTAGTTTCTTTAGGTGTATAGATTTTATGTTTGTTCGATATTATATGTCTAATATCTACTTAAAAGTGAGTACTGGGTAAGACGATCAATCCTCACACAGAAACGCAAACAGGATGGGCATTTGAAGAGGGAGAAAACAGAGAACAGGACAGTAGCCTACCACAGGGGGCCTCTGAAAGACTCTACCCTAATAGTAGGGTATCAAAGCAGATGCTAAGACACATAGCCAAACATTGGTTACTGTGCAGAGAATCTTACAAAAGAAGGGGGAGATTAGAAAGACCTGGAGAGAACAGGAGCTCCATAAGGAAAGCAACAGAATCAAGAAATCTGGGCCCAGGGGTCTTTTCTGAGAATGATATTCCAACCGAGGGCCATGCCTGGAGATAACCTAGAACCTATGCACAGATGTAGCCCAAGGAAGCTCAGTCTCGTATTGGTTTCATAGTAAGGAGAACAGGGACTGTCTCTGACATGAACTCAGTTGCTGGCTCTTTGTCTACCTCCCCTTGATGGCGGAGCAACCTTAGCAGGCCACAGAGGAAGCCATCACAGCCAGTCCTGTTGAGAACTGATAGGATCGGGTCAGATGGAGGGGGAGGAGGACCTTCCTTATCAGTGGATGTGAAGAGGGGTATGGGAGCAGATGAGGTACGGAGTGTGGGATTGGGAGGGAATGAAGGAGGGGGTTACAGCTAGGATATAAAGTTAATAAACTGTAATAAATAGAAAAAAAATAAAATAAAAAAATGGACCCAGAGGGGACAGAATACCTCTCTATTGTTAAGGTTAATACTTTTCAGTGCAAATAAAAAGTTTTAAAGCAAAGGTAATTTCCATAGTCTGTATAAATATGCCTAAGAAGTCCATGTATAGTCTTGGTCACAAATGTGGCTCTATTGGCATTGCTTTGTACTTTCACTCCAATGTTTACAGGAAGTCCTTGAGTCATTGAGGATGTTTCTTTTAAGGCAGATTTTGATTGTGCTCCATCATGGTCTTGTCATTGCTATACAGCACAAGCAACAGGTGTGTGCATATGCATATGTGAACACCCACACCCACCCCATCCACACCTTGTACCTCTACTCCCCACACCAACACTGAGAATTAGAAGGAGATTAAAATTAGCTATTTCATGCAATGTAATTTCCTTTTGGGAAACAAAAGCTGACTAAAATGGATGGACAATAAATCATAATAAAACTAGTGGGTAAAAGCCCAACAAGGCTTTGTGGCCCATGCCTGTAAATCATAGCACTCAGGGAGGGAGAGGTAGGAGGATCTCTATGAGTTGGAGGCCATTTTGGTCTACTAGTGAGTCCAGATAAGCCAGGGTTACACAGAAAAACCTTATCTGGAAAAAAACAAACAAACAAACAAAGAAAAAATACTGAGTAAAAATAAGTGAATAGAAATCTTATCAGAGGTGTTCTACTTTGATTAATTACTATGAAGGACTTAACAATTTCATCTTCAAGCCTGACTAATAATTAGTTAATCAAATATCTCAAGACACATCCTCTCTATCAAGCATAGAATTCTGAAATATGTGTGCATCTTCTGTATCTTCTGTTTCAGATTTGCACAATATAAAACATAAAGATTCTTAGATACAATTCAAAATTAAAACTCATTTAAGCTAACTCATCCACAACTTAACTTATACAACATTGTAATTTATATCAAGTATATGGAAAGATGTAAGTAAAAATCATGAGACCACATAGCTGATTGTGACTACATAATTTCTGTCCTCTTCTTGACACTTTTAAACAATTATTTTGAATTCATATCTTTAATAGAACACAGTGTGGCCCTAAATTAGAGATTCTTCCCAAGTGACAGCCACTGTACCAATGCATCCAACTCTTCTCTTTCTGTTTTTGTTTGTTTGATTGTTTGTTTTCAGGGTAAGAAGAAAACAGTGATTTAACAAGATTGTTCATGAATAACAGCCTGAACTTTTGGTACAGCTGAAAAAATGTTTGTTATTAATAGGAATACTCTATTCAGTGAAAAAAATCTATCACCCATGATTCTGCTTTAAATATTCATTATCATTTGATAAAACACTCCAATTATATATATATACATATATATATAAGTTATACTTTATTCACTTTGTATCCCCCCATAAACCCCTCCCTCTTCCCCTCTCAATCCCACCTTCCCCTCCCCTTCTCCACATATGCCCTTCCCCAAGTCCACTGATAGGGGAGGTCTTCCTAAATTTTTTATGCATACTTTTAAGCATAGTCTTGATAACGAAATATGGGCTTGAAAAGGAGATTGATATTTTTTGTCAAAATTGAATAATAGTCAGGAAAATCTATGGGGATTATAACTCATCAAGACATAGATTATTTATAAAAAATGGAAAAAAAGTTAAATAATTTAATTTAAAAAAATAGGCTGTGCATATAAAAATGAAATGGAATTATATAAAATATTTTACATGAAAAACTATCTTAATGAAATCTAAGATAGTAGAACTTCAATAAGAGTGAAAAAGTGCCTGCTAAGGATACTGAATTTTTTAAAAATGTGATTGAATTAACAGATAATATGAAGAACATGTTGAGGGAAAAGAACAAAAGGAAGGTAATAGGGATCTAGAAAAAGTCAGATATTCTAAATATAAATCAAATGTTCCTGTAGCCTGTGATTTTATTTCACAAAATTATCATTAAAATGGCCTTGATATAAATGTTATCTGCTTAAAGATATGCAGGAACACAATGGAGCAAAGATTGAAGAAATGGCCAACCAAAACCTGGCCCTTCTTTTTTTTTTTAATTTATTTATTTTTATCTCAATCACAGGTTGGGTACTTTGAATCCCAGGCGTAGCCCCCTCCCCCATTCCCTCCCACCCTCCCT
>CM053742.1:66516668-66538680 GCA_028658305.1 Pachyuromys duprasi
TTCCCCGCCCCCTCCAAGTCCACCAACAGGGGAGGACCTCCTTCCCTTCCATCCAACCCCAACTTATCATGTCTCCTCAGGGCTGGCTGCAAAGTCCTCCCCTGGGATCTAGCCAGTCTGTCACTCCCCGGCTTATATGGGGGAGGGTCAAAGAGTCAGCCATCAAGATCATGACTGAAACAGTCCCTGTTTCCCTGAACCTGGCCCTTCTTGAGACTCAACCAATGGAAGAGAAACAATCCATGACAGTATTAATTTTTCTCTGCTATGCTTATAGACAGGAGCCCAGCATAACTCCTCTAAGAGGCTTTACCCAGCAGCTAATGGAAACAGATTCAGAGACATACACCCAAACATTAGGCAGAGCTCATAGAGTCCTAGGGAAGAGTTTGGGGAATGTTTGAGGGAGATGGAGGGGTCAAAGTCTCCACAAGAAGACCTAGAGAGTCAACTAGCCTGTGCCAATGGGGACTCACTGAGACTTAATCACTAATGAAAGAGCAAACATGGGCTGGTCCTAGGTCCCCTTCACAGATTTGTTAATGGCAGCATGGTCTTCATTTGGATTCCCCAACAACTGGGGCAGAACCCTTTCTGACTCTGATGGCTTCATTTCCATCCTGTTACCCTAACCAGGCTGCCTTTTCTGGACTCAGTGGTTAAGGATGGAGAGAGTTCTGCAATGACTTAATGTGACATGGAGGATTGATATCCATGGAAGTCCTGCTTCTCTGAAGAGAAGGAGAGTGCAGAATGGGGGAGGAGGAGTGTGTGAGGGGTATGAGAGGAGAGGAGGGGGCTACAATGAAGATGGAAAGTGAAGATTCAATGCACTCTGCCCAAAGTTTGTCTACTACTCTCAGCATCTGATTCAATACTCTGCTGGGAAGAGTCTTTCAGAGACCTTCTTGGAGGCCCCTGTCCTGTTCACTATATTCTCCTACTTCCCATGTCTTTCCTCTTTGCCATTCTGAATGAGGATTAAGCTTCTTCCCTAGAGTACTCCTTGTTGTTTAGCTTCTTTGGGACTAGAGATTTTGGTATGTTTATCCTATATTATATGGCTAATATCCACTTATAAGTGAGTACGTACCGTGTGTGTCTTTCTGTTTCTGGGACGCCTCACTCAAGATGATCTTTTCTACTTCCATCCATTTGCCTTCAAATTTCATTTCTTGTTTTCAATTGATGAGTAGTATACCACTGAGTAAATGTACCACAATTTCTCTATCCATTCCTCAGTTGAAGGACATCTGGACTGTTTACAGTTTCTGGCTATTACAAATAAAGCTGCTATAAATATGATTGAGCAAATGTTCTTATTGGACACTTGATCATATTTTGGATACATGCCTATGAGTGCTATAGCTATCTCCTGAGGTAGCACTATTCCTAATTGTCTGAGAAAGTGCCAGATTTATTTCCAAAGAGGTTTTACCTGAACCACACTAAAACACAACAAAGAAAAAAAACTTCAGACCAATCACATGAAATCTTCTCAAAAATTGGTCATATAGTCCAGCACAAAACAAGCCTCAACAGAAACAAGAATACTGAAATAATCCCTCATATCATATCAGACCAACATGGTCTAAAAACTCAACAACAGATGTAACAAAATGCTTACATACAGATGGGCACTAAACAACTCTCTACTCAATGACAGCTTGATCAGGGAAGACATGAAAAATAAAATTAGAGACTTAAATTCAATAAAAATGAAGGTACAACGTACCTAGACATATGGGACACAAAGAAAGCAGTGCTAAGAGGAAAGTTCAAAGCACAAGTGCCTCCAGAAAGAATTTTGAAACATCTCATACAAGCAACTTAATGGTAAACCTAAAACCCCTTGGGAAAAAAAATAGAAGAAAACACAGCTAAGAGGAGTAGATGATTGAAAGTAATCAAACTCAGAGCTGAAATCCATGAATTAGAAACAAAGAAAATAACTCAAAGAATCAATGAAACACAGAGCTGATTCTTTGAAAAAATCAAAAACTTAGACAAACCCTTAGCCAAAGTAACTAAAAGGCAGAGAGAAACTACCCAAATCAGCAAAATGAGAAAGAAAAAGGGAGACATAAAGACAGACACTGACAAAATCCATACAATCATCAGGTCTTAATACAAAAGTCTATATGTAACAAAATTTGAATATATAAATGAAATGGACAATTTTCTGCATAAATTCAACTTACCAAAGCTGATCAAGGCCAGATAAATGAATTAAATTTTCTTATATCACCTAAGGAAATAGAAGCAGACAACAAAATCTCCTATCCATAAAAGCCCAGGACCAGATGGTTTCAGCACAGAATTCTACCAGAACTTCAAAGAAGAGCTAATTCCAATTCTGTTCAAAATATTCCACTAAATAGAAACAGAAGGAACATTACCAAACTCATTCTATGAAGCCACAGTCATCTTGATAGCAACACTGCACAAAGACACAACAAAAAAAGAGAACTTCAGACCTATCTTTCATATGAACTTTAATGCAAAATTATTTAATAAAGTACTCACAAACCTAATCCAAGAACACATAAAAGATATTATCCACTGTGACCAGTTAGGCTTCATACCAAGAATGCAGTGTTGGTTCAATATAAAGAAAGTCTCAATAAAGTCCACCACATAAACAAACTGAAGTAGAAAAAGCACATGTTCATCTACTTAGATGCTGAAAACGCATTTGACAAAATCCAACACCCATTTATGGTTAAAGTCTTGGAGAGATCAGGGATATAATACACATACCTAAAAGTAGTAAAGAAAATATACAGCAAGCCTATAGCAAACATCAAAGTAAACAGAACAAACATAAAACAATCCCACTGAAATCAAGGATAAGGCAAGGCTGCCCACTCTCTCCATATCTCTTCAAAATAGTATTTGAAGTTCTAGATGGAGCAATAAGACAACTAAAGGAGATCAAGGGTATACAAATCAGAAAGGAAGTAGTCAAAGTATCACTGTTTGCAGATGATACGATAACATACATGAGTGACCCCAAAAATTCACCCGGATAAACACTTTAGGCAATGTGAAAGCACACAAAATTAACACAAAAAAATCAGTAGCCCTCCTGCATATGAAGGATAAAAGGGCTGAGAAAGGAATTAGGGAAACTACATCTATTTGCATTTTCTTACATGTAGACATCCAGTTAGACCATTACAAGTTTTTTTAAGATGCTATCTGTCTTCTATTGTATGGTTTAGCTGTCTTTGCCAAAATCCAACTATCTGAAGATTTGCAGGTTCATTTCTGGGTCTTCTTTGGTTGATTTGTCAGTAGCTTCAGGACCCCCTGAGCCCATATATTTTGGCTTTGTTGGTCTCTTTTTGGAGCTCCTATCCCACCCATATCTTTCTATCTCCCCCTTCTTCCATAATTGGGCAGAGTACAGGGAATCTTATAGTCTGTTTCTTAAAACAAGGATTGTCTGGTGGGTGTTCAGGCTTTAACACTGAAAGTCAATTCACTACACACACACAAACATACACACACACACACACACACAATTATTGTATTAAAACCTGATTTTGTAAAAAAGATTTTTTTATTTTTAATCTTATTTTATTCTAGAATTTTACTTTAATGGAAATGGAAGAGTATTTCTTTGTCTTGACTGCTAACTTTTGTCTTAATACACGTTTCTTAATCATCTTAGGCTACAGCAGGGGATAGTTCACAATAAGAGCAACCAGAATAGAACCTGAATTTTACCATATCCATATCTTCTATGACCTATCCTTCACTAAAAACAAGATGCATTGCATTGTATTTTACTCAATAAATATTTGAGAAACATTTCTTCATTCCCTACTTTCTTTTAGCTCACAGTAAAATTGTGCATATATTATCAAATCAAGGGTTCGAAAATAAAATATTTTACTAATCCCTAAAGACTGTATACACATTATCTATTCTTTTATTATCATTAATTTATGTGTATGAGAATTTTGCTTACATGTACTTCTGTGCAACATTTGTGTGGAGTACCCATAGAAGCTAGAAGAGTGAGGCAGATCCCCTGAAACTGAAGTTACAGACAGTTGTGAGCTGCCGTGTTGGTGCTGGGACTTGAACCCAGGTCCTCAGGAAGAACAGCCAATGCTCTTAACCACTGAGCCATATATCTAGCATATAGGATAAACATACTACAGTCTATTGTCCTAAAGAAGCTAAACAACATGGATGACCTTAGGGAAGACGCTTTATCCTTATTCAGAAAGGCAAACAGGGTAGACATTGAAAGTGGGAGAAGACAGGGAATAGGACAGGAACCTTCCATAGGGGCCTCTAAAAGACTATCCATCAAGATACCGAAGGAGATACTGAGACTTATAGCCAAACTTTGAGCAGAGTGCAGGAAACCTCATAGAAGAGAGATACAGGAAGACCTGGAGGGAAGAGGTATTCTACAAAGAGACCAACAGATCCAAAACACGTGAGCTCAGGGAAGACTGCAGAGATGGATACTCCAAGGATCATGCATGGAGAGGACCCATGCTCAGAGGAAGCCCATAGGCTGCTTAGTTTCCACGTGGGTTCCCTGGTAAGGGGTGCAGGGGCTGTCTCTGACATGAACTCAGTGGCAGGCTTCTATTTTTATTTTTTAAGTAATTTATATATTTTATATTAATCACAGGTTACATACTTTGTATCCCAGCCGTAGCCTCCTCCTTCATTCACTCTTGCTTTCCCCATCCCTCCCTCCTCTTCTCCCTGCCCCCCCTACGAGTCCACTGATAGGGGAGGTTTTATTGCCTCCCTCTGGAGTGGGGTGTGCAGCCTTCCCAAGCCACAGAGGAAGATGATGCAGCCAGCCCTGTTGAGACCTGATAGGTTATGGTCAGGTAGAAGAGAGGAGTTCCTTCCCTATCAGTGGACTAAGAAAGGGACATAGGGGGAGAAAAGAAAGAGGGCTACAGCGAAGATACAAAGTGAATAAACAGAAATAAATAAATAATAAATACTAAAGAGATTAAATATAATTAAGACTATAAAATAAAAAGAAAACTAGTATATACAAATTAATACTACCAATATTAATATTTTAGAATAAATAGAAAAGGTAAGTTACCTTACATTGTTATACAAGGATGTCAGCTAGTTAATCACAGAAAATAACTCTTAAAATATCAAATTTAGAAGATATTATGATAAAATATTTTAGAATTAGGTTTGATGTTAATATAATTATTAGCCCCAGCTTGCAACAGGTGTTTCAAAGAATATCAGAAGATGAGCTATTGCAATGCAGGAAAAATTTATTTACAGATACTTTATTCAGTACACATTACAGACACTTTAGGTACTGAAATTGCATCAAAGACAATGATGCCATAGGATCTCAAAGTATTACAGGTAAAGGAACTTCTATCACATTAATCCTATTATGTTCATACAAAATGTGTTTATTCATTTTTAAAGCACAATTACAAAGTAAAAACTAAAACTTAGAAATCCTCATGTATTTAAAATTTTCTCATTTGTAGCATACAGTTTTTCCTCTATTGCTATTTTTAATACTAACTCCATGCAAAAGACACAAGTAGTGATTAATTGTACAAAGTGACCAGTGAGAAACTAGTTATAGCTTCATAAATACTCCTATAATATATGTGAATTTATATTTCATGTTGAAATGTGTGCAATAATGAATATGTGTATATATGCACACAGTAAGTCATATATATATGATGAAGGTAAGACCATTTCCACAATCTCTTGAAGAAAGTATAAACTAAACCAATAATTCTATAGACATATGAAAATGATAATCTAATATAGATAAACTAATATGATAGTCTAATATAGAGAGCTAATGCACTCTTGTTTCCACAGCAATAAAATTGGGATTGATATAAATGGCAGTAATAGTTTAAAGGAGCAGCCTTACCAGGCCACAGAGAAAGACAATGCAGCAAGTCCTGAGGAGATCTGATAGTCTAGGGTGAGATGGAAGGGGAGGAGGACCTCCCATATCAGTGGGCTTGGGGAGGAGCATAGGAGGAGATGAGGGAGAGAGGGAGAAATTGAGAGGGAGTGAAGGAGGGGGATACAGCAGGGACACAATGTGAATAAACTGTAATTAATATAAAAATAAAATTAAAATAATAAATAAATTAATTAATAAATAATAAACAAAAAATAGTTGAATGAAAATTCAGTTGTAGTTTAATCATACCATTTTAGTTGAAGTTGGATTTTAGTAAAGATAAATTTTGCTTTGTTTGTTCCAGGAGAAGTGAAACATAAAAATTAGGTATGAAAAATAAATATGTATTCATACTACTATAATATTATCACATCTTTAATATGTAAGAAAATAGGAATACTTTATAGAGAGAAGTACTACAGGTACATTAAGTTCAAGTAACTTAAATGAAAGGAAAAATAAGCATTAGCACATATTCAAAAATACTTTAAAATACAGGAGTTTTCACTGAGCATATGATAAATGGATGCTGTGAATGAAACAGGATGATAATATTTTGGGACTGAGGTGAGACAATGAAGAAGACAGTTTATTCTGAATGTATATGCATCATCTTTGAATGGTTTAAAATTTAAATTTATGTCACTCTTTTCCTCCTAGAAACTTAAACAAAATAAACGTACTTATGCATTTACAGATATGTTCTTATACATGCACAAAATTTAATCAAAGTATGCTAGAACTACTAACATATCAAAACAAAACATAACATCTTCATTAGACAACAACTCAATTATGTCAATTACTGAACATGAAGTTGATATATATTTTTTAGTTTTAAAATGTAGGAAGATATAACCATTGTTTTATCACTTATTTGACTTCTGTGCATTTAAATATACATATTTTGATATTATGAAAATCTAAAATTTATAAGATTAGGTGAGTTGTAGCACCATATGGAATTTTGTTGTTAAATATTAGCAATTCCTCTAGATTTGAAGAATGATAAGTTTATGTAGCAAGCCACATAATTTTCTCTATAAAATCAAACTACTACTATATCACTCTGTATTCCTGTATATAAAATTCATGTAATTATGTGGTTACACAGTTCTGTGAGTTTGACAAAAAATAATTTCATATGTTTTGAGAATTGCATTGTCTTCTGTTTGATTAGCATATACATGGAGCCATGATTTAAAGTGGATAATCAATACTTTCACTTGAATAAAGAATTTTTTGACATATATAATTATTTAATCTGAATATCTCAAATGTGTTACCTAACACATGAAATTGAATATCTGAGTGATCAAATGAAATGATATTAATGAAATTCAGTAGCTCACAAATTGGTAATGCTAGCTCCACGAAATTCTGTTTTTGTGTGTTTTTCCCCTCCTGAATATCAGAACACGTTTTGGTTTGCTTGACTTAAGATCTGGAAATTTTATTTAATTACCTCAAGGTCATGAAACTGAAGAGCTATTGAATTTCATTATGAATTACCAGAGATAATTTGCATAAAAAGTGTTTGTGATATATTCTCTACAATTTTAATATACTATTGAAATAATCTAGTCATTGATTTTGTAATTGAGGCCTTACCTGTTTCATGAAATTTTATAAATAATTTTTGTCAATTGCCAATTTGGTTTAATTACTACTGCATACTAAATGTAATACAATTTAAACTGCTCTCTGAATGACAAATTACTCTGTTTGTAGCAGCTTTTTTCATAATACCCACAATCAAGAAACACCCTGAAGAATGGATACAGAAATTGTGATATAATTGCATAAGAGAATACTATTTAGCAATTAAAAATGAGGAAATTATGAAATTTTCAGGGAAATGGATGAAAGTAGAAAACATAATCCAGAAAAAGTAAACCAGAAGCAGAAAGACACACACGGTATATACTCAATTATAAGTGGATAGTAGACATATAATATAAGATAAACATACTAAAATCTACAGTCCTAAAAAACTAAACAACAAGGAGGAACTGAGGGAATATCCTTAACCCTCATTCAGAAGGACAAATAGGATAGACATCAGAAGTAGACGACAACAGAAGTAACAGGAGAGGAGCCTTTGAAGGAGGGCCTCTAAAAGATTCTACCCAGCAGACCCTTAAAGCAATGCTGAGACCCATAGACAGGGTTTGGGAAAAGCACAGGGAATCTTATTGAATGAAGAGAAAATATAAGGACTTGGAGGGGACAGGAGCTCCACAAGGAGACCAACTGAGCCAAAAATATCTGGACCAAAGGAATCCTGCCACGACTGATGATCTAACCAAGACCATGCATGGAGAGAACCTAGAGGCCCTGCTCAGATGTAGCCCATAGGCAGCTCAGTCTTGAAGTGGATTCCCTACTAAGGATAGTGGGGGCTCTCTCTGACACGTACTCAGTTATCCTGGGAAATGTAGCCTTGCCAGGACACAGAGTAGATGGATGCAGCGAGGTCTGATGAGACCTGATAGACTAGCATCAGATAGGTGGGGAGGATGACCTCCCATATCAGTGGACTAGGGGAGGTGCATAGGGGGAGAAGAGGGAAGGTGGGAATGAGAGGAGAGGAGAGAGGGTACTACACTAGGATACAAAGTTAATAAATGGTAAAATAATGAATAAATAAATAAATAAATAAATATTGAAAAAAAATACTTTGCAATACATTTTTATCAAGTTTTAGGGGGGAAAACCTGTATTGTTTTTAAAAGTCAACCATATCGCAAATGTAATAATATATCATGTAATAAATTAATGAATATTAAGTTTCAATAATAAGTGGGAGAAGTGCAAATATTTCTGGAAATCTATTCAAGGGTTTTATTTTCATTAAAAAGTCTGTGTGACTGTATGAAAACTAATGGAATATAACTATTTTGTGTGACAAAATATCAATTCTGCTTGTATAGAAACTGTGTGTGACATCAAAAACAATAATGCATTTACAAATGAACAACTAAAACAATTCCAATTGAGGATATCTAGAATATAAAAAGATAAAATATTGTTAGGAAACTTCCTGGAAATGGGGAATTTGGCAGTGCATGCTAAGGAAACTGTCAAGAATTGTACATGGATTTCTTTTTAACAAAACAATTCCAATTGAGGATATCTAGAATAAAAAAAGATAAAATATTGTTAGGAAACTTCCTGGAAATGGGGAATTTGGCAGTGCATGCTACGGAAACTGTCAAGAATTGTACATGGATTTCTTTTTAACTGAGAAAGATTTTCTTCAACTCTTGGAATTTCCACTGAAGAAAAAAGTTAGTTTCAGTGAAAAGGTATTTAACAAAATAGTATATTACACTATCAAATACTAATTTCAATTATACAACTATAAAATTACAGGATATGCATAATCAGAAAAACATGTGTAAAATCATCTATATGTTCATAATGTAAGTAATTAATTTAAATAATTATAAATAAAATAATTAAATCTGAGTTATACTTGCAAAGAGGCCATGTTAATCTTTTCTGTATCATTTTAATTTTAGTATATGTGTTGCCAAGTTGCATAGACAATAATTTTTTTTTCTATAAAATGACTGCTTGTCAAACTTACTGGACCTTTGATCAAAACTACTAAGGAATAATTAATTTACTGAAGTATTATAAAATAAAGAACGTCTGCTTGAATGTAGCAAATGGTAGCTCAATATCCAAGTGGGTACCCTAGTAAGGGGAACAGGGACTATTTGGGACATGAACTCAATGGCTGGCTCTTTGACCCCCACCCCCTGCCTCCTGAGGGAGGAGCAGCCTTGCCAGGCCACAGAAGAGGACATCGCAGCCAGTCCTGAAAAGACCTGATAAGCTAAAGTTTGATGGAAGGGGAGGAGGTCCTCCCCTATCAGTGGACTTGGAAAGGGGCAGGGAGGAGATGAAGGATGGGGGGATAGGGAGGGTATGCAGAAGGGGGCTAAGGCTGGGATACAAAGTACATAACCTGTGATTAATATAAAATAAAAATGTTAAAAAATGAAAATAAAATAAAGGTAAAAGTTAAAATATTCATATCTGATTTCTATAGTTTTGAAACAAATGTGTATGTAGTATACAAAAAACATTGAAGCATATGGCTAAAGTAGAACCTAAAAATTCACTACTCATTATAAACATCATATTGAAGAACAGATTTCATGTGCAGATCCTTATAATTCATGAAAAATGCACAATAACTCTAAAAACATGAATTTCATGCAACTTTGTTATTATAGCACCTTTGAATATATTTAAATTATAAACCATATTTAATATAAAATTACTCTGTTTGAAATTTAGGAAGACAGATCTATACCCCCCCAAAAAACATATAAAAAGTGTTTACAAAATGTGACTTGAGTGGGAATTTCTAATGAGAATGTGAGTTTAATGGAACTGTCTAATGGGAATAAATGGGAATGTCTAATTAGAAAATGTTTTCTGTTGCAATTAAAATATTAGTAAACTTTGATCAAAACAGTGGTTAAATGAATCTAAAATATTTTTAAATGTTTTCCTTAAGTGTACCCATTTTTATTTACAATGTAATCAATTAATCAACAGGGAAAATAGAAAACATACAAATAATAGAAATTGATACCGTTTTGTAAGTTATATATTTCAATATAGAACATAAAGAATTTTAGAAATGTGATTGTTTAAATATATTATTTTAAAAACTAAATATATGTTTCAAGTTTAGTTTTCATCTACACAATATCAATTTCAATCAAAATACTTGTTAAAACAATTATATTGCAGAAAACACACTGTATTTCAACTCATCAGTTAATCTACTTATAATTTATACAGTAAGCTTAAAAACTACGAAAATGGTCTTTAACATTTCCTATCTTTCTACTATTTTCATTCTAATATCACTGAGACCCCAAAAACTCTACCAGAGAACTCCTACAGCTGATAAACAACTTCAGCAAAGTGGCTGGATAGAAAATTGACGAAAAACAAAAACAAACAAACAAACAAAAAACATCAGTAGCCCTCCTGTATTCACACACACACACAAAAAAAAATGGTCTGAAAAGAAATTATGGAAACAACACCCTTCACAATAGCCACAAAGGGCATAAAGTACCTTGGTGTGTTTCTAACCAAGCAAGTCAAATACTTGTATGAAAAAAACACTTTTAGTCTCTGAAGAAAGAAATAAAAGAAGATATCAGAAGATGGAAAGACCTCTCATGATCAAGGCTTGGCAGGGTTAACATAGTAAAAATAGTCATCTTACCAAAAGCAATCTACAGAGTCAATGCAATCCCAATCAAAATTCCAAAAGAATTCTTTACAGATATTGAAAGAAAAATTCTCAACTTCATATGGAATAACAAGAAACCCAGAATCGCTGAAACAATTCTCTATGTTCTCTATAATAAAAGAGGTATCTGCAACCCTGACCTCAAGCTGTTACTACAGAGTAACAGTAATAAAAAATGAATGGTAATTACATAGAAACAGGCTGGTGGATGAATGGATTCGAATAGAAGACCCAAAAATAAATACATACACTTGTGGACACCTGATTTTTGTCAAAGTTGTCCAAACAATACAATGGAAAAAAGATAGCATCTTCAACAATCTGTGCTGCTTTAAATGGATATCTACATGTAGAAAAATGAATATAGATTGATACTTATCAACCTGCACAAAACTAAAGTCCAAGTGGATCAAAGATCTCAATAAAAAATTAAACACACTAAACCGGGAAGAAAAAAAGGTAGGGAAGAGCCTTGAACTCATTAGAACAGGAGACAACTTCCTAAAGAGAACACCAATAGCATAGGCTCTAAGATCAACAATTAATAAATGGGACCTCAGGACTGGGTGCAAAGTCCTCCTCTGTGGCATGGCAGGGCTGCTCCTCCCTCGGAGGGGACTAGTGAGAGGTCAAAGAGCCAGCCATTGAGTTCATGTTAGAAATAGTCTCTATTCTCCTTACTAGGGAACCCACTTGGATACTGAGTTACCATGGGGTACATCCAAGAAGAGGTTCTAGGTTATATCCATACATGGTCCTTGATTGGAAAAACAGACTTATAAAAGAACCTTGTGCCCAAATATATTTGGTCCTTGTGGAGCTCCTGTCCTCTCTAGATCATATTAACTTCCCCTTCTTTCATATGATTCCCTGTACTCTGCCCAAGGTTTCGTTATGCTTCTCAGTATCTGCTTTGATACACTGCTAGGTAGAGTTTTTCAGAGGCCCTCTGTAGTAGGCTCCTGTCCTGTTGCTTGTTTTCTCCTACATCCAGTGCCCATCTTCATTGTCTTTCTGAGTGAGAATTGGTCCTCTTACCCCGGGTCCTCTTTCTTGTTTGTATTCTTTAGGTGAATCGATTTCAGTATTTTTATCCTATCTTATATGTCTATATAAGTAAGTATATACTTTGCAGCCAGTCCTGAAGATACCTGATAAACCAGGGTCAGATGAAAGGGGAGGAGGTCCTTCTCCATCAGTGAACTTGGAAAGGGGCAGGGAGGAGATGAGGGAGGGAGGGTGGGATGAGGAGGAAATGAGGGAGTGGGATATACCAGGGATAGAAAGTTATAAACTGTAACTAATATAATAAATAAATAAATATTAAAAACAAAACAAAATAAATGGGAACTCATGAAACTGAAAACTTCTTTAAAGCAAAGGATACTGTTGTTAGAAAAAACGACAGCCTACAGACTTAGGAAGGATTTTAACCAACCCTATATCTGACAAAGGGCTTATATCCAGAATATGTAAAGAACTTACAAAGTTAAAAAGAAACAAATCAAGTAATCCAATTAAAAAATGGGGTACAAAGCTAAACAGATTTCTCAATAGAGGAATATCTAATGGCAGAGGAACACTTAAATGCTCATTATCCTTAGCCATTAGGGAAATGCAAATCAAAACGACCCTGTGATTTCACCTTACACCCATCAGAATGGCTAAGATAAAAAACTCAAGTGACAACATATGATGGACAGGATGTGGAGAAAGGGGAACCCTCCTCCACTGCTGGTGGTGTAAACTTGTGCAACTACACTGGAAACCAGTCTGACACCTTCTCAGACAATTAGGAATAGTGTTTCCTCAAGATCCAGCTATACCACTCCTAGGCATATATCCTATAATGCTCAAATATACAACAAGGACATTTGCTCAACTGTTTGTAGCAGCTTTATTTGTAAGAACCAGAAGCTGGAAACAATCCATAGGTCCCTAAGATCAAGAATGGATAAAGAAATTGTGGAACATTTACACAATGGAATAACATTCATACAATTAAAAACAAGGATATCATGAAATTTGAAGGCAAATGGTGGGATCTAGAAAAGATCAGCCTGAGTGAGGTAGCCCAGAAGGAGAAAGACACATATGGTATATATTCACTTGTCAGTGTATATTAGACACATAATATAGGATAGTCTTAATAAAATGTGGACACCTAAAAAAGGCAAACAAGATGCAGACCATGGGTAAAATTCTCAGTTCACATTCAGAAAGGCAAACTGGGTGGACATCAGAAGAGGGAGAAAACAGGGAACAGGATAGGAGCCTACCACATAGAGACTCTGAATGACTTTACCCAGCAAGGTATTAAGGCAGATGCTGAGACTCATAGTCAAACTTTGGTCTGAATGCAGGGAATCTTTTGAAAGAAGGAAGAGACAGAAAGTTTGGTAGGGGACAGGATCTCCAGAAGTAGAGCAAAAATTAAAAAAAAAAATCTGGTTACAGGGTTCTTTCTGAGACTGATATTCTAACTAAGGACCATTCCAGAAGATATCCTAGAACTCCTGCACAGATGTAGCCTGTCACAGCTCGGTGTCCTAGTGGTTTCCCTAGTAATGGAAACAGGAACTGTCTCTGACATGAACTCACTGGTCTGCTTTTTGAAAACTCTTCCCCACTGAGGGTGGTGCAGCCTTACTAGGCCACAAAGGAAGACAATGCAGCCAGTCCTGGTGAGAACTATTAACTAAGATCAGCTGTTCGGGAAGGAGGACCTCTCTTATCAGTGGACTGGAGGAGGGGCATGGGAGGACAAGAGTGAGGGTGAGTTTGGGAGGGGACTAGGAAGGAGGCTACAGCTGGGATATAAAGTGAAAAAACTATAAATAATAAAATAAAAAATAAATTTTAAAAATACATCACTGAATAGAAAACAGTAGTATCACAATTAAAGTTCAACGTAATCTTTGTGCTTGCAAAGGAAAAATGTGTTAATAATGACAGCTAAGTTAAAAGACACACCAAATCAAATTGTTAAAAAGCAGTGCTACACATACATTTGTCCTCTTTATCCTTTGCGAAAAATCACCAGTACTTCCTATTTTGTTCTCAAATGTAAAAATTCCATTAAGCATAAAGAACTAATAGTTGAAAGATAATTAATGGCCAAAAATACAATCGATTTTCATGTATGGGACTTTAAAACACTGCAGTCTCATCCATTATTGGTTTACATGGGTAAATATTTTTTAGGACAAAGAACTATAAATAAATCAATTTAGAAATTCTTTTCTGTAAAAGTTGTATTTATTTCCTCTGAGGAGTGGATGAAAGGATAGCCATACTCAAGCTTTACTAATACATGGCTTAGACTGAGGCTAGATCATTTCTATCTAACTATCTTTAGGCCTAGACCTGGATGCTTCTAGCCTCTGTAAAATCTAACCTAGGCCTAGAATGTTTTCAGGCTCATAGATTTACCACTGAGCAAACTCACCCTTTCTGCTTCTTTCTGAACTCTGGCTGTCTGGTTCAACTCAGCTCTTCTGGCTCAAACTTCTCACCAAGCTCACTGATTCAAATTGGCTTGTATCTGCTTCTCACTGAATTTCTCTGCCTGGAAAAAAAAAACTGCTTCTAAACTTCATCAACTGAACAACACTTACTGTAGAAACTTAATGGAACTGCATTAACTAAGCTGAACTGCATTGAATTTAACTCTCTTTTGGAGTATCCTATCTCCAATTCATTCTGTCAAAGCATTCTCTGATTCATCACTATGTATGACCCTTAATTAGATGTTTTGTTTGTGATTAAAGGTGTGTACTAAACACATGTCTATATTCCAGCCAGAGACATTAAAGGTATGCATTCCAGTCTGAGGCAGTAAAGTTGTGAATTCCAGCCCAATCACACAGACCTAGAAGGACTTTAGATATAATCCCTTGCCAAAGCAGTAATATTGTAGGAATAAAATTCCTATACACCTTTCTCACAGTGGGACTTTCTAAAGAGAGTGTCATAGCTCTACAAATAAAGTCTCTAGTTTGATCTTGTAGAATGACAACGCTCAAAAGCTATTGAGAAATCGTTTAAAGGTCCACTTGTTACTATCATTTTTGGGGGGGGAGTTAGTAATTACTGTGTGAAATAAATTTTTATTAAGTTTTTATTTTTATACTAATTACACTTTATTCACTTTGCTTCCCAGCTCTAGTCCCTCCCTCATTTCTCCCCAATCCCACTCTCCTTCATCTCCTCCCATGCCCCTCTTCAAGTCCACTGATAGGGGAGGTCCTCCTCCTCTCCATCTGACCCTAGCTTATCAGATCTCATCAGGACTGGTGGCATTGTCCTCCTCTGTCTTCCAGCAAGGCTGCTTCCCCCATACAGGGAGGTGATCAAAAAGCCAACCACTGAGTTCATGCCAGAGACAGGGGTCCTAGGTTATCTCCATGCATGGACCTTGGTTGGAGTATCAGTCTCAGGAAAGACCCCTGTACCCAGATATTTTGGTTCTGTTGCTCTCCTTGTAGAGCTCCTCCTGTCCTCTCCAGATCTTACTATCTCCTCCTTCTTTCCTAAGATTTCCTGTACTCTGCCCAAAGTTTGGTTATGAGTCTCAGCATCTCCTTTACACTGCTGGGTAGAGTCTTTCAAAGGCCCTCTGTGGTAGGCTCCTATCCTGTTTCCTGTTTTTTCCTTCTTCCAATATCCATTCCATTTGTCTTTCTAAGTGAGGACTGATCATCTTACCCTGGGTCCTCCTTCTTGCTTAACTTCTTATTTAGTATCTTAAAATAATTTTTCCTTCTTTTATACTAAGTAACCATTAAGAGATATTCTTATTAATGTCCTAAAAGTTTCAATACAATGTAATTATTAAAAAGGTACTTCCCTTTAGTTCTCAGACTGCGTAAAAAAAAAAAAAAAGGAAAGCACTGGTCATCATGACACAACAACTAAAAATGTATTTACACAATAATTTCATACAATGGTCTCATGAAGCTACAGTAGTATATCATATGACATTTGAACTCTTCATTCACTTTCTTAGGCATTGTTGTTTAAATTAAAATTATATTAAGATGGCAGATCCTAAAAATGTCCACATATAGTATATCTTACTTCCTGTAGAACATTTACTTTAGGAGTATATTAGGTTTGCTAGACTTTTGCATTTTATGAAACAATTTGAATATAATAGTTCATTAATCAAGAAGAAACAGGTAAATCTTACATAAATCAGCTACATGTGAATGACATGTGCAAGATTAAAGTTTACTTTTGTATATCTGCAACAAGAGTTTATAAATAGATATGTTATAATATCTATGTGATTTTAATTATTAATCAAATCATTATACTTAATGTCATTATTATCAAGTATGTAATTTTTTAGCCAACAAATCAAACATTTCAGTTTAATGAAATATAGAAAGTTCATGTTCCTCACAAAAATGGAAAACAGATGCCCATGATTTCCTGAATAAAATGCATTTTTTCAGGAAACAGAAGGGAATGTATGTTAAAAAAGAATGATACACATACATTATTATGTAAAATGCCTGAAAACATCTCCAACATTCTTAATTCACTACAATATTCCGATTAGCATTTTAAATACATATGACCTAATTCTTTTCAAAATGTACTTTACAAAAGCTATTGTATTTACACCACCGATTATCTAGTAAGAAGAGATTAATTACATAAACTATAAACTATGTAATTTTTAAACAAGATAGTATTTGTGTTAAAAGAACTTACCATCATCAGAACTTAAACTACTATCTAAATATTAAATATTTGCGAACGATATTAACATGAAATGCTAACTAAAACATTAATCGCTTCTATCATCATATCAAGGAGCACTTCAAATACCATTAATTTTAACATACAGATGTAAGCATGATAACATTCACATACTCATGTCTTTCTAGGTAAATACACAATTTAGAATTTGAAAGGAAAATTTAAAAGCATATATCATAGATATACCCTCTTTTATATTCCCATCCTAAACGAAAATTTAATGTGTGATTTTTGTGTATTTGTTTCAATTGTAATTAGTGTTATTAAGGCATAATGTCATTAAAGAACGTGTAATAAAGACAAGTCTTGTTATTTTCTTTTCAAATAAAAAATAGTGTATACTATATCTGAGCTGTCCAATTCTTTTTATTAAAAATTAGTTAATCCAAAAGCACTTTGAAAAAGATTATATTTTCAAAAGTCCAATTACTCAGAATAATGCTGTAAATTCAAAATTTTATGTAAGTCATTAAATTTAATGTTATATGTTTATGACAGTCCATGTTTACTGTAATAATTTCAATAATTAAATTGCTAGAAAAATATGATTATAATCAAGACTTGATATTATTTTACTATTTTACATTGTACAAAAAATTTAAAAGCAGAGATTAGAATAGTGAGTTTCTCAGCAGAAATGTTAATACATGTTTTCAATATGCTGGTTTATTTATTTCCTTTATTTTTTTGTTGCTATTTTGATTTGGTTTGTTTTAAAATTGTTTCTACCCTGGATAATTTTCAGAGGGTAGCTGAGATGGATACCTCACCTTTATTTCCAAACTCTAAGAGACAATATTTTAACTCTTCAGTGATTGCACAGGAATAGTAATTCCATTTATCACAAATGACATACCACCCATCAATATGTACACAAAGAAGGCATAGCATTACATCACAGTTACTAACAGAGCCAGCAATGAAGGCAATGTGAAAGAATTAGCTAGAGCAATGCATTTTTCTTCCAGTAATTTTAATTTAGCTTAAATTTTTTGGGTGTCAACTTACCATGAAAACTCATGGTTACATGGGACTTCATTTTTAAGATTGTTTTTGTTTAGCTTGACTTTGTAAAGAAACACAAATTACAAAGTTAATGTTCTTGGCCAACTTTTGTAATCAAAATTCAATGAAATATTTTGGAAAGGAAATGAAATTATTCCTAGAAAGTTATATCTCACAGCAGATTTCAATTGTTGATGTTCTGAAATCAGTCTAGGGCAAAAAAAAAATATGATGGTATCAAAATCAGATGACTGAGTTGTAGTATTTCATCAAGCATGCTTTGGGGCTATGACTGATATGTACAAAATCAATGCTACTAAATTCAACAACAGTGATAAGCAATCTTATCTAGTCTAACTTAGTCTAATATCTTATCTATAGCATGCTTCTGTTCATGGATGGTAACTGTCCAATCAATATTCTGAATGTGTATTGTGAAATATGTTGTTATTGTGCATATGTACACTTCTGTGTTCTAGTGCACATCTGCACTTGTGGGTACCAGATGTGGAAGCTATATGGTAATATTTGAAGTCTTTCCTGTACTTTTCTCCACTTGTATTTCATGAAAGATCATATGCCAATGAACCTGAATCTCAGTAGTTTGGCTGGACAAAGTGGCTAAAGAGCTTCAGGAATTTGCTTTCTCTGTAAGCTCTAAAAACTCTGGGGTTGAAAAATTGCCATTGTGGAGTTGTTATTATTATTATTATTATTATTATTATTATTATTAATGTATTATGAGCTCTGAACTTGGTTCCTTATATTTGATCCATGGACTCCTAACCCACTGAGCCATCAAACCTTCACCTAACTACATATTTTACTTTATCTGGAAGAGTTTGAGAATGCTTCAACTCAAATCACAGAATTTCATGGAAAAATTTTGGGGCATTGTAGTGGAAAAAAAGCACTACAAAAATATATGCTTACGACATTTAATAGTTAGATGGCTGAGGTAGCACAGCCTTTAGTCTCAGCATTTGAGAGTCATAGCCTGGTAGTTCTCAGGGAATTCAAGGGGAGCCTTTAATATATAGTGAATTCCAGGACAGCCAGGGTTATGCAACTCATATAGACTGTACCTCAAAAGAAAAAGAAAGAAAGAAAAAAGGAAAGAATGAAGCAAGGAAGAAATGATGGAAAGAAAAGAACAGAAGAAAGGGAAAAAGAAAGAAGAAAGCATGGAAGGAGAGAGAAGAGTGGGAAGGAAGGGAAGGAAGAAAAGAGGAACAAAGAAAGAAGGAAGGAAAGAAAGGAGGAACAGAGTCAGAGTGGGAAGGAATGAAGGAAGGAAATAAGGAAGAAAGCAAGCAAGGAAGTAAGCATGGATGGAAAGGAAATAAGTAATAAAAGAATGAAGAGAAGATGATGAAAGAAAGGGAAGAAGGGAGCAAAGGTAGGAGGGAGAAGAGGAAACAAGGAATGAAAGAAGGCAGAAAAGAAAAGGACAAAAAGACAATGAATGGTAATATAAAAGGCCCTTAAAATGGTGCCGTTACTCTAATTATATTCCCTTTGCTCATTTATTGCCTTCTATGTATTATTTGATAAATAGACATATTTATAATCAAGACTGTACTTCTCAAATGCATATTTTATGTATAAATTAATAAATCTGATTCTAAAATAACTATTTACTTCTAAAATTTTCTATGGTCACACAAAATTAAAAACAGATCTAGTTAATGATATTAATAGACGTTAATCTATAGAAATTGCACAATTAAATTTCACACTTTAGAGATCCAAAATGGCTGCCAAGAGAGGACACCCTGTCTGAGGAGTAGGACAGCAGAAACAATGCAGCGAGCAGGAGACTGAACTCTGGGACCTAAAACACCAGCATTTGTGATTGCCAGGTGAGTAGAACTCCTATGGCAAGGAAATCAACTGGGAAAATCCTAGGGACACCCATTATACCTCAGAAAAATCTCCGGGTGACCAGCGGCGCACAGCTCTGATCTGAACTAGCAGTCGCACTGGGTGCCCACAGACACAATACCAGACTGGGTCTCAGCCTCTGGGCAAGACGGAGGAGGAATCAGATACCTTTTTGACTGACCTACACTCTGCGGGTCTGCTAATAACCACCTCAGTCCCTGTATGAGTCCACGGGCCAGTCAGAGAAAGACCCAGCTAGCATACAGCAGGCACACACCAATCGCCTCGGCTGGAAACCACCTCAGTCGTCCGTGTGTGTGTGTGTGTGTGTGTGTGTCCACAGGCCAGGCTGGGAAGGACCTGGGTTCTGCTCATACCAGCAGGCATTCAGCAGGTGCACACCAATCTCGTCCACCAGAAACACCTCAGACTGAGAGGGCCTAGGAGACAGTTTTAACCAGCCTGCATGCCGGGTCTGCCAGTGACCACCTCAGTCCTTGTGTGTGTCCACGGGCTGGTGTGAAAAGGCCTTGGGCACCATTTCAAACAGGCCTGCATACAGTGGATGCACACAGCCCAGCAAAGCCTGCAACCAATCCAGACCCACTGTGTGTGCCCCAAAAACCATCTCAGACCCTGGGGCACAGCCCCTAGCCCTGAAGGAGGCGCCAAGTCTCCAGTCCAGGGGAGAGGCCTTAGCAGCAAGCCCAGGGCTGAGTGCAGAGCCCCCAGCTGACAACTCGAAATGGGACACTCAGCATCTAGCACAGAAAGAGGAGCAAAGCCGCCAGACCAGAAGGGTGACCAGCCTGCAGTGCTCACAGCTTCTAGCAAAGAGCACAAAGCCAGGCACACAGAGCCCACAACAGAGTTCAACTGAGACAAGAACACACTGAAAAACCACCAGAACACCCTGATCTTCTTGAAGAATACTCCTGACACAAGAGATTGACAATTCCAGTCTGAAGTTCAGCCTTAAAGCACAAACAGCTCCTTGATTATATACAAACAAATGCCCAGAAACTAGAGAAAGAACTCACCCAACAAAAATCAGGACACCATGGCCCCACCAGAAACACCCAAAAGCAGTGGAGATTTTAATTCAGCGGAGACACGGAAAATTATGTTAAAGTTATGATATGCAGATATTGGAGGAACAAAAAGAGAGACAAAAACAGGAAATGAACAAGGCCCTAAAAGAAATGGAGAAGAATTTAACTGCCCACATAGAGGAACAATTAAAGATAAACAGAGAGGAAACAACCAATAGAGGAGACAGAGTCAATCAGTTGAAGGAAATCGTACAAAGCATGAAAACGAAATTAGAAACTATAAAGAAGACAAAAAGGGAGAAGAACCTGGAACTGGAGAACTTAGAGAAAATATCAGGAACCACAAATGTAAGAATCAACAATAGAATACAAGAGATGGAAGAGAGAATCTCGGGAGCTGAGGATACACTGGCTGTAATGGACTCCTACCTCAAGGAAAAAAGAAAATCAGAAAAGTCCCAAGCACAAAATATCCAAGAAATTAAGGATTCCATCAAAAGACAAAACCTAAGAATAATTGGAATAGATGAAAAAGAAGACTCCAGGTTCAAAGGACCAGAAAATATTTTTAAGAAAATCATAGAAGAAAATTTTCCCAACTTAAAAAAACAAATGACCATCAACATACAAGAAGCATACAGAACACCAACTAGACTAAACCAGAAAAAAATACCGCTTGTCACATCATAGTCAAAACACTAAACCTAAAAAACAAAGAGAAAATATTAAAGGTAGCAAGGGAAAAGGGTCAAATAACATATGAAAGTAGACTGATCAGACTCACACCAGACTTCTCATCAGAAATTATGAAAGCCAGAAGGGCATGGGCAGAAGTCATGCAGTCTTTAAGGGAACACAAATGCCCACCAAGACTACTATATCCAGCAAAGCTTTCAATCAACATAGATGGAGAAAACAAAATTTTCCATGACAAAACAAAATTCATGCAATACCTACACAGGAACCCAGCCCTAAAAAAGCAATTAGAAGGAAAACTTCAGTCCAACGGAAACAACTACACCAAAGAAACCATAGGATACAGATAATTTCCCAACGACAACAACA
>CM053742.1:66539180-66571267 GCA_028658305.1 Pachyuromys duprasi
AATATCCAGTATATATAAAGAACTCAAGAAGTTAAAAAGCAAGAAACCAAGTAATCCAATTAAAAAATGGGGTATGGAGCTAAAAAGAGAACTGACTGTAGAGGATTATAGAATGGCAGAAAAACACTTAAAGAAATGCTCATCATCCTTAGCCATCAGGGAGATGCATAGCAAAACGACCCTGAGATTCCACCTTACACCCACCAGAATGGCTAAGATCAAAAACTCTAGTGACAACACATACTGGAGAGGTTGTGGAGAAAGAGGAACTCTCCTCCATTGTTGGTGGGAATGCACACTTGTACAACCACTCTGGAAATCAATTTGGCGCTTTCTTAGACAATTAGGAATAGTGATTCCTCAAGACCCAGCTATATCACTCTTAGTCATATATCCAAAAGATGTAGGAGAAAACAAGCAACAGGACAGGAGCCTACCTCAGAGGGCCTCTGAAAGACTCTAACTAACAATGAATGAAAGCTGATATTAAGACTCACAAACAAGCCATCGTCAGAGTGCAGGGAATCATGAAAAAAGGGGGAGTTAATAAGACGTGGCAAGGAAAAGGGCTCCACAAATACCAAATAGATCAGGGCACAGGGGCCTTCTATGAGACTCTTTCTCCAACTGAGGACCATGTATGGATAAGAACAATATCCCCTGCTCAGATGTGGCCCACAGTAGCTCAGTACCCTACTGGGTAACCTAGTAAGGGAAACAGGGACTATTTTGTTCATGAACTCCTTGGCAGGCTTGTCAAACGCCCCCTCCCCCTCCCCCTCCGGAGGGAGAAGCAACCTAATTAGTTCCCAGGGGAGGACATTGCAGCCAGGCCTGAAGAGAGATGATAGACTAGGGTCAGATGGAAGGGGGAGAGGTCCTCCCCTATAGGTGGACTTGGAGGGGGGCATGGAGAAGATGAGGGAGGAATTGGGAGAGTGGGAGGGAATGAGGGAGGAGGCTGTGGCTGGGATACAAAGTATATAACCTGTGATTAATATTAAAATAAATAAATTACTTATAAAAGAAGAATATTTTCTGAAGAACCGTGAAGAATGTAAATATTTAACTAGTAACCTAAAATGAAGATACTTCCCTATTTCTTCGTGTATCTAGAAGATCAGCATGGCCATGACTTCATTTTCTTAAACTATTTTAGCATTTTACGAAGAGAATGCAAGTTTAAGGAACCAATATTATTTTGACTTCATGATTTTAAAATGAATCTCTTCATTGTTGAGAGCAGGTGGCATAAAAGCATAAGAAAGATGTAGTGAAAAAAAAGAAAGATGTAGTGGATATGTTAGTATCAGTTAATTATATTTGCCATCTAAAGATTTGGTCATATGAAGCTAGGACTCACAAAACCATTTATACTCAGAGATGCTTATCATTTTTGAAAAAGGTTTCCTATGAGGCAGGCACCCCATGCATTTCTGATTCTTATGAATAAGATGGTAAGGTAGGTAGTCCAATAATCTTTATTATGCAGTTTTCCAGTATGCACTGTAGCAAAAAAGCATCACTCTAGCACCTACAGACAAAATTGCCCTTATTTTAAGAATCAGTCTGTAAGAATTTTTTCTAACTTAGCATTCATTTTGCACTATTTACCAAATTTAAATGAATTCATATTCTTGTTTGAAAGTTCTGTGCAATATGTTTATTTTGATCCTTCTTAGAATTCAATGCTCTTTATAATCCTATATCAAGTGATAATGAGAATAATAAATTAGAAGGATTACTTAAAAAGTTGGATTACCTACCGGTCGGGCATGTACACACACAGGGGTCTTGAAAGTTGTCACTGGATAGTTGCACTCAGAAACACTATAGGGATCAGAACTGCTGGAGGAGCACTTGGAGATGGAATCACAGCCAACGAAAGTATTATCAAGTGGCAGTTCCTGAATGATGTGGTGCTTTGAGTTCAGGGGTGTTTCAGGCTGGATCTGGAAGGCAGGCTGAGGAGAAGCAGATTTATAGTGTCGAGCCAAATCAGGGCTTTCAGGCTTGAAGGTAGTAGGTGTAGTGCCCCAGTTGTACTTGCCCATGGTTTGCTCTTCCAGCTCAATGGGAAGGTCTAGTGTTACATTATTTCTATCATTTTCAGCATCATCTGGCTTTGCTTCTTCAATAGTAACAAAATTAAGCAGCAGGTTCTTGGGGGCATGCTTTTTCTTTTTCTTCTTCTTCTTCATCATAATCATCTGCCTGTTTTCTGGGTTTGGAGTAACCCATTCAGAATTCTGTTTGTTTTTCTGAGAAGCCTTAAGGTGTGGTGATTGGCGGCATCTTACTACAGCAGTTATGAAAATCACTAGAACTACAGTTATGGTGCCAGCAACAATGGCAACCATGATCTTGACATAGTCAGAGGTTGGTAAGGTTACATTAGTTGTTTCAGTATTTTGAGTTGCAGGCGAGTCAATGCTTTTGCGCACCAGTTCATAAACCACTGTATCATTGGGCACTGACTCATTCACAAATAGGTTGACATTTACAACACTGAAGAGAGAATCAGGTTGTCCTAAATCCTTAGCTTTGACTATCACTCGGTGTAAACCAATATCTGAAACAACACATTTCTCCTTCAATGTGATGTTGCCTGATATTTGTTCAATCATAAAGAGTCCTTTTAGGTTTCCTCCAATAATGCTGTAACGCAGCTCTGCATTCATTCCAGTGTCATTATCAATTGCAATAACCTTGAAGACAACTGTACCGGGATTTGTAGATGGCAGAACCCATTGAAAGGAATAATTGGAAGGAGGGTCAATGAAAACTGGTTTGTTATCATTGACATCAACCACATTTATGGTTACTTTAGCCGTTGAAGAACGTGATACCCTACCACCATCCTCAGCCTTTACATAGAAAGTGTAGGATTCTTGTTTTTCTCTGTCAAATGAAATATTTGGCCTGATAACACCAGTCTGTGGATCAATAGTGAACTGATCATTCACATCTAAGATGGAGAGCGTAACTGCAGAATTCTCTCCATAATCAGGATCAGTCACAGTTATTAGCCCTACTGTGCCATGTCTTGGAAGGTTTTCAGGAACATAGAAGTTATACTCATGGTGAGTGAAAATTGGACTGTTATCATTCTGGTCAAGAACGGTCACGAAGACAGTAGCATTAGACATTAAGGGTGGAATACCATTGTCCTGTGCCAGTACTGTGAAGTAATATTTTTCCTGTTTTTCTCTATCTAGTTTCTTCACAGCAGTCAGAATGCCTGTATGACGATCCAGGTTGAATTCAGGTGGTGCATCAAAACCTAGCAGGTAGTTTATTTCAGCATTGCGTTCACTATCTGCATCTGTTGCACTGATTTTTGTCAACTGTGCACCAGGAGTGTTATTTTCTAGAACAGAAAGATTTATAAAAGACTGGGTGAAAACTGGAGCATTGTCATTTTCATCTTTTACTTTAATCAGAAGCATGGATGACTGATTCAGAGGAGGTTTACCAGAATCAGCAGCCAATAATTTGATGGCATATTCTCTTGTGGACTCAAAGTCAAGAAATGCAGCAGTCTCCAAGAGAAACTGATTGTTGAATACTGGCCTTAATCTAAAAGGGACTTCATGATCTGTGAAGCATGTTACCCTACCATTATGTTCAGAATCCTTGTCCATCACAGTTATGAGAGCAATTTTAGTGTTAAGTAATGCATTCTCTGAAAGAAGCACAGTGCCATTGGTTGGACTGATGATGTATCTTATGTCAATTGATGGGACATTATCATTGATGTCTGTAACATTTACCAGCACCATGGCTCTTGCTGGTGTTGATCCACCATCAGTTGCCAAGACCAATAACTTGTGGCTTGGTGATGCTTCCCTGTCCAGTGGTTCTTTGACAGTGATAAGTCCAGTGGTAGTGTTAAGGTGAAACAGTCTCTTAGCAATGTTGGAGACTAGATTGCTGAAATAAAAGTGAATTCTGGCATTTTCACCTATGTCAGCATCTGTGGCGTGGAGCTGTGTCACTGAAGAACCTACAGGAGCATTTTCTGGTATGGTGACTTCAATTTCCTTTTCCATGAAGATTGGCCGGTTGTCATTTGTATCAGCAACACTTACTTGTAATATAGCTGTACTAGATCTTTGAGGAAAGCCACCATCTTCAACTTTTACTTTCATCACATATGTATCCTTCTCTTCTCTATCTAATTCCTTTTGTACAATCAACTGTGGCATCTTGTCTCCTTCTGGTGTTTCAATGACATCAAGATCAAAAATATTTTGACCCTGCAAAACATGGAATGATACAAAATTTAAATTTTATTAATATAAGATACCATATTTATGATTAAATTACAGTTATACTAAACCATGTAATGAGAATGATTTTCAGTTTCTAATATCCACAAGACATGAGGATAGCCTCAGCAACAGATACCAGAAGATCTCAGTTCTGAATTTCCATTTTGCCTAGTTAACACTGTGACTTCAAGCAAGTTATTAAATTCTTTAATACACTTAATGTGTAACATCTTTTGGTAGTAAAGGAAGTTTTTTCATTACCAAATTCTATTATTATTATTATTATTATTATTATTATTACTGTTTGCAATTTATTCCCTTTGTATCCTGGTTGTAGCCCCCTCCCTTTTATCCTCTCACTCCCACCCTCCCTCCCTCTTCCTCCCTTATCCCTCTCCCTTAGTCCAATTATAGGGGAGGTTCTTCTCCCTTACTGCCTAACCATAGCCTATCAGGTCCTATCATCACTGCCTGGATCCTCTTCCTCTGTGGGCTGGCTAAGCTGCCACAATAAGCAGAAGTGATCAAGGAACAGGGAACCAAGTTTATGTCAGAGACTGTCTCTTCTCCCCTGACTAGGGGACCCATATGTATACTAAGCTGTATATGGGTAAATGTAGTTTATTACACAAATTATTTGTGTGCCCAAAAGAAATGTCTAGGACTTTTAAAAGAATTGTCCCTTTCAAAAGATAATGAAGCTATTACTGATTATTTCGCTTTTAACTCACTTTAAAGTATGCTTTATTAGATTTTGGTACTATAAATGACATTGATTTCAGACACATAAAATTGCCACTTCGAATTAATGTCAAGAACCTTTATTTTATGAACTTTAAAAAAATCTCCCAGATGGAGGAGCAGCCTTACCAGGCCACAGAGGAAGACAATGCAGCCACTCCTGATTAGAGCTGATAAAAGAGGATTAGAAGGAAGGAGAGGAAGACCTCCCCTATCAGACATGGGGAGGGGCATGTGTGAAGAAGAGGGAGGACAGGTGGGATTGGGAGGGGAGGAGGGAGGGGTTTATGGGGGATATAAAGTGAATAAAGTGAAATTAATAAAAAAATAAAAACCACAACAAAAAACAAATTGAATAAATTGTAATAAATGATAATAAAAATTAAAAAAGAAAAAAATATCCTTTATTACAAAATAATTTTAAATTCATTAGTGATATTTCAATTTATTTCAAAAATGAGTTTAGAGTCGCAAACTCAAGCCAGACAAACAAACAAAACCCGGTAAAATAAGTAAAATGTTAAACTTGATTAAGACTTTTCCTTGCAAAAATCAAAGGATCAAAAGTTGATCTTGAAGTGAAAATCTCTGGAGACATATTTTTGCTTTTTAAAAAATAAACGATATCATCACCAAATTTCGCCTATTTTTCTGGGAAAGAAATATCCCAATTACTATGGTAAATGTTTAAACATTTTTGACATTCATGTACCTAGCACCACGTCATTGCTTATTGGAATATAATAAATAACACTGTACTTTCAGTATCATAAATCTGGTATAGTTGCCCAGAAAATGTGTAGAATGCCAGTAAGTACTAAAAATAGATCCAAAGAGACTGGATTCTAAAACTGATTAAATAAAAGCATTTGGTCAGAAGATTGATGAAAAGTGATGGGGAGACTAAAATTTTCTTTCTAAGCCTTTACTACAGCTAGATTTATTAAAACAACAACATGATTTTTTAAAAATATGTTATCATACCTTATTCAATTTGTATCCTGGCTATGTCACCCTCCCTCGATTATTAAAGGTCTTTGGGACGGGCTCCTACATATTCTTTTTTATATCTTCTGGGATAAGAAATTACCTTTTAGGGTATAGAACACTTTGAAATAGACAAACTACAGTGATGTGTCCATCTCAGAAAACCATAGAGAAATATATTTAACACTCTCATTTAAAATAGAAGGTACTATAATGAAATTGCTTGCATTCCACTAAAATTGATTTTACTGTGTAAGCTGTCTAAAACTACTAGAGAAAATAATAACAATTGTTTATATATTCAATAGTGTGTTACCATTTATATTCTATGCACTATTTCTAGAGCCTTTCTTCCACCATTCACTTGCAGCACTGTCAAGAGAGATAGAACAAACCAAAATGGATTTTAAGCAAAATGGCTTAAGATTTCAGTCATATATATGTCAATAAGACAGAAGTCACAGAGTCTTTCCTACATTACATGCATAGTTAAGAAAGCAGAATAATGTATAAGAAAACGAATTATTTTTAACAATGAATTGAGCTAAAATATTCACCGTAATAGTGCTACTTTGGGTGAAATTATATAGCACTTAAAATACCATACATTTTCATTTTATTACCTGAATTTAACAGAACCTTTTTTGAACAAAATATTCACATAATATTATTCATCTTTTTCTTTTTCAGTGTTATTACAAAGAAAACTTCTTTTTACTGTACTATATTTTAAAGATTTTTAAATTATGAATAGATTGTAGTTACATTTTGGAAGGGAATAGATTTTTATTAAATTTTTATTTTTATATTAATTCCAATTTATTTACTTGGTATCCCAACTGTAGCCCCCTCCATCATTCTCTCCCAATTCTACCCTCCTTCCCTCATCTCCTCCCATGCCCCTCTCAAAGTCCACTGATAGGGGAGGATCTCCTCCATCTGACCATAGCTTATCAGGTCTCATCAGGACTGTCTGCATTCTCCTCCTCTGTGGCCTTGCAAATCTGCTCCTCACTCAGGTGGAGGTGATCAAAGAGCTGGCCACTGAGTTCATGTCAGAGACAGTTCCTGTTCCCCTTACTATGGAACCCTCTTGGATACTCAGCTGGCACGGGCTACATCTGAGCAGGGATTCCAGGTTATATCCATGAATGCTCCTTGGTTGGAGTATCAGTCTCAGAAAAGAACCGTGTACTCAGATTTTTTTGGTTCTGTTATGCTCCTTGTGGAGCACCTGTCCTATATTTTAAGAAATCCTTAAAAATGGAATATTTTTATTAATTAATGACTTTTGTGCCTATATCCTCCTGGTTACTAGAGTAAACCAAACATTACAAATTATTAATAACATAACTTCATTAAAAGGTTTTAATGTATTGTTATTTACACAATGCTACTACCGGAATGATGACATCACTGAAGATAACATATACAGGTTATTGTTTGACAACACATTAACAAATTAAATACTTTTATTGGATTCCTCTTCATTCATTTTTTTTTCTTGGTTCGTTCTTAGGTAATTTTGTCTATTCTTCACTAAATTTTGGAAATGTAGATTTTAATTTACAAAAGAAGTGAATAGCTTGGCATGTTGTTGCATGTATTTATACATAGTATTTAGAAGACTAAAACAGAATTTTGAGTTCAAGGTAACATGAGCAATATGTTGAGTTCCAGAGCAACAGAAAAAAAATATTGAAATGGTAAATTGTGATACGGACATAGAAAAGGAACAAATTTCCTAGAAGAAAACCCACAATATTTGATAAGTATGTATGCTAATTTCAAATTCTGATTCTCTCTTGTAATATTTGTTTCTGATGCCATCCTTTCCTTTCCAACTCTTTAGTTTCTAATATTTACAAGGATTAAGCATACTTACTTCTCTAAAAACATTCCCTAAGTAATTATTTGATACAGAAATTAAACAAAAGACAGATATTTTACTGTAAATTTTAATTTTTTATATTACATTTATTTATTTATTGTAATTTATTCACTTTGTGTCCCAGCTGTAGCCCCCCTGCCCCATCATCACCTCCCTAGCCTGCCCTCAATCCCTCTTCTCCTCCCTTGCCCCTTCCCAAGTCCACTGATAGGGGAGGCCTCCCTCTCCTTCCATCTGACCCTAGTCTCTCAGGTCTCATCCTGACTGGCTGCATTGTCTTATTCTGTGGCCTCTAAGGCTGCCTACCACCTCAGTGGGTGGTGATCAAAGAGCCAGCCATTGAGTCCATGTCAGAAACATCCCCTGTTACCCTTACTAGGGAACCAATTTGAACACTGAGTTGCCATGGGCAACATCTGTGTAGGGGTTCTAGGTCATATGCATGCATGGTCCTTGATTGGAGTATCAGTCTCACAAAAGATCCATGTGCCCAGATTTTTTTTTTTTTGGTACTGTTGCTCTCCTTGTGGAGTTTCTGTCCCTTCCATGTCTTTCTAACTCTCCCTTCTTTCATAAGATTCCCTGCACTCTGCTCAAAGTTTGGCTATCAATCTCAGTATCTGCCTCAATACTCTGCTAGGTAGAGTCATTCAAAGGACCTCTCTGGCAAGCTCCTGTCCTGTTCCTCATTTTCTCCCCCTTCCAATGTCTATCCCTTTGACTTTCTAAATGAGGTACCCAGGGTCCTCCTTATTGTTTAGCTTCTTTAGGTATAAAGATTTTGGTATGTTTATCCTATATTATATGTCTACTATGCACTTATAAGTGAGTATATATTATGTGTGTCTTTCTGCTTCTGGGATAGCTCACTCAGGATGAACTTTTCTAGGTGCCACCATTTGCCTGCAAATTTTATGATTTTCTTGTTTTTAGTTGCTGAGTAGTACTCCATTGTATAAATGTACCACAATTACTGTATCCATTCCTCAGTTGAGGGACATCTGGGTTGTTTCCAGATCCTGATTATTACCAGTAAAACTTCTATGAACATGGTTGAACAACTTTATGATCAAATTTTATTTGAAAGTGTTTTATGGAATGTATCCTTAAGTTTACAATTTTAATCCTTATATATTTATTTAAAATAATCTCATTCCTAATTGCTCCTAATCAGCCTTTTTTAATAGATATTCACTTGTTCAAAAATTAGGTGAACAGAATTTACCAGCAAGCAGAAAGGAAATACATTAAAGCACTGAACATTAATATTTAAAGTCCATTAAGTATGACCTAGCCTTCTTTGTCCAAAGAGGATACTGAGACTCACTGAAGGTGGGTGACTATTTTGCTATAATATCATGAATTTATAATGCAGCCAGATATGTATATCAAGGGTCAGGACTTCTAGTAAAATGGTTTCTGTATAAATTTATAGTTATTTCTCATGAGAGAGGCTCTTTGGATAATGACAAGATCTCTGTGTTATGAGGCGATCTCAGCATGTGGCAAACAGCAGGTAATTGCCATTTTAAAAAAGTTGCACAGTTTTAGGTATGCTTTTATTTTGTTAAATTTATTGTTATTTTTGGAGGTGGTATTGTTTTATTTTGTTTTCTTAGTTTATGTGGAGTTGGTGTTGTACTGGGTGTCTTTTTGTTTGGTTGTTTGAGAAAGAACTGTAAGTTGAATAGGAAGGTAATAGAGATGAAACAGAAGGACTTGATAGGAAAAACATGATTCAATATACTTAAATTGAGAAACTGTTTTAAATAGTAAAAGGAAATATAATAAATAGGAAAAAGAATCAGATAAGATCACCCTGATTTCAACAGTAAATAATCTTTTTATTTTGAATAATTTTACTGGCAATTCTAAAAATTGGCAAGAAAAGACTGAAATTCTGCTTCCTGATTCTGCAACATTGAGCTATTCTCACAGGTTTCTTTAAACCTGCATCTATCCTTTCTCTGTTCCCAAAAGGTCATTTTATTTACATCCCAGAATTCCAAGACTCAAGGGATTCTCCAGCCTTTTTCTCCAGAATATGTGGAACTACAGGCATGTCTCATGGACTCTCAACAATATGGCTGCTTAAACAAATGTTAACATCAGCTGGCATGCCAAATTGAATAGAGTGAATCTCATGGGCTCTCACCCCTACATGGAAAGCTATAGATAAGTATACTGCTGAGGTATGGAGAATTATTTTTCATCAGGGATGGGAATCCTAAATATTTTTTCAATCACAAGTGGCCAGACATAAAACCATATGAATACATATAATATTAAACAGACTCAGCAGGACACTCGATATATTTAACAATATATAAAACAAGTAAAATAGCATGTCACATATATGTAACTTACAACAATAAAATTCTTTTTTAAAAAAGAGGTCAGGAGGTTAAGAAGAGAAAGAGGAAGTAGGATGAGATATTAGAGGGATAAGAGGGGAGAAGGCAAAGTTATGTAATTATGTTTCAATTACAAAATATTTTGAAGGTTTCTTCCCTGTTCTTTTTAATACCTTTCTATTATTTCTGAAGTATAATGTTTTGTGAAAAAAGAATCTTTGCATTAAATATGTTAATTACTTAATATGAGTTGAATTCACAAAATAGAATTAACTATACCAGGTATGTAATTAGTAAAATATTTAACATTTTTATTTTTCTTAAATTTTTTCTTTCATTACTGCTTTCTTTTGTTTACAAGAAATTCTTTGTCTTCTATCAGCTATATGGCTGGAATGGATCCTCAGAAAAATTTCCTGTCTTCTTCTTCTTGCATTGTTGAGTATCCCTGATTGAAACATAGACATGTACTCAAACTGTTTGAAATGGTCCAGGCACTTCGTTTAAGGAGTGAGCCATAACTATAGAAGTAGATGGTTGAGAGGAGACTCTACTACTTGTATGCCCCCTCTACAAGTTCTCTTCTTCTTTTTTTCTTTTTCTTTTTATATAACCCCTTGCTCTGGTAGAGAAACATGGAGACATTTAGATCATTTCCCTTGATTCTTAGAAAACAGGTCCAGTTTAAGGATGATGCAATTTTGGCTTCCAACCTTCAGTGAACCTTCTCTATCACTCAGATCTTATCAAGGACATATGGTTTTACAATAAAATATTACTCTCTTTTTCTTTAGAAAAAATTATTTCAATAGAGAAAGTATATAAAATAATAAATTCTAGAATACCTTTAATCTGAAGTTACCTTTTAATCTGAAGTAATACCCTTAATCTGAAGTTTCATCTGCAATAAAACAGTAACTAATATAATGACTAATTTCATTTAAACTTTATGTTTAAGTCTGTTACTAAAGTATGAACTGAGTTTCAGTAGCATATAATGAAGTAACAATTAAATGTTTGTTTATTGATATTGAATTGTTAACATTCAAAATGCCTGAATACTGCCTCAGACATTCTGGTCAGGAAAGTTAGGAAGTAAGACACTATTTTCATAAGTAGAGAGCAGGACAAGATTTTCATGGTTTCCTGCTTAATATTACCGGTAACTCTTGTACAATCTTTAATCAAATTACAAAAATAAGCTTTCTAATGATGAAAAATCCTCCCTTTATTAATTGAGCTCTCATAATCCAGAGTTATACATAAACAAATATATTCAAATATAGCATTTTCATACATTTTCTGTTAATTTTGGAAAACATATAAGCAAAAGGTCCCATGTCTCTATTTTGGTAGCTTACAAAGAACACAATAACAACAAAAACAACAACAAATACCTAGATGCAGTAGTGAAGGCTGTATGTAGGCACTGATTCAACTTCATGTTCAGTGAGCTGTGGAGGTATGTTTTCTGTCGGTTTGAGGAGAGCAACCTATATTCTGAGCAACAGCCTCTGTTTTTTGAGGATTCCCATGTGATTTCTTTGGCCAACAACTCAATTAGGTGTAAGACAATCCATCTCCTGAACATTTAGTTTTGGGACAAGGGATAGCAAGGTAAGATTCTGACTCTCCCACTATTTGGTGATTTCATTTAGAGCACCTCCGTGTGTGTGTGTGTGTGTGTGTGTGTGTGTGTGTGTGTGTGTGTGCGCGCGCGTGTGTGTGTGTATAACTTCTATTGTATTAGGAATCCATATTTCCCCTTAAATGCCCCTTAATTTTAGCTTTATTTCTTGGTATTCACTTCTCCAATCTTCTCTTGCCTAATACTTTTCATTTGATCCTCTCTTCCCAGCCCTTCTCTGAATCCATCCATAATTACTATTCTGTTTTTCTTTCTTAATAGATCAGGGAGAGATGGGTTTTGTGACAATAATATCTTCTCTGACTGTCCACAGGAGCAGAAGTTGTTGTGGTGATCTAGAATACACAACTTGGTGGTCATGGCAACAAAATAAGTAGAACCATGCAATGATCGTTATGGTCCAATAATGCACAAGGAGTGTGGGTGCCATTAGACCCTCATCTGGGATTAGACCTATCCTGCAGCTATACATGATCTTTGGAGGCACTGAAACCTACATAACAGATGAAAAATGAACTAAGGCAAGGTTCTGTAACTCACGTTCTATGAAGTTACCATCTAAGGATGTGGGACCTTTTGGTGATGCAGATGATTTTGTCACTTAAGCTCCTGTTTGCAAATGAGGAATAAACTCATTGGTTCACTGGGAAAGATGAACAAATACATAAACAAAGTGGTCATATGTCTTATAATTTAGATTTTCCTAGGCCTAATACAATGTGTTTTTTGAGAGTGTAGACCATAACACAATAAACATCAAAAACTTTTGGACAATAAAAGTAGTACATAAGTTTTATCTGAAAATATAAGAAGCCTGTTAATAATCATTCTCTATAAATTTTTTTTCTCCTTCCAGTTACAAAGATAAAGTAAATTTACACGTAAAATTCAACTTGGATAATGTGTTGCAAACTTTTTGAAACTCAGTATTATTTCATACAATATTTAAACATCACAGGACATGTATTTTGATAAATGTTGTTATATAATGATCTCCTATGTTATAAGTTGTACAAATAATATACCAGTGTTTATTTTATCATTTAAACATTTCTGAACTACTGTCTTTCTTAAAGACACCTATCATTTGAATGTTTAGGGAGGAAATTTTATATAAACCAGAATCCTCTATGAATGAAGGGTTCGATAGAAGGACCCATAGGGGACAGGAGTCTGACAAAAAAAATAGCTAGGGCCAGGGGGTCTGCAAAGACTGATGCATCAACTAAAAACTATGCATATAGAGGCCCTAGATCCCCTGCTCAGAGGTAGCCCATAGATAGCTCAGTCTCCATGTAGGTCTTCTAGTAAGGGGAGAAGAGACAATCTCTGACATGAATTCAGTTGCCTACTTTTTGATTACTTCTCCATGTTGGGGTAACCTGGCCAGCCAACAGAGGAAGAGGATCGAAACTGTCCTGGTGGAACCTGATAAGCTAGACTCATACAGTAGGTGAGGCGGATTTCCACTATCAGTGGACTATGGGTGAAGGACAGTGGAAGAAGAGAGAAGGAGGGAAGACCAAGAAGAGATGAGGGGGACTACAGCAGGGATTCAAAGTGAATAAACTTGAAAAAAATAATAAAACTGTATGTCTTCTAAGTTAAAAAGGAAAAAAAAATCAGAGGACAACTTTCAAGTGAAAATCATTTTTTTAGCCAACCTGGGATCAGCCTTAGGTCATTGAGTTTGACAGCAAGTGTGCTAACCTGGAGCCATTTCAGTGCCACCCAAACTAACTAGTTTAACAAAGTAATTTATATATATGATCAAAGAAATTATCACTTACAGTTCTGAAGACAAGTTACCATAACAGGACATATGATAAACTTTGTGCATATGTTAAATGTAACATTGAATTCAAGTAAGACTGATTAGTTTATTAGACAATCATACACTAAAATTGTGAAGTAATTTAATATGAAGATCTTTGTATTTCAGGTAAATTTTAAAAATATCAAAATGATTCATGTTCAAAGACCAGTTCTAATACAGGAAAGGTTGAAGCAGATGTCAAAAAGAATTAAAAACATAACCAAGGCTGTGTGTGTGTGTGTGTGTGTGTGTGTGTGTGTGTGTGTGTGTGTAGCAGAGAGGCTATTTTCTTACTTATCGTACATAATCAAATTCACCACACATTAATTTTCTAATTTTTAAAGTTAATTATAATATTAATTTCATTTCTTTGTTGTTTCATTTATGTAAAGAAGGTATCAGTCTGTAATTTCAGCTGGCCAGGAATTTGCAGCAATCTCCAAGCTAAGCAACTACATATGATTGTAAAAGGTTACTATGAAAACAACAGTGATTTAAATTTTTCAATTTTAAGCAACTTTTATAATATTTTTATAATATTTTAAAATTTTAGGTCATACATGATCTGTTGAACAAGTTATAGATACAGTCAGTATAGTATGGTCGTAAAAATGTGGAAACATTTCCAGACCTGACAATATGTCATAGTTTTTGAGAAATAATATTCATTCACTAAACAATATATGAACATGAATAACAAGCCAGCAGAATTATTACTGTTTTAATGTCATCTTTCTCGCCTTTTGTAGTTAAACTGATTTTATTATTACCAGAGTTATCTAAATTTGCAGTAATTGCTTTTTAGTATGTTAGCAAGACATATGCTTGAAATAAATTCATTAGTTTTTATTAGGAGTATGCTAAAACAGTCAGACTGCCTCTAAAAATTGAGGTGTAGTTGAAATAAATTGAAATGTGTCTTCTGATGGATTTAGGTACATCAGCTAGTGAACAGTGTCTAGTGAAAGACATTCAACATGGAATATTGATAACAAAATACATTTCTGCACCATACCTGATTCAATGAGTCACTAGTTACACATTTTAAGGATCTAATTATAATTTGTCATTAAAGAAAGTATTTTCTCTAAGATAATAGTATTGGAGGTGTGTGTATTATTTATAATGTGTAATATCTGAATCCCCAAGAAAATTCTAGGTAATCCACTAAGGCAGAAGTTTCCAACCTCTCTGGAGTCAGAGTACCCTTTTAGAGGAGTCACCTAAGATATTTACATTGTTGTTCATAACAGTAGGAAAATTAGAGTTTTGGAGTAGCAATGAAAATGTTTTATGCTTGATTGTCACGAAAACAAGAGGATCTGTATTAAAGGATTACAACATTAGGAAGATTGAGAACCACTTCACAAAACAAATCAACACACATTATATAAAATGAATTGCATAGAGATTGTGTTGGTATAATATCCTTGTGGAATGTATACAATTTACACTTGTTCATTCAAATGCTGGTTTCTCTACCCCACTCCCTGGTTTCAATTTGGACATTGCATTGTGATATTTATTCTAAGCATTATCTATCTCAAGTTTGTATAAACATGCCACCATTTGGTCTCTGTATTGTCAATAAAACAACCAGCCACAATGTTGAGCAAAGGAGAGAATAGGTTAGGACATCCTGGTCCAGAGGGGAGGAGAAGGAAGAGACTGGGGTGGGGTCGTAGAGGAGAGATTGGCAAGAGAAGACTTAGAACTACAAGGAGAGATGAACCAGACCTACAATATGACTAAAAGCAAGTATAATGTGGGAAATCTGAGTAGGAGGAAACTATGTGGGCTTGGAGGTTTAGGATGGAATAACTATTGCCCAGAACTGTGCAGTAGGTTATTTAAATAAATCCTTGTCTCTCTGTGGTGATTTGGGTATACAGCTTGTTTAGGAATTACTGCTACTTAACTAAATGATTAATCAATAATAACTATTAATAATCAACAACAAATGGCACCCAACTAATCTAAGTATCCATACCCTTTAAATCATACTTTAACATAATTTAGTGGGAGGAATAAACTCCCAGTGCTACAACCCAAACTTAAAACCTAAAAACTCTCAGGTCAATTACTATCTCTTCAAAAGACTCTTAAACAGGCCCAAGAGCAAAAGACAGACTACTGTGGGCAGACCTGAGACTTAGCATAACAAAATTGGTTTCTGCCACAGTCTAACTGGAGAGGTTGACGAGCATGGCTTCCTTATACTGTGGCTGGCTCAGCCAAACTCGGAGCAACAACAACAGCCATGGCTGGAAAGAAAGAAACTGGAGGCAGACAGACCTCTAGACAGAGCTTGGGCTAAAATGACATCTAAATTAAAAAGTGCCATGGCAGAGGGTATTTTAATCCCTTTTGGCTTTGTTTTGGTTGTCATTGTCATGGATCTGGTTGCAATATGTTTAATGATGATGGCTCTTCTCCATGCCTTCTCCAAGAAAGTTCAAGGAGAAAATGAGGGAAAAGCCAAGGAATGGAATACTAAGTTACAGACAAGAGAAAGGGCACTCTTCCTAATAAAAATTAGATTAATAGTGGTTAAAATTCAAAGCTCTCTGGCTGCAAGATACTTGTCATCTACTTCTGATGAGGATCCACTGATTCACTGTAACAACAACTAAATTCCAAAAAGCAACCAACTGGGCTTTGTTTGTTATATCCTAAATTGGCACAACTGACCCAAAACTTAAAATTTTCTTGTTTCTTTCCTTGATGTTAATTGAAAAGCTTCGAGTTTCAAAGATATGGATTCAAGAAAAAAATGTTTGAACAATCTGGTGAAGGCATATGCCTTTAATCCCAACACAAAGTAAAACAGACAGATCTCTGAGTAGCAGATCAGACTAATTTGTATAATAAAAGCCAGCGTGGCAACTTCTGCTGTTTAGCCACTTGCAGAGACAGCCTGAGATTCAAAAATGACAAAAATGTCCTTAAGGTTACTATGCAGATTCTTTTTTCTTAATAATAGATGTTATGTCCTTATTGATCTAAAGGTTGGATTCATATCAAAATTAGGTTTATATAAGGAGAGATGATGTCACACTGCTCTAAAAAGGCAAGCTAATCTCAAAAACTGGTAGTTCCACTGAACTGGTACCAAAGGCCCTTTTAGCTTAAGAAATATGTTCTGTTGGTCAATGTAATGACTCAAAATTAGGCTTGGAGACAAACATGCAAACTGCATGGCTCCCACATCAAAAAATTTTAAATGCTGACTAGATAAAGGTGTCACACTGCTCTGGAAGCAGGATTATCCTTTCAAATGTGAGATGGAGGGGGAAACACTCAGTCATGACTGATGCAAAACAGACACAGAGAGCTTACAAGTGGCAAAGTACATGTCAGCCTATTTAAGTCCTAGAGGCTCAAATATTAAAATTCATATGTTGAAAAGGCTGAACCATCCATCCTATATTTTAAAAAAAGGGCGAAATAAAAGATAGTCACAAAAAATGTAATAACCCAGGTACAAGATGCCAAGGACATGCTTAAACTCTAAATTAAGAAAGAATTTATATAAAGTTTACTGAAAACATGCCTTTTCTGGTGCTCAAGGCAACCAACTTGTGTCTCTAATGGGACGCCTTCTCTCAGGTAGCAGTTTGGCCTAATACAACTGGAGCCCAAATGACCAAAAAAGATACTTTGATCTATACAATGTTATTTTGATTTCAATGTGATAACGATTGTATGTTCAATAATAATGGTAACTTACATTGCTGATCCCTTCACATGGGAACAACTCTAAAACTGACTGAGACATAAAAAAAAAAAAGCTTCCACCCAAAACTTCAACAATACATGACCAATAAATCTGTGACTACAATAACCTCAAAATTTATTATGCCATTTTTAATTGGCATAGATAAAATTGGTTTACAGCTTAGTTTTGTCCTGCACATCTCACATATTTATAATTTTAGAACTATATAATGCTTGTGAGAAGTTATGTTTGCAGAACAAAAGGACTGGAACCCGGTGATGCTGGATCAAACCTGACAGAATTCATACTTCATCAAAGCCTCCTCGCAAGAGCGCTTTCAAGAAAACTACTAATCTCAACTAGTCCAGAATTTTAGATTGTTCCAAAGGGCCTTCTAATAAATCTAAATTTTCTCAACATTCAAAGACTGGACAACAATTGTTAATGCTTGTTTAATTAACCATTTTCCCTTTAGGCTCCCTAGAAGGATTTCTGAGTGTCCAAACATGTGCTAGAAAAAAAAAATTCATGAGAATGACATGTAATTTTCCTTCTGCATGGTTGAATATGTTTTTGGCTGTTTTCTGTGGCTATGAATGTTTATCGTCATTGGGAGATGATTATAAATTATTAATGGTCTTGTTCAAAAAGAAAACAATGTTAGGCTCAGGAATTTCTCTCTTCTTTTTCTTTTCTCTATCATTCTTTCTTAGATAAGGAGAAAAGGGGTTGAAAAGAAAGAAAGGGAAATACAGGAATATCTTATAGGAATAATAAGACAAAAGTTAGATTATTGAATCTACTCAATTTAAGGTTTTATTTGTTATTCTCAAATAAGATTAATTTTAACTCTGTAATAGGATTTTGTATATTGATGAAAAAATAATTCTATTTTAACACATCGGTAAATCTTAGTACATTGGTATTAATTCAAGGTTACTTTTAAGCTGTTATTACAAACCATTTAGGGTATTCAGTAATAATTACAGTTAATCAACTCATAGTAATGTCAGACACTAGTCTAATTTATCACAGGATTATACATACTAGGTTTAACAGATAGATATGATTTTGTAGGCAGGTTGATTATATAAAGACAGGTAGTCTTCAAAACCTCAGAGACCTACAGAATATGGCATTTTAAAACGTCTTTATTATTTAAAGATTCTTTGACAATGAGACAGGTCATCTTCTGGCAGCACATCACCTACTTTAAAGAAGATGATTAGCTTCGAAGAATTTACATATGGAGTTGGCTTCAAATGTGGCAAATGTGCCAAGAGGCCAAAAAAGAAAATTTCCTTGTTTTATGACAGACATAATTCTGCTGAAAATGGGCTAGCTTAAATGCAGGACAAGTTGACTGCCTAACTCTGCCAAGACAGGGTAAGCAAGTCCTAAACAGTTACTGCTTCACATATATGTCTGTCAAATATTTTTCTCCTGAAGACTGAAGATGATGCTCCAACATAGTAAAGATTTATGGGTAACTGTTAAGGCAGCAAACTGTCTCTTTCAATTTTTTATTTTTTGTAAGCTGCTAACATGCACTTCCTATTTACTCCAATAACTAATTTTATTCTTTCTCAAGTCTCTGGTGGGGTTGAAGACCAAATATTTATAGTTCCATAATTAAGCTTAAGTTGTTTAGAAATTAAGAAAATGTTTTCATATAGGTAATACCAATAAGGATAAAAATTAATTTAGGTATAGAACTTTAAACTTGTCAAGATAGGGTAATCAGATACTTCCTCCTAAATTGCTAAATACACATGGACTGGATATTGCACATGTAAATTTTACCTAATAGTTTTCATAATTTTATAATTATTATTATATTGAAAGGAAAGGAGCCTTTTATTGGACTTAAAGGGGGAAATGTTGCTATGATGTTGTTGTGGAAGGTGTGCAATTTACACTTGTTCATTCAAATGCTGATTTCTCTACCTACTATCTGGTTTTGATCCAGGCATTGAAAAACAAGAACAAAAGCAGAACTCAGGAATTTGAGATACTTTAACCTAGTAGGTAATCATCCCTGGTTAATTTTAACTTTTGCAGTGCTATGGGTTAATTACAGGGTACCTTATCCACTCATTCCTATTTTATAAAATGGAAAAAAATAGCAGCTGATCAAGTGAGCATAAAAGAAATATGAGTATATACACACCCAAACAAATACAAAGCAAAAAATAATTATTTCCTTAGCCTACAAAAAGTGTGAGCACTTCAAGAAATATTGTTTTCAGGTACACAAGACCAAAAAAAAAAAAAAGAAAGAAAAACAAATAGTCATGGTTTCCAAGACAGCAGTTAATAGCACACATCTTCTCTGAAAGGCAGAGGATCCGAAACTACTTCAAAACCGGTGAGTGGTACCTGAAGCCAGAACATCAACTTTGAGGCTTTCCAGGCTAGAGAAGAAAGATTGGATTCAGTTCACCTGTGGACATCTCCAGGGTTTGAGGGTACCATCCCTTACCCAGAAAACAGCAATAGCTGCCCCACATACAGGCCTCTCTGCCCAGTGGCCAAAATTGCAGACACCACTGACAAATCTCCTATACTTTAATTTGCCCCTGTAAGCATATATCTGAGAGTAGAAAACCATGAGCTCTACACCCTGCCTTGCTTTCCTCATACTCCTGACTGCAAGTGAGTGTGTCTTCAAGTGAGTACATGTAGAGCCCTACATCCAGGGTCCCTGTACTCTAGCAGCCAGAATTCTAATCCTTCCCACCCACACCCCCACAGTGGGCAACATATGGATCTCTGGGACAGGGTCCTCAGCATTGAAGCCCCTGTTCTATGGGTCTCCCAGTGGAGTCCAAGCAAACAATTCCTTAAGCCAAGATGATGTAACCCCAACAAACGCATCATAGTGCCTGGAGGACATACAACAGGACTGTGGACCACTGAGCCATTCAGGGCACGTGCACATGTGCATGGTGCCTGCAAACCATGGCAGCATACCCAGCTGAGCTTATGTTCCACCATTCCAGGAATCTACACTTACTAGCACTAGTACTTTCAAGGCACACTTCCATTGTACACTCCTGTGCTTACGCACATGCACCTGTAACTATTCTCTCTTATCTACATGTGAAACAGCAACATCTACTCTCAAACCCTTGGACCTCTCTCATCTTATAGACTAATACTGCAGACAGACAGACAGACCCAGTCTACAGTACAGGCTCCAGGAAAACAAACAAAACAAACAAAAAACATCATACGGATGAACAGATGGATAAAACCCAGAGTAGGACCACAAACAGCAAAAATAAGTGTATCATGGCTTCATGAGCAAATCTTGAAATCAATTTAATTCTATGGAAACACAGGAAAATGATCTCAAATCTATGCTTATCCAATTATTAGAGGCACATTAAGAGGCAACAAATAAAGCTCTGTAAGAAAAACAGGGAAATAGAGCAAAAAAAAAATAGAGTCACATTTAGAGACATTCATAGAGGCACAAATAGAGACACATAGAGAGGAAACAAACAAAAGAATAAAGGCCATGATGGACAGAGAGGAATCCAAATGCATAGAGATGAAGAAAATGGCATAATACTTGAAGACACAGTTAGAATCAATAAAGAAAATAAAAACAGAAAAAACCCTGGAGCTGGAGAACTTAGACACATCAGGAACCACGAAGGTAAGCATCACCAACAGACTACAAGAGATGAAAGAGAATCTCAGGGGATGAAGACATAATTGAAGAAATCAATACAACTTTCAAAAAAAGACCTTAACATCTGCTCTGAAAGCCTGCAAGGAAGAGTCTTTCAGAGGCCCTCTGTGGCAGGCTCCTTTCCTGTTCCCTGTTTTCTTCCTCTTTTGATGTCCATCCTCTTTGCCTTTCTGAAAGGGGGGAGTTGAGTATCTTAGCCAGAGACCTCCTTCTTGATTAGTTTCTTTAGGTATACATATTTTAGTATGTTTATCCTATATTATATATCGAATATCCACTTATGAGTGGGTGGAGTTCAGGGAATCATATGAAAGAAGGAGGAGAGAGTAAGACCTGGAGAGGACAGGGATTCCACAAGGAGAGCAGCAGAACCAAAAAATCTCGGCACAGGAGTCTTTTCTGAGACTGATATTGCAACCAAGGATCTTGGATACATATGACCTAGATCCCCTGTTCAGATGTAGCCCATGGCAGTTCAGTGTCCAAAAGGGTTCCATAGTAATGGGAACAGAGACTATCTCTGACATGAACAAATTGACCAACTCTTTGATTACCTCCCCCTGAGGGGGAAACAACCTTACCAGGCCACAGAAGAAGACAACGCAGCCACTTCTGATGAAACCTGATAGACTAGTATCAGAAGGAAGGAGAGAAGGACCTCCCCTACCAGTGGACTTGGAGAGGGACATGGGTGGAGAGGAGAAAGGAGGGTAGGATTGGGAAGGGAGAATGGAGATAGTTACAGGGGAGGATACAAAGTGAGTAAACTGTAATGAATAAAAATATAAAAGACATTAAATCAGAAACGGTCATGACATAAAACATCCAAAAAATCAAGGACACCATGAAAAGACAAAAACTAAAAATAATATGAATAGAAGATTCCAGGCTTCAAGATCCAGAAAATGTTTTAAAGATAATTACAGAAGGAAATTTCCCAAACAAAAACAGAAATTTACATAAACTTACAAGGGGCATACAGAATACCAAATAAATCACACTGGAAAAGAAACATGGCATGTCACATAATATTCAAAACAGTAAATCTACAGTACAAACAAAAACAATTAAATGCAGCAAGGGAAAAAGGCCAAGTAACATGAAAGTAGATCTATCAGATTCAAAACAGACTTCTCAACAGAAGCTAGGAAAGTCAAAAGGGCCTGAGCAGGTGTCATGCAGATTTTAAAAGAACACAGGTGTGAAACCAGACTACTATGCCCAGCAAAATTTTCAGTCAACATAGATGAAAAAAAACAAACAAACAAACAAACAAACAAAATATTCCATATCAAAACTAAATTAAAAAGTATATATACAGCGACCCAGCCCTTCAGAAGATACTTAAAGGAAAATTCTAATCTAATGAAATCAACTACACCCAAGAAAATACGGGATATAGATAATTTCACAACAAAAGGAAAGAAAAGAAAAAAAGAGACAAGAAAAGAAAAAAGCACAGAAACAAACTATCACCACCAAATCCACAATAAAAGGAACTACCATTTCTTGGTCACTATTGTCTATCATCATCAACGGAATGACACTCCAATAAAAAGAAACAGACTAATAGAATGAGTGCAAAAACAAGACTGAACCTTCTGCTGCATCCAAGGAACACACCTCTGCAACAAATATAGGCACTACGTCAGAGTAAAGGGCTGGAAAAAATTTTCCAAGTAAATGGACCCAGAAAAAAAGCTGGAGTAGTAATCCTAATATCTAATAAAATAGAATTTCAACCAAAATTAATTTTAAAAAGAGAAAGAGGGACAATGCATTCTCATCAATGTAAAATCCAGCAGGAGAACTTCACAATCCTGAACATGTATGCACTCAATAAAAGGGCAACTACATTTGTAAATGAAGCATGATTAAATCTTAAATCAAGCATCAATACCAACATCTTAATTATGGGAAATTTCAACACTCCAGTCTCACCATGGAACAGATCGTCTAGATAGAAGCTAAATAGGAAAATAATGACAGGAAGGTCCAAAATCAAAAGGACCTAATAAGAGTCTAGAGAACCTTTACCCAAACAGAAAAGAATATATCTTCTTCTCACCACCTCATGGAAATTTCTCCAAAATTGACCATCTATTCAGGCACAAAGACAGCCTCAACAGATAAAAGAAGATCAAAATAATCTCTTGTAATCTATCAGACCACCATGGCATAAAACTAGATTTCACAACAAACAGAAATAACAAAAAGCCTACACACACATAGAAACTAAATATCTCTCTACTCAATGACACCTGGGTCAAAGAAGAGATTTAAAAAAAATTAGAGAATTCATAAAATTCAATGAAAATGAAGGCACATATGACCCAAACTTATTTGACACAAGGAAAGCAGGGCTAAGAGGAATGTTCATGGCACTCAGTGCCTTCAGAAAGAAGATTGAGATCTCTCATAAAAGGAACTTACTGACACAACTGAAGTACTACAAAAAAAAGCAAAAACATGGAGGAGGAGAGGATGGCTGGAAATAACCAAACCCAGGGCTGAAATCAATATTTAAGAAACAAAGAAAACAATTCAATGAAAAACAAACAAACAAACAAACAAAAAAACAACCATGAGTTGGCTCTTTGAGAAAATCAACAAGACAAACAAACCCTTAGGTAAACTAAATAAAAGGCAGAGAGAAACTATCCAAATCAGCAAAATCAAGAAACAAAAAAGGGAACATAAAAAGAGACATTGAGGAAATTCAAACAATCATGAGGTCTTACTACAAAAGTTGAAAATCTAAATGAAATGGAAAATGTTCTTGATGGAATCCACTTACTAAATTTTAAGCAAGATCAGGTAAATATATTTAATTGTCCTATAATCCCCAAGAAAATAGAAGCAATCATCAAAAGTCTCCCATCAAAAAAAAAAAAAATCCCAAAATGGTGGGATTCTCAATGAGGTATCCCAGAAAGAGAATGTCACACATGATATACACTCACTTATAAGTCGATACTACACCTATACGATGGGCTAAATATACTGAAATCTATACACCTAAAGAAATAAACAAGAAAGAGGACCCTGAATAAGATGATCAACCCTCACTTAGAAAGACAAATGGGATGGACATTGGATGTAGGAGAAAACAAGTATCAGGACAGGAGCCTACCCAATGAGGGCCTCTGATGTCTCTACCTAGAATAATAGAATAGTCCCATATCCCTCAAGGAAATAGAAGCAGTCATCAAAAGTCTCCCTTCCAAAAAAAGTCCAGGGCCAGATGGTTTCAGTGCAGAATTCTACGACCACTTCATAGAAGAGCTAACTCCAATTCTCTCTAAACTATTCCACAAAATAGAAACAGAAGGGACATTATCAAACTCATTCTATGAAGCCAGTCACCTTGATGTCTAACACATACAAAGCCCCAACAAAAAAGAGGACTTCGGACCTATCTCTCTTCTGAACATTGATGCAAAAATACTCAATAAAATACTTGCAAACCGAATCCAAGAACACATAAAAGATAGTATCCACTGTGAGCAAGTAGGATTCATCCCAGGCATGCAGGGGAGGTGCAATATATAGAAATCCATTAATGTAATCTACCATATAAACAAACTGAAGGAGAAAAACCACATCATCCTCTCCTTAGATGCCGAAAAAGCATTTGAAAAAATCAACACTCATTCATGTTTAAAGTCTTGGAGAGATCGGGGATACAAGGCACATACCTAAATATAGAAAAGACAGTATAAAGCAGGCCTATAACCAACAACAAACTAAATGTACAGACATTTAAATAAATCCCACTGAAGTCAGAGACAAGGCAAGGCTTCCCAATCACTCCATATCTCTTCAACAAAGTAAATACTTGACGACCTAGCTATAGCAATAAGAAAAAAAAAAAGGAGATCAAGGGGATATAAATCAGAAATAAATAAGTCAAAGCATCACTATTTGCTGATTATATGATAGTATACATGAGAGAGCCAAAAAATTCAACCAGAGAACTCCTTCAACTGATAAACACCTTTAGCAAAATGGCTGGATAAAAAATTAACACAGCAGTATCCCTCCTATGTATGAAAGAAAAAAAGGGCTGAGAAGGAAATTAAGGAAACTACCCCTTTTACAATTGCCACAAATAACATACAGTACCTTGGTGTGACTCTAAGCATGGAAGTGAAATACCTATTTGAAAAAAACAATCAAGTCTCTGAAGAAAGAAATTGAAGAAGGAATCATGGATAGGTAGGAATAACCTAGTGAAAATGGTCATCCTGCCAAAAGCAATCTAGAAATTCAATCCAATTCCCATCAAAACATGAAATGCAATTCTTTACAGACCTTGAAAGAACAATCGTCAACTACATATAGAAAAACAAACAAACAAAAACCAGAATTTTGAATACAATCCTGTACAATAAAGGAGGTTTCTACATCTCTGATCTCAAGCTGTACTATAGAGCAATAGTAATAAAAGCTATGTGATACTGTCATAGAAAAAGGCTGATGTATCTACAGAATCCAAAATAAGACCCAGAAATAAACCCACACACCTGCAGATACTTGACTTTTACAAAGAAACAGAAAGCATATAATGGAAAAAACATAGCATCTATATCAAATTGTGCTGGTCTCACTGAATGTCTAAATGTAGAAAAATGCAATTAGATCCATATTTATTATCCTGAACAAAAGAAAAGTCCACGTGGATCAAAGAACTCAACTTAAAACCAAAACCTCTAAATATGTTGGATTGCAGTTTTCCTTCTTGTATCTTCTGTAGGGTTGTGATGCTTCATATATATGGTTTTAAATTAGTTATGTCAGGGAATATTTTCTTTTCTCTTTCTATATTGATTGAAAGTTTTGCTGGATATAGTAGTCTGGGTGTAGGCATCTGTGGTCTCTGAGTGCATTACATGACACCTGCCCCAGGCCCTTCTGGCTTTCTTAGTCTCTGTTGAGAAGTCATGTGTGATTCTGATAAGTCTATTTTTATATGTTTCTTGTCCTTTTTTTCTCTTGCTGCTTTTAGTATTCTTTTTTCTTCTGTGGATTTAGTGTTTAGGTTATTATGTGGCAGAAGTAATTTATGTTCTGATCTATTCTATTTGGTGTTCTGTAAGCCTTTTGTATGCTTAAAGATATCTCTTTCTTAAGGTTAGGGAAATTTTCTTCTACGACTTTCTTTAAAATATTTTCTGGGCCTTGGATCCTGGAATCTTTTTGTCCTCTTTCCTATTATTCTTTTGTTTTGTCTTTTCATGATGTCCATGGATTTTGTGGTAAGAACTTTTCCATTTTAGTGTTTTCTTTCACAGATGTTTCAATATCTACAATTTTATCTTCAGCATCCGAGAATCTTTCCTCCATCTGTTGTGTTCTGTTGGTGATGATTGCCTCTGTTTTTCCTTATCTCTTCTCTAAGTTCTCTGCCTCCAGAGCTTTGTCTTTTTTTTTTTTTTGCTTTATTGATTTTAATTCAGTTTTCATGTCTTGAAGCATTTTATTCATGTCCTTCATCTATTTGATTGTGGATTCCTGTCTGTCCCTTATGCCCTCTGTATGTTTGTTTTTTCCTGTTTATATGCCTCAAATAACTGCACAATCATAGTTTTAAGATCCTTTTCTTGCATTTCAGCTGCATTAGAATATCCATCTATTTGGGGGGATTCTGGTGAAGCCATGGACTCCTGGTTTTTGTTGATTGTATTCTTATGCTAGGTTCTAGCCCTCTGGTTGTCCATAACCTTTACTGTTTATTCCTTGCACCTGTACTTCTGACTGGATCCATTTGTCTCTGGGGTCTAGAGTAGTCTATAGGAAGAAGAAAGATGTCCACTGACTAAAGAATGGGTGCTGGCAATTTAGATGCAGCTCAGGAAGGGAATTTTCTCTTAGTTCACTGACTCAGCTGGCTCACTGTTTGTGATCTTGGTAATCCAGGCAGCTGGGGTGCAGTCAGAAAGATCTATAAGCCTAGAGCTGCTCCCTTTACCCACAGGCTACCAGGAGATGATGGGCAATGTGACTTAAGTCTCATGCATAGCTCAGCTCTGCTAGATTCACTGTCTGTGCTGTGCTCACTATTTCTGATGCAGGTGGGCCAGGCAGTTGGTGATCAGGCAGAAAGATCTCTGAATTTAGAGTTGCTCTGGTCTCTTTTTCTTAACATTTCAAAAGATTATAATTTTATTAAAAAATATAAAAAGCACGTACTCTCTCTTACTGTAGCAGTAAATAACTATGAAAATCTTAATATATTTCCAATAATCTAAATTTAATTTTTTAGTGAGCAGCCAGTACAAAAGTACTGAAATAGAAAATATGTTCGGAAATAGTCACTAACCTCATGGATCTTATTAAATGTGATTATATAGAATACTATTCTACTTTAATAATAATAAGGAAGAAATATGTATTGTAATTTATGAATATTTCTCTCTTGAACAACTCACATTGTCATGGAATTGTTTGAAATCTTTATATACATAAAATACCAAATCTATTTGAATATATTTTGCACCAAATATCTTCAGTATTTACTAGTTTAAAATTATGGCAATGATATTTTGTTAGTATTTCTGTAACAAATCATTGAGCCAAGAAATGATTCCTGTTTTGATGACAATGCTAATTCCTGTGCCAGTACTGTTAAGTATATTAGGCTATTATTATAATTCTCAAACTTAATATCTGTGTCTCCAATTATCTCCTATACAATGAATAAAAATACCTTTATCTAAATAGGTGATGATGATGCATAAATTGATAAAGTAATAAAAATTCTTTCAAATTTCCTTAATTTATGAAATATAAGTATTTTCTAAACAATCTACAGTTTAAGATTAATCATTGGTATGCCGGATCTTGAGATAGCACTATTCCTAATTGTATGAGAAAGCACCAGTCTAATTTCCAAACTGGATGTACAAATTTGCACTCTCACCAGTATTGGAGGCATTTTCCCCTTTCTCCACATTCTTTGCAGTATGTGCTCTCCCTTTGGATTTTTGTCTTAGCCATTTTAGATGTTGTGAGATGGAATCTCAACGTCATTTTAGTTTGCATTTCCCTGATGACTAAGGACATTGAGCAATTCTTTAAATGCTTCCTGGTAATTAGGGATTCCTCTATTGAGAATTCTGTTTATTTCTGTTCCCCATTTTTTAAATTGGGTAATTCTTTTGTGATGGTGTTTGTTTTCTTAAATTCATTATATATTATGGATGTTAGCCCTTTGTCAGCTGTATGATTAGTGAAGATCATTTCTCAGTCTGTATAATGTCCTTATGTTCTATGGCAGTGTCTTTTCTGTACAGAAAAGAGAAACTGTGGATAAGGCCATTTCTGTGACAAGCTGGAGATTTAAGTCAGGGTGAGATGCTGGCAGGATAAAACGGGGACCCAAGCAGAGTTTCCTAGTAGCAGAGGGCATAGTGACTCATTAGGATATGCTCTAAGTAGACGAACTCTTATTAGAGGGAGGAGAACACCAACCCATACACAAAAACTTTCACCCAAAATTTACCCTGCCTACAAGATTTGCAGGGATAAAGATAGAGCAGATAGAGAAGAGATTAAGGGAATGTCCAGCCAATTATTTGCCCAACCAAAGATCTACCTGTCGGAGAGTACCATCCCCTAGCACTAGTTACAATACTCTGATAAGCTTGTAGAGAGGAGTCTCAGAGTTGTCCTCTGAGAGACCCTACCCAGCAGTGTCTCAAAACAAATGTTGCAACTCATAGCCAATGGGAGAAGAGGCAGGAGTCCTGTGAAAAAGTGGGAGAAAAGAGAAAAGTAACAGTGGGTGACAGGAACTCTACAAAAAGAATAACGGTGCCAACTGTCCAGGGCCCAGAGGGACTTACTGAGACTGAACTATCAACCAGGGACCATGCATGGACAGTATCTTTTTCTCCCTACAAAGATGTAGCTGATAGGCACCTCAGGTCTCATGTTGGTCCCCTAATAATGGGAGAGGGGATTCTCTCTGACAAGTACTCTCTTGCCTGCTTTTTGATCACTTCTCCCTGGCAGGCTTGCCTTGCTAAGCCACAAAGCAAGAGGACTTGCACAATCCTGATTTGATTTAATGAGCTGGGATGGATGGGAACAGGAGCTTCCTTTCTCTGAGTAATAGAGGAAGAGGGAAGGTGGATTGCAGGAAGTTGGAACTTGGAAACAAGGAAAGATGGAGCTCCAACCAAGATATAAAGTGAATTATTACATAAAAAGGAACATTAAAAATGGGAGAAAAAAGATTAACCCTTGGTAACTTTCCTAAGATCTGATGCCTTATAATTTTTACAAAGAGTACGGCATAAACTAAATTTACTTTTTTCATACATGTTTTATGGGTATGTAAAGAGAAAATAAGACAGCATTATGTTCATTCTCAATCAATGACACTGGCTCCCCATTTACTTTTGAAACTAATTCAGTACACAAAAATGTCTTTAATTTACCTTCTTTATCTCAATTTTTAAAGCAAATATCTCCTCTTAATTTCTCTCTGCATATTCCTGCCTGTCCATATGACTATTAAACTGTTAATTTGAATGCTTTCCCACATATTTCTTTTACTATCTGGAATTGTTTTATTTACATCTCATGCATATCTGATTTAAAAAATCATATTTTCTCTAGTCTTTTCTTCTATAACTTCTGGTTCTACAAGGAGCTCTAAAAGGAGACCAACAAAGACAAAAAAAAAAAAAACTGGGCCTGGGGAATGGAGATTTAAAGAATGATGCATCAACCAAAGACCATGCATAAAGAGGATCTATACCCACTGACCAGATGTAAAACATAGACAAGTCAGGCCCTATGTGATTTCTCTAGAAAGAGGAGAAAAGAAAATCTCTGACATGAACTCAGTTGCACCCTGATCATGTCTCCCTGGTGTGACGATTTAGCCAGTCCACAGACTAAGAGGATACTGGCAGTCCTAGATGGGACCTGATAGATCAAGGTCAGACAGGAAGGGAGAAGGACTTCCATCATCAATGGTCTAAGGGCAAGATATAGGGAGGGAAAAGGGAGGGAGGGTTGGACCAGGAGGAGATGTAGATGAAGGATGGGGATACAAGCAGGATACAAAGTGAATAAATTGTAAAATAATAATATAAAAAATAAGAGGGAAATCCAAGATGGCTGCCATGAGAGGACACTGTGTCTGAGGACTAGGTCAGCAGAAACAACACAGCAACTAGGAGACTGAACTCTGGGACCTAAAACGCCAGCATTTGTGATTGCCAGGTGAGCAGAACTCCTACGGCTAGAAAATCAGGTGGGAAAACCCTAGGGACACTCACTTATTCCCTGGAAAAATCTCCGGGTGACCAACTGGGCACAGCTCTGATCTGAGCGAGCAGCTGCGCTGGGCACCAGCAGCTGCCATACTAAACTGGACCACATAGTCTCTGGGGCAGACTGAGGACGACCAGGGCACTGTTTTGTCTGACCTGCACACTGCAGGCATACACTGATCTAATCCCCCAGCAAAAACCTCAGTCAGTGTGTGAATCCTCAGGCCAGTCTGGGAAGGTCTGGGGATCTGCTTCACCCAGCAGGTGTACAGCAGGCAAACTCCAATCACCCCTGGAACCACCTCAGACTGAGAGGGACAGGGGAATCTTTTTGACCTGACTGCACACTGCAGGCACACTTTGCTCAGGGCCGCCAGCATAAACCTCAGTCCCTGTGTGAGTCCATAGGCCAGTCTGGAAAGGACTCTGGTTCTGCTTCAACCAGCAGGTGTAAGGCAGGCGTACTTCCATCGCCTCTGGAACCACCTCAGACTGAGAGGGAGGGGGAATATATTTGACCAGACTGCACACTGTGGTTGCATACTGCGCTGGGCGCCAGCAACCACCTTGGTCTGTGTGTGTCCATGGGCCAGAGAAGGCCTTGGGCACCACTTCAAAAGGCTTACATACAGCGGGTGCACAGCGCTCGGCAACGCCTGCAACCAAACCAGACCCACTCTGTGTGCCCCAAATATCATGTCAGGCCATGGTTCACAGCCCTGGCCCAGAAGGGGGAAGCAAGTCTCCAGTCCAGGGGAGAGCCCTTAGCAGCAAGCCCAGGGCAGAGGATATAGCCCCCAGCTGACATCTCAAAAGACTGAGGAGCTAAACCTCCAGACCAGAGGGTTGACCACCCTGCAGTGCTCACAGCTTCTAGCACAGAGCACGAAGACGAGCACACAGAGCCCACAACACAATACAACTGAGACACAACACACACTAACAAACCACTGGAAATCCATGATCTTCTTGAAGAATACTCCTGGCACAAGAGATTGACAGTTCCAAACTGAAGCTCAGCCTTAAAGCACAAACAGCTTCTTGATTATATTTAAACAAATGCCCAGAAATTGGCAAAAGAACTCACACAACAAAAATCAGGATACCATGGCCCCACCAGAAACACCCAAAAGCAATGGAGATTTTAATTCAGCAGAGACACAGGAAAATTATATTAAAGCTTTGATTATGCAGATATTGGAGGAACAAAACGAGAGACAAAAAGAGGAAATGGACAAGGCCCTCAAAGAAATAGAGAAGAAATTAACAGCCCACATAGAGGAACAATCAAAGATAAACAGAGAGGAAACAACCAAAATAGGAGAAACAGTCAATCAGGTGAAGGAAAAGGTACAAAGCATGAAAACAGAATTAGAATCTATAAAGAACACACAAAGGGAGAAGAACCTGGAACTGGAAAACTTAGAGAAAAGATCAGGAACCACAAAGGTAAGCATCAACAATAGAATACAATAGATGGAAGAGAGAATCTCGGGAGCTGAGGATACTCTAGCTGAAATGGATTCCTCACTCAAGGAAAAAAGAAAATCGGAAAAGTTGCAAACACAAAACATCCAAGAAATTAAGGATGCCATCAAAGGCGAAACATAAGACTATTGGAAAAGATGAAAAGAAGACTCCAGCCTCAAAGGACCAGAAAACATTTTTTTT
>CM053742.1:66571767-66597661 GCA_028658305.1 Pachyuromys duprasi
CGATCAAGCCTTTGGCAGAGGGCAAGAAGTGATGATAGAAATGGAGGAGGTTGGTGAGACTTGGGGAGAACAAGAGCTCTACAATGACCAAACAGAGTAGGGCACAGGGGTCTTGTATGAGACGGTTTCTACTACCAAGGACCACGTGTAGATGTGGCCTGGAACCCCTGCTCAGATAGGGCCCATGATAGCTCGGTGTCAGACTGAAGACCCTAGTGAGGGAAACAGGGACTCTTTCAGTCATGAACTTGATGGCTGACTTTTTGACCCCCCCCATACTTGCTGGGGAGTGACATACTGGCTAGATCCCAGGGGAGGACATTACAGTCAGCCCTGAGGAGACAGGATGAACTGGGGTTGGATGGAAGGGGAAGAGGTCCTCCCCCCTGGTGGACTTGGAGGTGGTGGGGAGGAGATGAGGGAGGGAGGGGGAAGATGGAAGGGAATGAGGGATGGGGCTATGATTGGGATGCAAAGTACCTAACCTGTGATTGATACAAAAATAAATAAATTAGTTTAAAAAATAAGAAATATTCTTGTTAGTAGTCTTCATGCAAGCAAGATTAAATTTAGCTCTCAATGACAAGGTTACATGAGAAAATGCCCCTGAGATTCCACCTTACACCCGTCAGAATGGCAAAGGTTAAAAACTCAAGTAAGAACACATGCTGGAGAGGTTGTGGAGAATTGGGAACCCTCCCCCACTGCTGGTGGGAATGTAAACCTGTACAACCACTTGGGAAATCAATCTTTGGCTTTCCAGACAGTAATGAGTAGCACTTCCTCAAGATCCAGCTATACCACTCCGAGGCATATATCCAAAAGATGCTCAAGTACACAACAAGGACATTTGCTCAACCGTGTTTGTAGCAGCTTTATTCGTAATACCCAAAACCTGGAAACAACCCAGATGTCCCTCAGTTGAGGAATTGATAAAGAAATTGTGGTACTTTTACACAATGGAATATTTCTCAGCAATTTAAAACAAGGAAGTCATGAAATTTGCAGGCAAATGGTCAGATCTAAAAAAGATTATTCTGCAGTATCCCAGGAGCAGAAAGACACACATGGTATATACTCACTTATATAGTCCTATAATTTACGATAAATATACTAAAATCTGTACACCTAAAGAAGATAAACAAGAAAGAGAATCTGGGGTAAGATGATCAATCCACACTTAGAAAGACAAATGGGATGGACATGGCAAGTATGAGAAAACAAGAAACAGGACAGGAGCCTACTGCAGAGGGCCTCTGAAAGACTTTGCCTAGCAATGTATCAAAGCATATGCTGAGACTCTTAACCAAATCTTTGGCAGAGTGCAGGGAATCATATGAAAGAAGGGGGAGTTAGTATGACTGGGAGAAGAGGGGAGCTCCACAAGGACAAAATATATCAGGGCACAGGCGTCCTCTATGAGACTGTTTCTCCAACCAAGGACCATGTATGGATATGATCTAGAACCCCTGCTCGAATGTAGCTCATGGTAGCTCAGTTCTCAAGTGGGTACCCTAGTAAGGGGAACAGGAACTATTTCTGACATGAACTCAAGGACTGGCTCCTTTAACTACCCTGGCCGCCGAGGAAGGAAGAGCCTTGCTAGGCCGCAGAGGTGGACATTGCAGCCAGTACTGGAGATACCTCATAATTTAGGGTCAAATGGAAGGGGAGGAGGACCTCCCCCAGCAGTGGACTTGGAAAATAGACAAGGGGGAGATGAGGGAGGGAGGGTGGGATTGAGGGGGAATGAGGGAGGGGGCTACAGCTGGAATATAAAGTAAACAACTTGTGATTAATATTACAAAAAGAAATAAAAATGTAAAAAAAGAAAATGCAAAGAAGTATGTACCTTACTATATTGAATGAAACCAAACTTACAGTTTCTTATTTCTTTTTTTTTTTTTTAGTGTTGCTTTTTTTTTTTTTTAATTTATTTATTTTTATCTTACTCACAGGTTGGGTACTTTGAATCCCAGGCGTAGCCCCCTCCCCCATTCCCTCCCCCCATCCCACTCCCTCTATGTGTCTTTCCTATCATATAAATATATGTTCACTTTCTTAACTTTGCAACTAAATTTATACATAAGGCAAATCATTTGATCTACTACACTATTATATTATTTATTTTTCATACTTTCTGAATTGGTTTCATGAAGCTAAAAATAATCTAATGAATGAAAAGTAAGGCTACTAATTTATTTAAGATTTCTATTTTTATCTGTGTGTATGGGAGTATACATGTTTGTGTGTGTTTGTGTGGGCTTGTGAACCCATGCTATGTATGATATGACCCATGTGTGAAAGTTAAAGGACAACCTTAGGGGTCAATCCTTAGATTTCACTTCATTTGAGACAGTGTCATGCATTTGCCACCATAATTGTCAAGCTAGCTGGCTTCAACGTTTCCATGGATTCATCTCTTTTCCCTAGTCATCTCATCAAAGCAGTTTTGGTATTACAAATGTGCACTAATACATACAGCTAAATGAAGTCTGAGAATTCTAACTTACGTACTTAACCTTTGCATGACAAGCACCATGTGTCCGATGGCCACAGAAATTACAAGTAGGTATCATGGTCATCCTCCAGTACTGGAGTTATGTGTATTTGTGAGGCACCATGTGTCTACTGGGAACCAACACCAGGGTCATCTGCAAGAGCAATCAGTGATCTTACGCACTGAGCCATCTCTCTGGCCTCTTCTATTTTATTGTTAAGTGAAAACATTTTTATGTTCAGTTATATTTTTAGTTAAAGAAAACATTTGTAAAAATAAAAATAAATCTGTAATAAATAACAATATTATATCTCTTGATAAAATCATAAAATTATATCAAGTATCGTATAGGATAAGCAAAAATACAATAGAAATTTTAGCAAAATTTTCTTATTGTTTAAGACATACAAATGTGACATAAAATTCAGCATTTTTGATAAAATCATTCATCCATACATTAAGTTTTGAACTAAAACTAAAAGATAATTCTTTACTTAAGTTACAGTGTTTCTAAAACAGTGTGCTGTTACAGCTGTTGGAAGTATAGACAAAAAGCCAAAGTTATAGAAGTCACTTTACCTAGAGTCGCACATTTCCTGTAATACACTGTTATTGTTGACTTGAATTATTACTGTTAACCACATTTTTTGATGACAACCTTGGTGTAATTAAAGGGTTGTGTTCCAAACATCTTTTATTTTTCAAATGAATTTTTGTCTTTTTTGCTCAACTCTTGTTTAAATATATTTTTGTTTTAGCTATTTAGTGATTCTCTCCAACATTCACAAATTTAACCATTATTCACTGAGGTGTTCAGAGTTTGGTTCTGTTTCATTTTAGTTTGTAATAATTATTTTACTTATAAATGTTTAATAATAGAGTTTTAAAAATATTTTCAGTAATCTGTTTAAGCATGAATTCAGTTATCATTTACATATCAGATGCAAAATTTTCTGTCTAATAGTGTTTAGCTTTTTGTTATATTTTCTTGGTAATACTAGATTAAAATTCCTTATTTGAAAAACTTGATAAGATTTACAAACTCATTTGTCCTTTAAATTCTTGATTTATAAACTACTGAACTGATCAAAGTCCAACATATATGGCTCCATGTGGGACTACTAATAGCAAATATATTTAATGTACATAATTATTCAACTATAAGTACTAACCAAGATGGCAATAATTTCAATGAAGACAAAGTAGCTTGATCCTATTTGTGTCACATTACAATTTTAATGAAAAACTGAAATCACTAATAAGGATCCATTTATGAATTTATGAATGAATTTTATATTGACTATTTTCCCCACAGGAGATGCACTTTGATAATAATTCCAGCTGTTAGGGACCTAAAAGTCATTAGCACTTAATTGTCCCCTCTTATTACTTGTCAGCAGAGATCAGAAATGGTAATTTTACAACATCACCCTAGAGACTGTAAATTCAAAAAATGTTAAACTGAAAGTATAAACTAAGCAACACTTCATTTTATATTTAACAAATGCAGATATATTTTTACCAGAATGCTTGTGAGAACCTTGGATGAGAAAAATAACACCTCTACAGCTTCTAAAATATTTACACTTGTCACTTGTTCCATATTTCGCCTATTACATTATTAATGAATCTTTTATCCCGTCTGATATTACATGCCAACTTGAGACACAGTTAAATAAATATTACTTCCTTGGCAATAAACAATGATTATTGAATGCTTATCTCTGCAAGGTATTTGTTTCATTACTGAGCCTTAATAACTTTAATCAATATCACTAAACTTTGTGACAGAAAATATTTTTAAAATTTGGCCTTTAGCACACGAAGGAATTCAAGATGGTGGCAGCCAACATGCACTATATTCAGAGAAGCTGAAACTCTGAATTGGCACAACTGAAGCAACAACACACACTCTCAAACCACTGGACCTCCTTGATCTTCCTGAGGAATACTCCAGACACCAGAGAAAGACAGTTCCAGCCTGAAGTTCTAATTCAAGGAACAAACAGTGCAGGTTACATATAAACAAATGGGTAAAGGTTGGCATGAGAACTCACCTAACAAAAATCAGTATACCATGGCCCCACCAGGAACCCCCAAAATCAATAGATATTTTAATTCAGTGGAAACACAAGAAAATGACTTGAAAGCTATGCTTATGTAGTTATCAGAGGAAAAAAAAAAGAGGAAATGAACAGAGTTCTCAAGGAAATACAGAAGAATATAGTGGCCCACGTAGAGGAACAATTAGAGACATATAAAGAGGAAACAAACAAAAAAATTGCAGCCAAATTCAATCAGATGAAGGAAAAGGTGCAAAGCATGACAACAGAATTAGAATCTATAAAGAAAACACAAACAGAGAAAACCCTGGAAATGGAGAACTTAGAGAACTAAGATCAGGAACAACAAAGGTAAGCATCACCAATAGTAGGGGACTTCAACACTCCACTCTCACCAAAGGACAGATCATCCACACAGAAGTAAAACAGGGAAACAAAGGCACTTACAGAGGCCATAAACCAAATGGACCTAATAGATGTCTACAGAACTTTTCATCCAAAATCAAAAGAGTATTCCTTTCAGCATCTCCTGGAACCTTCTCCCAAACAGACCATATATTTGGTCACAAAACAAGCCTCAGCAGACACAAGAAGATTGAAATAATCCCTTGTATCCTATCTGACCACCATGGTCTAAAGCTGGACCTCAACAACAACTGAAACAACAAAAAAACCTGTACATACATGGAAACTAAACTACTTGTTACTCAATTATAACTTGCTTAGGGAAGAATTGAAAAAGAAATTAAAGACTTCCTAGAATTCAATGAAAATAAAAGCACACCCTACCTAAATTTATGGGACACAATGAAGGCAGTGCTAAGAGGAAAGCTCATAGCACTAAGCGCCTTCAAGAAGAAATTGGAAACATCTCATGCAAGTAATGTAATGGCCCAACTGAAAGCCTAGAAAAAAAAGAAGAAGATACACTCTAGAGGAGCAGACAGTGGGAAATAATCAAACTCAGGGCTGAAATCAATTAATTAGAAACAAATAAAACTATTCAAAGAATCAATGAAATCAAGAGCTGGTTCTTGGAAAAAATCAACAAGATAGACAAGCCACTAGCCAAACTAACAAAAAGGCAGAGAGAAACTATTGAAATCAGCAAAATCAGAAATGAAAAGGGGGACATAACTACAGACATTGAGAAAATCCAAACAATCATTAAGTCTTACTACAAAAGGCTATATGCTACAAAATTTGAAAAACTAAATGAAATAGACAATTTTCTTGATAGACTCCATCTACCAAAATTAAGTCAAGATCAGGTCGAAAGATAGAGTAGTCTGATTCCCCCAAGCAGAAATCAAAAGTCTCCTTCCAAAAAAAAAAAAAAAAAAAAAAGCCCTGGGCCACATGGTTTCAGTGCAGAATTATACCAGACCTTCAGAAAAGAGCTAACTCCTATTCTCTTCAAACTAATCCACAAAATGTAAGGAATGTTGCCAAACTCATTCTATAAAGCCACAGTCACCTTGACACCTAAACCACATAAATACCCAACAAAAATGGAGAACTTCAGACCTATATCTCTTGTGAACGTTGATGCAAAAATACTCAATAAAATACTGGCAAGACAAATCCAAGAACACATACGATATAATCTACCAAAACTAAGTAGGCTTCATCCCAGGCATGCAAGCATGCTTCAATATATGGAAATCCATTAATGTGATCCACCATATAAACAAACTCAAGGAGAAAAACCACATGAGCATCTCCTTATATGCCGAAAAAGCATTCGACAAAATCCAACTTCCATTCATGTTTAAAGTCTTGTAGAGATCAGGGATACAAGGCATATACTTAAATATAGTAAAGGCAATATACAGCAAGCCTATTGCCAACATCAAAGGCAATGGAGAGAAACTCAAACCAATCCCACTGAAATCAGGGACAAGGCCCATTTTCTTCATATCTCCTCAACATAGTACTTGAATTCCTAGCCAAAGCAATAAACAACTAAAGAAGATCAAGGGGATATAAATCAGAAAGGAAGAAGTCAAACTATCACTATTTGCAGATGATATGACAATATACATGAGTGACCCCAAAAATTCAATCAGAGAACACCTTCTGAAAAGGGTATGGATACAAAATCAACTCAAAAAAATCAGAAGCCCTCCTGTATACCAAAGACAAAAGGGCTGAGAAAGAAATCAGGGAAACAACACCCCTTCACAATAGCCACTAATAACATAAAGTATCTTGGGGTGACTTTAACCAAACAAGTGAAAGACCTGTTTGAGAAAAACTTCAAGTCTCTGAAGAAAGAAATTGAAGAAGATATCAGTAGACATAAAGATCTCTCGTGCTCATAGATTGGTAGGATTAACATAGAGAAAATGACCATTCTGCCAAAAGCAATCTACAAATTCAATGCAATTCCCATCAAAATACCAACAAAATTCTTTCCAGGCCTTGAAAGAAAAATTCTCAACTGCTTATGGAGAAACAAAAAGCCCAGAATTTCCAAAATAATCATGTAAAACAACAGATCATCTGGAAATATCTCCAACCCTGATCTGAAGCTGTACTACAGAGCAATAGTAATAAAAACTGCATGGTATTAGCATAGGAACAGAATAGTGGATCAATGGAAACAAATATAAGACCAGAAATAAACCCACACAATATGGAAACGAGTTTTGATGAGGAAGCCAAAACCATTCAATGGAAAAAAGACAACAAATGGTGCTGGTCAAAATGGATGTCTATATGCAGAAAAATGAAAATATATCTATATTTATCACACTGCACAAAACTAAAGTCCCGGGGGATCAAATACCTCAACATAAAACCAGACTCATTAAATTGATTTGAAGAAAAAGCAAGGAAGACCTCAGAACTCATAGGCACAGGAGATTACTTGTGAACAAAACACCAATATCACAGTTTCTAAGATCAACAATCAATAAATGGGACCTCATGAAACTGAAAATGTTCTGTAAATCAAAGGACACTGTTGTCAAAACAAAATGGCAGCCTGGAGACTGGGAGAGGAACTTCACCAACCCTATATCTGACAGAGGGCTAATATCCAGTACATTTAAGAACGCAAGAAGTTAAAAAGCAACAAATCATGCAATCCAATTAAAAATGGGGTACAGAGATGAACAGAGAACCCTCTGTAGAGAATTGTAGAATGACAGAAAAACACATTAAAAAATGCTCAACAACTTTAGCCATCAGGGAGAAGCAAATCAAAACGACGCTGAGATTTCACCTTACACCCATCAGAATGGCTAAGATCAAAAACTCAAGTGACAACCCATGCTGGAGAGGTTGTGGATAAAGAGGAACCCTCCTCCATTGCTGGCGGGAATGTAAACTTGTATAACCACTTTTGAAATCAATCTGGCCCTTTCTCAGACAATTAGGAGTAGTGTTTCCTCAAGATCCAGCTATACCACTCCTGGGTATATATCCAAAAGATGCTCAAGTACACATGTACAACAAGGACATTTGCTCAACCATGTTCGTAGCAACTTTATTCGTAATAGCCAGAACCTGGAAACAACTCAGATGTCCCTCAGTTGAAGAGTGGATACAGAAATGGTGGTACTTTTACACAATGGAATACTACTCAGCAATTAAAAATGAGTAAATCATGAAATTTGCAGGCAAATGATGGGACCTAAAAATGATCATCCTGAATGAGGTATCCCAAAAGCAGAAAGACACACATGGTATATACTCATATATAGAGACCTATAAGATATGATAAACATACTAAAATCTATAACCTAAAGAAGGTAAACAAGAAAGAAGACTCAGTGTAAGATGATCAATCCTCATTTAGAAAGACAAATGGGATAGACATTGGATGTAGGAGAAAAGAAGCAACAGGACAGGAGCCTACCACAGAGGGCCTCTGAAAGACTCTACTAGCAGTTCATCAAAGCAGATACTAAGACGCGTAACCAAACCTTAGGCAGAGTGCAGGGAATCAAATGAAAGAAGGGGGAGTCAGTAAGACCTAGAGAGGACAGGAGCTCCACAAGGACCAAAAATCAGGCCATGGGCGGCTTTTATGAGACTGTTTCTCCAAACAAGGACCATGTATGGATATAACCTAGAACCCCTGCTCAGATGTGGCCCATGGTAGCTCAGTATCCAACTGGAGACTCTAGTAAGGGGAACAGGGACTATTTCTGACATGAACTCAATGGCTGGCTCTTCGACCCCCCTCCACCCCCAAGCGAGAAGCAGCCTTGCTAGGCCATAGAAGAGGACATTGCAGCCAGTCCTGAAGAAACCTGATAAGATGGGGTCAGATTGAAGGGGAGGAGGTCCTCCCCTTTCAGTGGACTTCGAAAGGGGCAGGGAGGAGATGAGGGAAGAATGGTGGGATTGGGAGGGAATCAGGGATAGGGCTACAGCTGTGATAGAAATTAAATAACCTGTGATTAATATAAAAAATAAAAATTATAAAAAATATTTAGCCTTTCATCCAGGCACCGTGGCATACGCCTGTGATATCAGCACTCAGAGAGGTAGTAGCACGCAGATCAATGCACATTTGTGGCCAACCTACTCTAAAAAGGAAGTCTAGGACAGCCAATGCTGCACAGAAACACCCTACCTCCAAAAAAAAAAAATGAAAAGGGGAGAAAGAAAAGAAAAAGAAAAGGAAAAAAGGGGTAATTTGCACTTTTAGAAACCACATTTCAAAATACGTGTATCTCTGTTGTTATTATAAGTATTCTTCAAAGGGGAAGATGCATAAACCATAAACATAAAAAAAGAGAGTTTAAATGCCTTAACTATATAAAATAGAATCTACTTCAAAATAAAATATCTTTTGATGTTGATGAAAAAAATATAATACTTCAGAGATAGACATAAACAAGTCTGAGTTTTGATTAGGATCAAGACTCAGGAAATTGAGAATTTTTTTTTTCTGTTTTAAGCACGAAACATCAGTAGCTGAAACATTGTCACTTTCTGTTAGGAGAAAGAAATCACTGCTCTGTTACTTGGCTAGCAGAGCTAGATTGCTGCCCACACCTGCTGGAAATAAAGGAATTCTGAATCAAAATTATTTTTTTAAAAATGAAGACATATGTAACTTGGTTACACACACTAATATCTCCTGACTTTCAAAGAGGAAGTACTTTGTCCCTCTGTTTTTTATACATATACTGAGTGATTACAGGTACATGAGGAATAATACTGTTTGTGAAAATGCTGACCTCTCTGTCAATAAAACCTAGAAAATACAAAGGAGCTTTAAGAATAACAGGCAATAAAAATAAAAAAGAAAAGTAAACTGATAGAGATAGCTCAGTTTTTTTAATCCATCCTAATAGATCGTTGTTGTGTGGTATATTGAATATATTTATATATTATGCATAGAAACATGTATATGTAGATAAATAAATAGAAGATATCAATAGATATTTAGAAAGATATACAATATTTGGTAGATAGATAGATAGATAGATAGATAGATAGATAGATAGATAGATAGATGGCAAGATAGATAGATTTCATACATAGAAATAAAACTGTCCTAGCTAAAGAAAATCTTGGGGAATTCAAAGTATATGTTTTTTATAGCACATTTAGATGTTCTCCTAAAACTCCTGTACTAATTTTTTTGTTTAAAAAAGTAATATTCTCTTTAAAAACTTGAAAACCGACTTTACCACAGTTATACAGATAACTAATTTAATGTTTAAGTTGATTATTTAAAAAACATTTATAAATTAACTTTATTATTAAAAACTTGGATGCAAAATATTTTTTTATAAAGCAGAATTATTTCATGCTTTTATTGTTTCTCCTTTCACTCTCCTAGCATTAATTTATTACCTGGACTCAACAGTTTGTTTGTTATTAGGTTAATTAAGTTTAAGAGTAAACCGCATATTCTACTTACCAATTATACTGCTTACAAGTTATATGAAAATAAACATAACATACTAACATTATAAGATACATATTTTTAAATATTATACTCATGTAATAATAACATTTTTTGGTTTAGGCCAGAGTACATGTAAATTTACAGGAAATCTGAATTCAATTTTTATTAATATATTTACATAATAATGTTTTAGTACTATTCTATGTTGTGGTACCTTATATTCTATAAGTCCTTACACATTTTTCTGTTTTAAAGTTATTCATTTAATATTTATAGATTTATTTGTTACAATGTATTCATTTTGTATTCTTAATACAGCCCCCTCCATTGTCTCTCCCAGTTGCACCCACAATCCTTCTTCTCCCCCTATGCCCTTTCCCTGGTCCTCTGATGGGGAGGACCTCCTCCACTTCTGACACAAGATTACTGGAACTCATCAAGGCTTTCTGCATCATCTTCCTTTGTAGCTTGACAAGGCTGCAACCCCCCCCCCCCAGACCGATGTGATCAAAGAGCTTGCCATTAAGTTATTATCAGAGACAGTCCCTGTACCCCTTTCTAGAGAACCCACTTGGAAACTGAGCAGCCAATGGGCTTCCTAAGAACAGGGGGTCTAGGTCCTTTCCATGCATGGCCCTTAGTTGAAATATTGTTCTTAGCAGGCCCTGTGGGACCATGTATTTTGGCTCTGTTGTTCTCCTTGTAGAGATCCTGTACCCTCCAGGTCTTTCTATCTCTGTTATCTTCCATAAGGATTCCTGCACTCTGCACAAAGTTTAGCTATGAGTCTCAGTATCTCATTCGATATCCTGGTGAGAGAGTCTTTCAGAGGTCCTCTGTGGAAGGCTCCTGTCCTATTCCTTGTCTACCACTACTTCTGATGTCTACCCTCTTTGCACTTCTGAATGAGGACTAAGCATCTTTCCTATTGTCCTCCTTGTCGTTTAGCTTCTTTAGGAATATAGGCTTTCATATGTTCATCCTATATTATACGTCTAATATCCACTTTTTCTTTTCTGTAACATCAGTTTCTTATTTATTGTGTTAAGAGAGAAACTTTACAAGTAACCTGTAAAGTTTGTTTAAACAAAACTTATTTTAAAATATAATATACTTGATAATTTTATGAGAAAGCCAGTTTTCCATAGAATAATTAATATTTATAATGGAACAAAGTTATCTTAGATTTAGAAAATATGTTTGACTATTTGCATAATTTTAATATTCCCACTAGATTTTTTTCTTTTTTAAATGTAATTTATTTATTTTTATATTAATCACAGGTTAGGTACTTTGTATCTCAGTCGTAGCCCCCTCCTTCATTGCCTCCCACTCTCCCAATCCCTCCCTCATCTCCTCCATGCCCCCCTCCAAGTCTACTGATGGGGGAGGATAATATCCACTTTTAAGTGAGTATATATCATATGTGTCTTTCTGCTTCTGGATTATCTCATACAGAGTGATCTTTTCTGGTTCCATCAGTTTACATGTAAATTTAATGATTTTTTTAATTGAGTAGTAGTATTCATTTTGTAAATGTACTACACTTTATGTATCCATTCCTCCTTTGAGGGACATGTAGGCTGTTTCGAGATATTGGATATTACTAATAGAGCTGCTACAAACATGGTTGAGCAAATGTCCTTATTGAATCCTAGGGCATCTTTTGGACATATGCCTAGGAGTAGTATAGCTACATCTAGAGCTAGCAATATTCCTAATTTTCTGAAGAAGGGACAGATTGATTTCCAAAGTGGTAGTACAAGGTTACATTCCCACCAGCAATGGAGGAGTATTCTCTTTTTTCCACATCTTATCTAGCTTGCTTCATCCCTTGAGTTTTATTATCTTAACCATTCTTTTTTTTTTACTGTCCTTTTTTCCTTTTTGATTTTTATTTTTTATTATTAGTTACATTTTATTAACTCTGTATCCCAGGTGAATCCCACTCCCTCATTCCTTCCCAATCCCATCTTCCCTCCCTCGTCTACTCCCTACCCCTTTCCAAGTCCACTGATAGGGGAGGACCTCCACCCCTTTCATCTGCCGCTGGTTTATCAGGTCTCCTCAGGACTAGCTGCAAAGTACTCTGTGCTCTTCCCTTGCTGGGTGGGGAGGTCAAAGAGTCCGCCATTGAGTTCATGTCACAAATAGTGCCTATTTCCCTTACTAGTGTACCCACTTGAATACTGAGCTACCATGGGCTACAGGCAAGCAGAGGTTCTAGGTTATATCCACCCATGGTCCTTTGTTGGAGAAAGGGGTCCCCTGTGGCCAGATATATTTGGTCCTTGTGGAGCTCCTACCCTCTCCAGATCATATTAACCCCCCTTCTTTTGATCAATCCTTACTTAGACAAATAGGATGTAGGAGAAAAAAAAAAAGTAACAGGACAGGGTCCTACCACAGAGGGCCCCTGAAAGATTCTATTTAGCAGTGTATCAAAGCAGAAACTGAGACTCATATCCAAACCTTCGACAGAACGCAAGGTATCTTAACCATTCTAATGGGTGAAATGTCATTTTGATTTGCATTTCTGAGATGCATAAGGACACTGAACATTCCCTTAAGTGTTTCTTTGCCATTCTATATTCATCTGTTGAGAATTCTCTATTTAGCTCTGTACCCCAAGCTTAAATTTTATTTATTTATTTATTTATTTACTGTATTAATGTCTTTGTTCAATTTATATCTCAGCTGTAGATCCCTCCCTCATTCCCTCCCCATCCCATCCTCCTCTCTCATTTCCTGCATGCCCCTCTCCAAGTCCACTGATAGGGCACGTCCTCCTCCCCTTCCATCTGAACTTAGCTTATCAGGTCTCATCAGGACTGGCTGCATTGTCCTCCTCTTTGGCCTGGCAAGGCTGCTCCACCCTCAGGAGGGGTGGTCAAAGAGACAGGCACTGAATTCATGTCAGAGACAGTCCCTCTTCTGCATACTATGGTACCCATGTGGATACTGAGCTGCCATGGGCTACATCTCAGCAGGGATTCTAGATTAGATCATGAATGGTCCTTGTTTGGGATATCAGTCTCAGAAAAGACCCCTGTGCACAGATACATTTTTGTTCTGTTGCTCTCCTTATGTAGCTCCTGTCTTCTCAAGGTCCCGATATCTCCCACTTCTTTCATAAGATTCCCTGCACTCTTTAAGAGTCTCAGCATTTGCCTTGATACACTGCTAGGCGGAGTCTTTCAGAGGTCCTCTATAGTAAGCTCCTGTCCTGTTTCCTATTTTCTCCTTCTTCCAGTGTCCATCCCATTTGTTTTTCTGAGTGAAGATTGATCATCTTACCCTTCTTGCTTAGCTTCTTTAGGTGTACAGATGTCATAATGTTTATCCCATATTATATGTATAATATCCACTTATAAGTGAGCATATACCATGTGTGCTTTTCTGCTACTGGGATACCTCATTTCTATATTTTACCATTTGCCTGCAAATTTCATGATTTCCTTGCTTTTAATGGCTGAGTAGTATTCCATTGTATAAATGTACCACATTGTCTGTATCTATTCCTCCATTGAGGGACATCTGGATTGTTTACAGGTTCTGGCTATTACAAATAAAAATGCTATGAACTTGGTTGTACAAATCTCCTTGTTGTGTACTTGGGTATATTTTTGATATATGCCTAGGAGTGACATAGGTGGATCTTGTGGAATGGCTACTCGTAACCGTCTGAGAAAGTGCCAGCCTGATTTCCAAAGTGGTTATACAACTTTACATTCCCACTAGCAGTAGAGTAAGGTTCACCTTTCTACACATCCTCTACAACATGAATTGTCACTTGAGTTTTTGATTTTAGACATTCTGATAGGTTTAAGGAGAAACCTCAGTGTTGTTTTGATGTGCATCTCCTTGATGACTAAGGACATTGAACATTGCTTTAACTGTTTCTCTGTCATTCTATATTCCTCTACAGATAATTCTGTTTAGCTCTGTACCCCATTTTTAATTGGATTACTTGATTTGTTGCTTTTTAACATCTTGAGTTCTTTATATATTCTGAGTATTAGCCCTCTGTCAGATAAAGATTTTGTGAAGATCCTTTCCCAGTCCATAGGTTGTCATTTTGTTCTGATGACAGTGACCTTTGCAATAAAAAAGTTTTTCAGAATCATGAGGTCCCATTTCTTGATTTTTGATGTTAAAGCCTTTGCTGCTGGTGTTCTGTTCAGGAAGGTGCTCCTTTGCAAATGAGTTCTAGGCTCTTCTCCACTTTTCCTTCTAACCGATTTACTGTATCTGGTTTATATTGAGGTGACAGATGCACTCGGACTTTAGTTTTGTACAGGGTGATAAATATTGATGTATTTGCATTTTTCTTCATGTAGACATCCAGTTAGACAAGTATCATTTGTTGAAGAGGCTGTCTTTTTTCCGTTGTATGGTTTTGACTTCTTTGCCAAAAATCAAGTATGCGTAGGTGTGTGGAATTATTTCTGGGTCTTCTATTCAGTTAATATGAATCAACATTCTGTTTCTATGCAAATACCATGCAGTTTTATTACTATTGCTCTGTATTAAATCTTGAAAACCGGGATGGAGATACCTCCAGATCATTTCCTGTTGTACTGGATCTTTTTGGCAAATCTGTTTTTTTTTTTTTTTCACATGAAGGTGACAATTTTTCTTTCAAGGTCTGTAAAGAATTGTGTTGGTGAGCATATAGGATACAAGGGATTCTTTCAATCTTCTTGTATCTGCTGAGGCTTTGCTTTGTGACCAACTATATGGTGTATTTTGGAGAAGGTTCTATGAGGTGCTGAAAAGAATGTATACTCCTTTGAATTTGAGTGAAAAATTCTGTAGACATCTATTAAGTGCCCTTATTTCCGTGTTTACCTTCTCTCTGGATGATCTATTGCTTGGTGAGAGTGGAGTGTTGAAGTCTCTCCCTATTAAGGTGTTGGGTAATCTATGATTTCAGCTTTAATAATGTTTCATTTACAAATATAGTTGGTCTTGTAATTGGGGCATACATGTTCAAAATTGTGATGTCCTCCTGGTGGAATTTTCCTTTGCTGACAATGAAATGCCTCTCCTCATCTTTTTTGATTAATTTTGGTTGAAAGTCTATTTTCTTAGATATTAGGATACCTATTCCAGCTTGTTTTCTGGATAGGATAAACATACTAAAATCTGTATACCTAAAGAAGCTAAGCCAGAAAGAGGACCCAGGGTAAGATGATCAATCCTCACTTAGAAAGACAAATGGGATGGACATTGGAAGTAAGAGAAAACAAGAAACTGGACAGTTGATTACCATAGAGGGCCTCTGAAAGACTCTACCCAACAGTGTATCAGTGAAGGTGCTGAGACTCAGAACCAAACCTTGGGCAGAATACAGGGAATCATATGAAAGAAAGGGGATTTAGTAAGACCTGGAGAGGACAGGAGCTCCTCAAGGAGAGCAACAGAACCAAAAAATCTGGGCACAGGGGTCTTTTCTGTGACTGATTCTCCAACCAGGGACCATGCATGGGTGTAACCTAGAACCCCTGCTCAGACATAGCCCATGGCGGCTCAGTATACAGGTGGGTTCCCTGATGAGGGAAACAGGAACTTTCTCTGATATGAACTCAGTAGATGGCTCTTTGACCTCCCCACCCAGTATGGGAGGAGCAGCCTCGCTAAGCCGTGGAGGAGGAAGCCAGTGCTGTTGAGACTTGATGGGATAGGGTCAGTGGAAGGGGAGGAGGACCTGCCCTATCAGCGGATGTGGAGAAGGGTAGGGAGAGGATGGGAGAGGGAGGGTGAGATGGGGAGGAAAAAAGGAGGGGCCTATAGCTGGGATATAAAGTGGATAGACTGTAATTAATAAAAAAATTAAAAATTGAAGAAGGATTGTGATGGTATTTTAATGGGACTTGCCTTGATTCTGTAGATTGTTTTTGGCAGGATGGCTATTATTTACTATGTTAATCCTATTGATCCATGAGCACGGAAGATATTTCCATCTACCAATATCTTCTTCAATTTCTTTCTTCGGAGAATTGAACTTTTTATTTGAACAAATTTTTCACTTGCTTAGTTAAAGTCACCCCAAGGTACTTTATGTTATTAGTGACTATTGCGAAGGGTGTTGCTTCCCTAATTTTTCTCTCAGCCCTTTTGTCTTTGGTATACATGTGGGCTTCTGATTTCTTTTCTTTTTTTTTTTTTTGATTTTTTAAATTTAACTTTGTATCCAGCCGCTTTGCAGAAGGTATTTATCATTTGAAGGTGTTCTCTGTTTAAATTTGGGGGTTACTCAGGTATATTATCATATCATCTGCAAATAGGGATACTTTGACTTCTTTCTTTCCTATTTGTTTCCACAAGATCTCATTTAGTTGGCTTATTGCTCCAGCTAGCTCTTCAATTACTATTTTGAAGAGATAAGTAGAGAGTGAGCAGCATTGCCTTGTCCCTCATTTTAGTGGGTTCGATTTAATTTTCTCTGTTTATTTTGATATTGGCTGTAGTCTGGCTGTATATTTTCTTTACTATGTTTAGGTATGTTTCTTGTAGCCCTCATCTCTCAAGACTTAAGACATGAATGGATGTTAGCAAGTGCTTTTTCCGCATCTAAGGATCTGATCATGTGTTTTTTTTTCCTTCAGTTTTTTTTTAATATGGTAGATTTTATTAATCAATTTCATATATTGTACCACCCCTGAATGCCTGGGATGAAGCCTACATTGATATGGTGGATAATATCTTTTATGTGTTCTTGGATTCAGCTTGCTAGTATTTTATTGAGTATTTTTGCTTCAACATTCATTAGATAGGTCTGAAGTTCTCTTTTTCAGTTGAGTCTTTGTGTGATTTAGATAGAAAAGTGACTGTGGCTTTAGAGAATGAGTTTGGTATTGATCTTTCTGTTTCTGTTTTGTGGAAAAACTTAAAGAGTGTTGGAGTTGGCTCTTCTGTAAAGGTCTGGTAGAATACTGTGTTGAAACCACCTCATCCTAGGCTCTCTTTTGAAGGGAGACTTTTGATGACTACTTCTATTTCCTTGGGTGATATAAATTAGTCAATCTATTTACCTGATCTTGATTTAATTTTGGTAAATAGAATCCCTCAAGAAAATTGTCCACTTCATTTACATTTTAAAATTTTGTGGTGCATAGGCTTTTATAGTAAGATCTAATGATTGGATTTTTTTAGTGTCTGTTATTGTCCCCATTTTTATTTCTGATTTTGGTGATTTGGGTAATTTCTATCTGACTTTTAGTTAGATTGGCTAAGACTTTGTCTATCTTTTTCATTTTCTCAAAGAACCAGATTTTGGTTTCATTGATTATTTGAATTGTTTTATTTGTTTCCAATTTATTGATTTCAGACCTGAGCTTGAATATTTCCAGCCGTCTACTCCTTTTGGAAGTTTGTACATCTTTTTATCTAGAGCTTTCAGGTGAGCCATTAAGTTGCTTGTATGAGATGTTGCAAGTTTCTTCTTGAAGGCATTTAGTGCTATGATTTTTCCTCTTAGTAGTTATTTCATTGTGTCCCATTAGTTTGGGTATGTTGTGTCTTCAGTTTCATTGAATTCTAGAAAGTCTTTGATTTCTTTATTTCTTCCCTAACCCATCTGTCATTGAGTAGCAAGTTATTCCATTTCTATGTGTTTGTAGGCATTTTGCAATTTCTGTTTTTGTTGAGGTCCAGCTTCAGTCCATGATGGTCAGATAAGATACAAGGAATTGTTTTAATCTTCTTGTATCTGTTGAAGCTTGCTTTGTGACTAACTGTGTGGTCTATTTTGGAGAAGTGCTGAAAAGAAAGTATACTGTTTTGAATTTGAGTGAAAATTCTGTAGATATCCATTAGGCTCATTTAATTTAGGGCTTTTGTAAGTGACTTTATTTCTCTATTTAGCTTCTGTCTAGATGATCTGTCACTTGGTGAGAGTGGAGTGTTGAAGTTTCCCACTATTTAGGTGTTGGGATTGATGTGTGATTTCAGCTTTAAGAATGTTTCACTTACAAAAAGGTGTTCTTGTATTGGGAGCATTGGTGTTCAAAATTGTGATGTCCTCCTCGTGTATTTTTCCATTGATGTGAAAGAAGTCCCCGTCCTCATCTTTTTTGATTAATTTTTGTTGATAGTCTATTTTATTAGATATTAAATATCTACCCCAGCTTCTTTTCTAGGTCTGTTTGCTTGAAAAACCTTTTTCTAGCCCTTTACACTGAGGTAGTGTTTATTTTTGCTGCAGAGGTTTGTTTCTTGGATGCAGGAGAATGTTGAATCCTGTTTCTATAACCATTCTGATAGTCTTTGTCTTTTTGTTAGAGAGTTGAGTCTGTTGATGTTAATAGACCATAGTGACCACTGAATGTTAGTTTATTTTGGAGTTGGTGGTATTACTCTGATCCATTGCTTATTTTCTTTTAATTATTTTTTGTTAAGTTATCTGTATCCTATGTTTTCTTCAGTGTAGTTGTTTCCTTTGGAGTGCAGTTTTCAGTTTTCCTTCTAGCATTTTCTGTAGGGAAGGGTCACTGTGTAGAGATTGTTTAAATTTAGTTTTCTTATGGAATATTTCATTTTCTCCATCTATGTTGATTGAAAGCTTTGCTGGGTATAGTAATCTGGATTGATATCTCTGTTCTCTTAAACTCTGCATGACATCTGCCCAAGCCCTTCTTGCTTTCATAGTTTCTGGTGAGAAGTCTGGTGTGATTCTGATAGGTCTACCTTTATATGTTACTTGGCATTTTTCCCTTGTTGCTTTTAATATTTTTTTTTGTTCTGAAGATTTAGTGTTTTGCCCTTGATGTTGTGGGGTGTTTCTTTTCTGGTCTAGTCTATTCGGTGTTCTATAGGCCTCTTGTATATTTATGATTATCTCTTTCTTTAAGTTGGGAAATTTTTCTTTCAAATTTTCTCAAAAAAATTTTGGAACTTGTAGCCTGGAATCTTCCTTTTCCTCAATCACTATTATTGTTTGTTTTGCCTTTTCATGGTGTTCTTCATTTTTTGGATGTTTTGTGTTTGAAACTTTTTCAACTTTACTTTTACTGTGAGAGAAGTATCAGTTTCTTCAAGTTTATCTTCAGCACCTGAGATTCTCTCTTCTATATGTTGTATTCTATTAGTGATGCTTATCTTTGTGGTTCCTGATCTGTTCTCTAAGTTCTCCAGCTCCAGGGTTTTCTCTGTGTGTTTTCTTTATTGGTTCTAATTCTGTTTTCATGTCTTCTATCATTTCCTTCATCTGTTTGAATGTGTATTCCTATCTTTCTATTATGTTCTATTATGGCCCTTTTTTTGCTTTGTTTCCTCTTTATATGCCACTAATTGTGCCTCTACTTTTGCCTCCATTTGTGTGGATATTTCATTGAAACCTTTATTCATTTTCTCTTTATGTAACTGGATAAGCATAGTTTTAAAATCATTTTTGTGTTTCAGATGAATTGGAGTATCCATTCATTTTGGGGTTTGCTGGTGAATCCATGATGTTCTGATTTTTGTTGAATGTTTTCTTATGCTGACCTTTGGCCATCTCCTTCTCTATAACCTTTACTTTTCCTCGACTCTGTAGTTCAGCCTGGGTCTGTCTTTCTCTGATGTCTCGAGTATTCTTCAAGGAGATGAGATAGAGGTCCACTGGTTTGAGAATTTATGTTGATGTTTCAGCTGTACCAATGGGAAGGTCCACTGGTGCAGAAGGGTGCAGGCAAGCTAGCAAGTGTCTGCGTGTGCATGGAAGTGTGCCTTAAAGAACAGGATGCTAGAGAGTGTAGATGCCTGGAATGTAGGACAGAGGGTGTTGCAGTCATAGGAGGGGTTGTGGACACTGGCACAGTGAGTATGCAGAATGTCTCAGTGTCCTACAGACCACTGGTATTCACCTCTGTCTGGGTTCCAGTAGTTGTTTGCTTGTACTCAACTAGTAGACATGCAGAACAGCGGTATCAATATTGAGGATGCTGCCTCAAGTATCTCTACATTGCCCACTGTGGGTGTGTGGGTGGGAGAGATCCAATGTATGGCTGTTACTGTAGAGAGACCCTGGATCTGGGGTTCTGCATGCACTCACTTGAAGGTGCACTCCCTCTTTAGCATGTCTAATCTGAAAGCACAGGGTTTTGGTCTTTTCTCTACTCTCGGATTTGAGCCTGCTGGGGAAAATGCAGGTGTATCCTGCTCAGTGTTGCTGCATCCACAGAATTTAGGCTGTTAAAGCAGTCCACTGGGAATCCAGCCACAGAAGTAGAACTGGGAGGCAGGCACAGATGCCTGCTGGGAAGTCCTGAGGAGCCCCTACAACCATCCATGAACCAGGGTGCCCAGGTGAGCCTGGTTCAATTGGGTTTCCCATAATGCTGGCTGCCCACCACTGACAGGCTGGGCAGCCAACACAATCACTTGTTAGGATGTCATGTGGTGCTGTACAGCTGCTCGTGGACCTGGGAACCACAAGGCTGGTACCAGGGACCCAGGAGCCAGCAGGTTATTAGTACAGACACGGGACCTGGAAGGCAGGTACAGCTGGCAGCTACCTCTAAGGAACTAGGAGACCCTCTTCTGTCTCAGTCCCCAGGTAGGGGGTTCTGTGCTATGAGCCACAGGCACTGTTGGCCAGCTCAAGCAAGGAGGAGTGAGGACCTACAAGGTTGAGTTGCAGAGATTGAATGTTTGCCATTCTCCATCCCCAGAGAACTCCATGGATGACCAGGATCTAAATAATCTCAGCTCACGTGTTGTCCCCTCTTGCCCAGAAAACCTCAGTGTAGATTTTCTAGTTTCAGCTGCTCCTCACTCACCAATTTCACAGTTTCAGATCCTCTGCTTCTCAGATATGGTGCACACTGCTGTACCAATTTTTTAATTGGATTTCTTAGTTTGTTGTTATCTAACTTCTTAAGATTCTGTATATAATGTGTATATTAGCCCCTTGTCATATATCAGGTGGGTGAAGATCTTTTCCCTGTCTGTAGGCTCTCATTTTGTTCTGATGACAGTGTCCTTTGATTTACAAAAGCTTTTCCATTTCATGAGGTCCATTTATTGAGTGCTGTAGAGCCTGTGCTGTTGGTGTTCTGTTGAAGAAGTTGCCCCCTGTACCAGTGAGGTCAAGGCTCTTCCCCAATTTTTCTTCTAACAAATTTGGTGTGTCTGATTTTATGTTAAGGTCTTTGATCCACTTGGACTTTAACTTTATTTTTCTACATGTAGACATCCAATGAGACCAGCATATAAATACCTTAACTTTTAATTTCATTTAGGTGGTATGAAATTATAAACTGACCTAATTTTCCATAACATTTTCCTATGTTTTCTCTTTGTTATTTCACCTTTGTTATTTATTATTTGTTATATCACCTTTAAGTATATTCATATATTACCCCAATAATAATAACCTACATTTTTTCTATACTGGCCTTCAAAAAAACTAGATCAGATTAACACTAATGGTCTACTAACTTTCAAACAGTAAAATTGACTGAAGTTTATGGATGAATAAAAACATATTATTTTCTTCTTTTTTTAAGTTACCTCTCCCACAGAATATATGCCACTTTCATGATAGGACGACTTTACAAGTCAAAGTGCGTTCAATTAATGTGATCTATGCCACAGTCATTTGTATGCCAGAGGGAATGCTTTTTATCCTACTCTCATTATTTTTAACAGGCACTCTAATCGGTATTTGTTCATGATCCTTCTTAAAGACCAAAGAACTTCAGGTACAATGTATAGTTATTTGGTTTTATCATATTTTACAGCAAAAAGAAATTGCAGGGAAATCCAAGATGGCTGCCCCAGGAGGACACTGTGTCTGAGGAGCAGGACAGTAGTGTAGGCACAGCGACCAGGAGACTGAGATCTCGGACCTAAAATACCAGCATTTGCTACTGCCAGGTAAGCGGGAATCCTATGGTGGGGAAATCAAGTGGAAAAGTCCAAGGGACACCCAGCTATTCCCAGGAAAAACTCGGGCAGGTGACAGGATGCACACAGCAGCACTGGGCGCCTAAGCCACCATTTCGGTCTGGGTCACACACTACCCAGGACAGACTAGGATTCACCCAGGTACCATGTGCTACACCTTTCAGACCCACACCCCAAGGCGCACCCAGCCACCACCGAGGATTAGGACTAATAGTGTCAGATCCAGACTGAGGTGCCCCCAAATACTATCTCAGACTGGAGTGCACAGTCCCTGACCCAGAAGGAGACACCAATACTCCAGTCCAGAAGAGAGCCCTTAGCAGGAAGCCAAGGTCGGAGCACAGAGCCTGCTGACCAGAGCAGTGCCCACAGCTGACATCTCAAACGGGGACGCTCAGCCTTTGGCACAGACTGAGGAGCAAAACCTCCAGACCAGAGGGGAGAACAGCATGTGGTGTTCACAGCTTCTGGCACAGAGCATGAAGCCCTGCACACAGATCACAAAACAGAGTTCAACTGAGGCACAACACACACTATCAAACCACTAGAACTTCCTGATCTTCCTGAAGAATACTCCTGACACAAGAGATTGACAGTTCCAGTCTGAAGTTCAGCCATAAAGCACAAACAGCTCCTTGATTATATATAAACAAATGCCCAGAAATCGGCATAAGAACTCACCCAAAAATAATCAGGACACCATGGCTCCACCAAAAACACCCAAAAGCAATAGAGATTTTAATTCAGCAGAGACAACGGAAAATTATACTAAAGCTATGATTATGCAGATAATAGAGAAACAAAAAGAGGAACAAAAAGAGGAAATGAACAAGGCCCTCAGAGAAATCAAGAAGGATTTAACTGCCCACATACAGGAACAATTAAAGATATATAGAGAGGAAACAACCAAACTAGGAAACACAGTAAATCACATGAAGGAAATGATACAAAGCATAAAAACGGAATTAGAATCTATAAAGAAGACACACAGGGAGAAGAACCTGGAACTGGAGAACTTAGAGAAAAGATCAGGAACCACAAAGTTAAACATCAACAATAGAATACAAGAGATGGAAGAGAGAATCATGGCGAAGATACGCTGGCTGAAATGAATTCGTCAATCAAGGAAAAAAGAAAATCGGAAAAGTACCAACCATGAAACATCCAAGAAATCAAGGATGCCATGAAAAGACGAAACCTAAGAAAAAATGGAATAGATGAAAAAGAAGACTCCAGGCACCAAGAAACGGAAAATATTTTTAAGAAAATCATAGAAGAAAATTTTCCCAACTTAAAGAAAGAAATGTCCATAAACATACAAGAAACCTACAGAACACCAAATAGACAAGATCAGAAAAGAAATACCTCTCGTCACACCATAGTCAAAACAGTAAACCTACAAAACAAATAAAAAATATTAAAGGCAGCAAGGGAAAAAGGTTAAGTAACATATGAAGGTAGACCGATCAGACTCACACCAGACTTCTCATCAGAAACTATGAAAGCCAGAAGGGCCTGGGCACAGTCATGCAGTCCTTAAGGAAACAGAGATGCCAACCAAGACTACTATACCCAGCAAAGCTTTCAGTCATCATAGATGGAGAAAACAAAATTTTCCGTGACAAAATAAAATTCATGCAATACCTACACAGCAACCCAGCCCTACAAAAGGTACTAGAAGGAAAACTTCAGTCCAACTGAAACACCTACACCAAAGAAAATATAGGATAAAGATAATTTCCCAATGAAAACAACAACAAAGATGCAATGAATCACAGTAAGACCACCAACTCGACAATAAAAGGACTAACAGTCATTGGTCACTATTATCTATTAACGTCAATGGACTCAATTCTCCAATAAAAAGACACAGACTAACAGAGTGGTTGCTGAAACAGGTTCCAACATTCTGCTGCATCCAAGAAAACACCTATGCAACAAAGATAAACACTACCTCAGAGTAAAGGGCTGGAAAACTATTTTCCAAGCAAATGGAGCCAGAAAACAAGCTGGGGTAGCAATCCTAGTATCTAATAAAATAGACTTTCAACCTAAGTTAATTTAAAAAGATGAGGAGGGGCACTTCCTTCTCATCAAAGGAAAATTCCAACAGTAGGACATCACAATTCTAAACATTAATGCCCCAAATAAAAGACAACCTACATATGTAAATCAAACATTATTAAAACTGAAATCACACATTGATCCCAACACCCTAATAGTGAGAGCCTTCAACAATCCACTCTCACCAAGAGACACATCATTCGGTCAGAAGCAAAACAGAGAAACAAGGGCACTCATAGACACCCTAAATCAAATGGACCTAATAGATGTCTACAGAACTTTTTACCCTAGATCAAAAGAGTATACCTTCTTTTCAGCACCTCATGGAACCTTCTCCAAAATAGACCATATAGTTGGTCACAAAGCAAGCCTCAGCAGATACAGGAAGATTGAAATAATCCCTTGTATCCTATCTGACCATCACGGTCTAAAGCTGGACCTCAACAACAACAGAAATAGCAAACGGCCGGCACATACATGGAAACTGAACAACTTGCTACTCAAGGACAGCTTGGTTAGGGAAGAAGTTAAGAAAGAAATTAAAGACTTCCTAGAATTCAATGAAAATGAAAGCACAACATACCCAAACTTATGGGACACAATGAAGGCAGTGCTAAGAGGAAAGTTCATAGCACTAAGTGCCTTCAGGAAGAAATTTGAAACAACTAATACAAGCAACTTAATGGGCCAACTGAAAGCTCTAGAAAAAAAAAAACAAAACAAAAAAAAAAAACAAGCAGATACACCTAAGAGGAGCAGATGGCTGGAAATAATCAAACTCAGGGCTGAAATCAATCAATTAGATAAGAGTAAAACCATTCAAATTATCAAAGAAACTAAGAGCTGGTTCTTTGAGAAAATCAACATGATAGACAAGCCACTAGCGAAACTATCAAAAAGACAGAGAGAAACTGTCTAAATCACCAAAATCAGAAATGAAAAGGGGGACATAACAACAGACACTGAGGAAATCCAAACAATCATTAGGTTTTACTACAAAAGCCTATATGCCACAAAATTTGAAAATCTAAATGAAATGGACAGATTTTTTGAGAGACTCCACCTACCTAAATTAAGTCAAGATCAGATAGGAAGATTGAATAGACCTATATCCCCCAAGGAAATAGAAGAAGTCATCAACAGCCTCCCGACAAAAAAAAGCCCTGGGCCAGATGGTTTTAGTGGAGAATTCTACCAGACCTTCAAAGAAGTCCTAACACCAATTGTCTATAAAGTGTTCCACAAAATAGAAATAGAAGGAAAATTACCAAATTCTTTCTATGAAGCCACATTCACCTTGATACCTAAACCACACAAAGATCCAACAAAAAAAGAGAACTTCAGACCTATCTCTCTTATGAACATTGACACAAAAATACTCAATAAAATACTTGCAAACCGAATCCAAGAACACATAAAAGGTATCATCCACCATGAACAAGTAGGCAAGCGTGGTTCAATATACGCAAATCCATCAATGTAATCCACCATATAAACAAA
>CM053742.1:66598161-66632756 GCA_028658305.1 Pachyuromys duprasi
GAATAGTCATTCCTCAAGACCCAGCTATAACACTCTTAGGCATATATCCAAAAAATGCTCAAGTAGACAACAAGGACATTTGCTCAACTATGTTCGTAGCTGCTTTATTTGTAATAGCCAGAACCTGGAAACAACCCAGATGTCCCTCAGTTGAGGAATGGATACAGAAATTGTGGTACTTTTACACAATGGAATACTACTCAGCAATTAAAAAGAAGGAAATCATGAAATTCGCAGTCAAATTGTGGGACCTGGAAACGATCATCCTAAGTGATGTATCCCAAAAGCAGAAAGAAACATATGGTATATACTCACTTATATAGACCTATAGGATAGGAAGTTCATGCTGAAATCTACACACCTAGGGAGGATATACAGGAAGGAGGACCCACGTTGGTATGATCAATGCTCGTTTGGATGAACAAATGGGATGGACATTGAGTTGAGGAGAAAACAAGCAACAGGACAGGAGCATGCCAACGAGGACCTCTGGGGAGGGGAGGGGCTCAACGTAGTGATGTATCAGAGCAGATATTAAGATTAGTGATCAAGCCTTTGGCAGAGGGCAAGAAGTGATGATAGAAATGGAGGAGGTTGGTGAGACTTGGGGAGAACAAGAGCTCCACAAAGACCAAACTGAGCAGGGCACAGGGGTCTTGTATGAGATGGTTGCTACAACCAAGGTCCACGTGTGAATGTGGCCTGGAAACCCTGCTCAGATTGGGTCCATGATAGCTCGGTGTAAGACTGAAGACCCTATTCAGGAAACAGGGACTTTTTCAGTCATGAACTTGATGGCTGACTCTTTGACCCTCCCCCATACATGCTGGGGAGTGACAGACTGGCTAGATCCCAAGGGAGGACATTGCAGCCAGCCCTGAGGAGACAGGATATTCTGGGGTTCGATGGCAAGGGAGGAGGTCCTCTACTGTTGGTGGACTTGGAGGGGGCAGGGAGGAAATGCGGGAGGAAGGGGGAAGGTGGGAGGGAATGAGGGAGGGGACTATGCTTGGGATGCAAAGTACCTAACCTGTGAATGATACAAAAATAAATTAATAAAAAGTTCAAAAAAAGTGTTTGGGGGATTTTTATAAACATAATACAAACATAGTAGAATGAAAATGAGACAGTTGCAGATGAAGTAAAAGTGCTACTCTGTTCTTATTCTACCTTTAGGGATTACAGCCTATTACAATTGGCAGGAAAAATGATGCATACCTTTTTCAAAACTTTGCATACATGCTGCACTATCTTAAAACAAGAAAAAGAATTAAGGTAATAACCTAATTCCATGAACTCCCAATTCATTCTCAATCTGTGCCATACTAACTTTAGTACCATTGTCAAACTAAATTTGTTATTGTTGTTTTTAGAGATAGGGCTTCTCTGAAAACTAAACATTTTAAATATTTTTCAGGCATTTTAAAACCTAGAATGAAAGTACACTGTTGTTAAAAAAAAAGGTGTTTGCCTGTATCATATTATTTGTAGTGCTAAGATTATTGTAACGGTATTATCTAGCCCACTACCACAAATATTAATACATGGACACCTGTTATATATTTTTAATTGCCTTAATTAACTTGGGCCAAGTATATATACCTAACTACACTGTTTGAATCCTTTCACCGTTCATATTAAAGCCCCCATCTGGTGCCATCCCCCTTAACCATCCTATCTTCCATCCATATTCTTCATCTGGGCCTTTTCACACCATTATTGGAGTCCTTTCTCCTCACCCACATGTTTTTTTAAATGTAATTTATTTATTTTTATATCAATCACAGGTTAGGTACTTTGCATCCCAGACATAGCCCCCTCTCTCATTCCCTCCCACTCTCCCCATCCCTCCCTCATCTCCTCCCTCCCCCCTCCAAGTCCATCTACAGGGGAGGACCTCCTCCCCTTACATCAGACCCCAGATCATCTTGTCTTCTCAGGGCTGGCTGCAATGTTCTCCCCCGGGTTCTAGCCAGGCTGTTACTCCCTGGTGTGTATGGGGGAGGGTCAAAGAGCCACCCACATGTTTTTTCCCCACACTAACTCATTGTGATGTCCTCCCTTCTCTCTTTCCATCCATCTGTCCAGCCTACTTGTGATTCTCTCCTCAGCAAACGCCTGGGAACCTTAGCCATACCTGCTCCATTCTGCGCTGCCCAGGTATAAGACATTTAATGAATAAATCATGCATAATGTTTCATGCAGGTTTACACAAACAAGGAAGGATATATCTCTTAGGCAGTAATCAAACCTTGAGTGCCAGTAGTAAGCATTATATCAACCTCAAACAGTATACAGAAAAAAAGACAATAATCATATATAAAGCTTAAGTGGTTGTATGTAACAGAAATGTCCTAATGAAAGCCATTATTTTAATTATCTATGATTAATATACAAAAATAAAAATGTAAGCCAATGTAGCCAATATAAGCTTCTCTAACACAATAAAACCCATATCTTATGAATTCTGGTTGATAACAGCCAACTTTTGGTAATTTTAGTAAAAACATCTAAAAAACTAAAGGACATACACTCTTGGTTTAAAAATTAATAACACATGAAATGAATTTGTGGGAGCTTTTTCTGTTACTCATGAAAAAGTATCTATTAAACAAGCTTTATATGCTAAGTCCTGTTATAGGTACTGAGAAACTATATGTAAACACAACAGAAAAGATTCTTGTTCTCCTAAAGTTTATATTTGATAATATTAGCAGACTAATCTATTATCAATATATTTTAATTAGTTATATGTGAAATACTAGTTTACATGCTATAATAACAATCTGTTGAAATTTAATAAATATAAGCCCTACAATGATAGAAGATACATCCTTATGTTGCTCATTCTCCAAATTCACTCATTATTTTAATATTATCTGAAGGCAAAAACTTACCCTTCAACATCTGCAAGGTATGATGTAGTTGCTTATTTATTCATTTTCTTATGAATAAGAAGACTTCCTGGGAAAATTCAGTAAGCAATAAAGTGGCTCTCAATGTTGAGAAAAGTAATCACACTGAGAGAAAGTGAAATGACTAGAAGAGATAATCACTATTCTATCAAAGTGAATGCCTATTGCAGAATAGGAGCAGGTACTTTATCTCCTCTGTTTTACTAACGTCCTTCTTGTGTAGCTATGAAGCTTGACATGTTCAAATGGAATGTTTAATGAAGTATACAATTACATAAAATGCTATTTCCATTAAGTTTCACTTCATAAATATCTCCTTTATTGTATTCATCCTCATACATCTATAATTTTCAGGTTTTGGACTAAATTCCACTGAAAGGGGGATTCCTGTAATGTTTGTTTTCTCTGTAAAATCTTTATCAACTTGTTGATACATGTGAACACTTAAGAGTCAATAAAGGTGAAGATCCAAGTTGGAAGGAATCAGCATGCATGGTGTCTCAGGCACACAGGATCTGAAACTCAGAAATTGGTGAGTAGAGGGGCAGCTGAAGCCAGAATATAGACATTGAGGTTTCCTGGGCGAGAAGGGACAACCCCTGAGCTGAGACCATTTGGATCCAGGTTACCTGCTGACATCTCTGGGGACTGAGAGCAATGAATATTCAACCCCTCTGCACTTCCCCTTGAACCAAAGACAGGCCTCTCACATCAGAGGAGGCAGCCCACAGTACCCATTGATCCAAGCATAGGCCTCCCTGCTCTGTATCTGAGACAGCAAACATGGGACTCCCAGTTCTGCAGCAGCAGCTATAGGTGGTTGAACAGGCCTCCAAAGGCCTCCCAGCAGGAGAATGTACTGTCCTATCAGGTCTGCAGCTGTGGGTAGCTGTTAAGACCTCCCAGTTCTGTGGTAGCAGCAGGCCAATGTACTGGCCTCCAAGGTCTCCAGGCAGCTGTACTGGCTTCCAAGGGCCTCCCAGTGGGTGACAGTACAGCCTTCCCAGTATTGCAACTGCAGCCTTCTGGTGGTAGCTAGCCTTAACAGGAGCCTCCACGCCCCATGACTGAGACAACAGAACTGGCTATCCAAAAGTAAGGGTCTCCCTGCCCAGCAGACAAACAGTGGACACAACTGAGCTAATGGATCTCTTACACTCTCATTTTCCCCTGCAAGCCAGAATCTGAGAGTAGGAAAGAGAGGGAACCCCTGTGCTTTCCAATTAGGCCGGCTGGAGAGTAAAGACACATTTAGGGCACCTGCAAACAGTGCCAGCACATGCGCAAACTCTTGTGTTTAAGCCCCATATTCCAGACTTCTACATGCTCTAGTACCCTCTCGTTCAAGGCAAATTTTCAAGCACACCCTTGTACTTGCTCATCCGTACCTATGCACCTAGGCTTACAACCTTTCTCCCTTAGCTACAGCTGAAACAACAGTATCCACCCTCAAACAGTGGACCTCTCTCATATTCCTGAAGAATACTCCAGACAACAGAGGTAGACGGTCCTAGTCTGAAAAATAGTGAATGTTACCGATAAGCAGTTGGCTAGAGGTTGGCATAAGGACACCTACAACAAAAATCAGGACATCGTGGTGTCACCAGCAACCCGAAAAATCACTGGATATGCTAATTCATTGAAACACAGGAAAATTATCTGAGTTCTAGGCTTATCCAGATATTAGAGACACATAAAGAAGAAACTGAAAAAGCTCTAAGGAAATGCAGGCAAATACAGCCAAACAAATGGAGGCACATGTAGAGGCACAATTAGTAGCATATGGAGAGGAAAGGAACAAAAAATAGACGCCATGATGGAAAGATAGGAATCCACACTCAAACAGATGAAGGAAATGGTGCAAAACATCAAAACACAATGAGAATCAATAAAGAAAATATAAACAGAGGCCTGTAGAGAGGAAACAAATAAATCTCTCAAAGAAATCAATAAAGAAAACACATGTAGACAAATGTAGGGGGGAAACAAATAAAGCTCTCAAAGAAATACAGGCAAATACAACAAAACAAATAGAGACACAAGTAGAAGCACAATTAGTGGCATATAGAGAGGAAAGGAACAACAACAACAACAAAAATAGAGGCTATGATGGAAAGACAGGAATCCATACTCAAACAGATGAAGGAAATGGTGCAAAACATCAAAACACAATTAGAATCAATACAGAAAATACAGAGAAAACCCTGGAGCTAGAGAACTTGGAGAAAAGATCAGGAAACACAAAGTTAACCATTACCAAAGGAATACAAGAGATGGAGGACAGAATCTCAGGTGCTGAAGACACACTTGCTGAAATTGATATTTCTCTCAAAGAAAAAAGTAAAATCAGAAATGTTCCAAACAATAATAAATCCAAGAAATCAAGGACACCATGAAAAGATGACATCTAAGAATCTAAGAATAAATGGAATAAATGAAAAAAAAAAAAACCTTTTTAGGCTCCAAGGTCCAGAAAATATTTTCAAGAAAATCATAGAAGACGATTTTCCCAACTTAACGAAAGAGACCAATGGAGGATCCACGATGGCAGTGCCAGGAGGACACTGTGTCTGAGCAGCAGGACAGAAATGTTGGTACAGTGACCAAGAGACTGAACTCTGGGCCCTAAAAAATAGCAATCATGTGTCCCAGGTGAGAGGAAACTCCAACATATGGGAATCAGTCAGGTCTGCTCTCAGGTCGCCCAACCAGAACCCGGAAGAGATCCCTGGTCATCCAGGCACTCAGTCACCAGGCCAGAGCCACATGCCTATGTGTCCTGATCACCTTCCCAGGCTGAATGGTGGGCACAAAAACACCAGAGACTGGGAGTCCGAGTCATGAGAAAAACCCACAGGAAAGGAAGCAAATGGGATTGACCTCAGGTCACCCAGTCTATCCCTGGAAAAGGTCCAGCAGACCTGCAAGCTCACACCGACAGCCCTGAGCAGGGCTTCAGGCACCACAGAGACCTTCTACACGCCTGACTTGCCCTCACAGACAAACCTGTGTGCCCCGGGTCACCAGAGACTGGGTTTCCCTGTCCAGAGAAAACCCGACAGGGAAGGAAGCAAACAGTGACTGACTTCAGGTCACCCAGCCTAACCCTGGAAAAAGTCTCACAGACTGGCAGTCTCACAACCACCAGCATGGAAACCTGCTGCACACCTGAATCCCCATCACCAGGACACCAGAGACTGGGTATTCTTGTTGGGAGAAAACCGCACAGGGAGAGAAACAGCTTAGAACACTCAGCCAACTCACCAACACTACCACCATCACCACCACACATGGGAAAGTTCTTGGGAAAAGGTCTCAGGTTCCTGCCCAGTCACCAGCTTGAAACCACCCCAAACACCATAGACTGGGCCTTCCTACTGGGGGAAACATCTGGCCCTATCTCAGGACACCTAGGTCTGGAAAAGTTTCTGGCTATCCACAGGCTCCAGACTCTAGCCTCCAACTGCACGCATGAGAGCAGAACTCACCTGCCACTGATTACTGCTTGGGTATTAGAGCAGAGAGCCCCAACATCAGACCTACAGAAGCCTGAGATCCCTGAAATCAACCCACAGATACTGCTCCAAGGGGCAACCAGTTATCCCTAATGAAACTGACCAAACCATGGAGTAACCAGGTTACAACAACAGCTGACTAAATTTACAGCAAGAAACCCAGAAGCAGGGCAGCTGTCTGCAGAACTTCCCTAGGTGAGAGGAGAGCCCTCTTGACTAACAAGGACCACAGTTACCACTCAAGTCTACACGCCTGAGGTGAGCTGTGGCAATTCCTGAAAAATACCAGCCATTCAATGATCATACCCAAAAAGCTGAGGAGGCCTCCTTCAGGAAAAATCATCTTCCTGCCAAGGGGGTTCTCCCAAACAGGATTCCAGGAAACACCAGAAACTAAGAAACAACACCTAAGTTAGCCCAATGGGTAGAGGCCAGCTTAAAAGCTCAACCAACAAAAGACAGAGCAATATGGCATCTCCAGAACCCAGTTATCCAAGGGCAAACAGTCCTGGACACTCCCGCATAATTGTAAACATGGCCATCTTACCAAAAGCAGTCTACAGAATCAATGCAATGTCCATCAAATTACCAACACAATTCTTTACAGACCTTGAAAGAAAAATTCGCAACATCATACGGAATAACAAAAATCCCAGAATTGCTAAAACAATAGTCTACAATAAAACATGTTCTGGAGGTTATATATCCCTGATGTAAAACTGTATTATACAGCAACAGTAATAAAAACTGCATGGTACTGGGAAAGAACAAAATGGCAAAACAATGGAAATGAATAGAAGATCCAGAAATAAACCCACACACTAATGGACACATTATTTTTGACAAAGATGCCAAAACCATATAATGGAAAAAAGATAGCATCTTCAACAAATTGTGCTGGTATAACTGGATGTCTACATGCAGAAAAATGGAAATAGATCCATACTCATCACCCTGCACAAAACTGAAGTCCAAGTGGATCAAAGACCTCAACATAAAACCAGACACATCTGGTTAGAAGAAAATTTCAAGTCTCTGAAGAAAGAATTAGAAGTTAACAGAAGATGGAAAGATTTCCCATTCTCATGGATTGGCAGGATTAACATAGTAATCTGTTAGAAGAAAAAGCCTTGAACTCATTGGCACAGGAGACAACTTCCTGAATAGAACACCAACAGCACAGACTCTAAGATCAACAATCAATAAATGGGACCTCATGAAACTGAAATCTTCTCTAAAGCAAAGGACACTGTTGTCAAAACAAAACGACTGCCTACAAATTGGGAATGAATCTTCACCAACCCTTTATCTCACAGAGGGCTAATATCCAGTATATATAGAACTGAAGAGGTTAAACAGCAACAAATCAAGTAATCCAATTAAAATGGGGTACAGACCTAAACAGAGAATTCTCAAAATAGGAATATCAAATGGTAGAGAAACACTTAAAGAAATGCTCAAAGTCCTTAGTCATCAGGGAGATGCACATCAAAATGACCCTGAGATTTCATCTTACACCTATCAAAATGGCTAAGATGAATAACTAAAGTGACAACACATGCTGTAGAGGATGTGGAGAAAGGGGAACCCTCCTCCATTGCTGGTGGGAATGTACACGTGTACAACCACTCTGGAAATCTATCTGGCACTTTCTCAGACAATTAGGAATAGAGCTTCCTCAAGTTCCAAGTATACCATTCCTAGGCATATATCTAAAAGACCCTCAAGTATACAACAAGGACATTTGCTCAACCATGTTTGTAGCAGCTTTATTTGTAATAGCCAGAAGCTGGAAACAACCCAGATGCCCCTCAACTGAGGAATAGATACAGAAATTGTGGTACATCTACACAATGTAATGTTACTCAGCAATAAAAAACAAGGAAATCATGAAATTTGCAGGTAAATGGTGGGAACTGTGAAAGATCATTCTGAGTGATATACCCCCAAAGCAGAAAGACACACAGGGTATATACTCACTCATATGTGGATACTAGACATATAATATAGGATAAACATACTAAAACCTATACACTTAAGGAAGCTAATCAGGAAAAGTGGACTCTGGTTAAGATGCTCCATCCCCATTCAGGAAAGACAAGAGGATGGACATCATAACAGGGAGAAAACAGGGAACAGGACAGGAGCCTACCACTAGGGCCTCTGAAAGGCTCTACCCTGCACTGTATCAAAGCAGATGCTGAGACTCATAGCCAAACTTTGGGCAGAGTACAGGGAATTTTATGAAAAAGTGGAAGGTAGTAAGACCTGGAGAGGACAGGAGCTGCACAAGGACAGCAACAGATCCAAAAATTCTGGGCACACGTGTCTTTTCTGAAACTGATTCTCCAAGGACCACTCATGGTCTGGAACCCCTGCACAGAGGTAGCCTATGGCAATTCAGTATCCAAGTGACCTCCAAAGTAATGGGGACTGGTACTGTCTCTGACATGAACTGATTGGCCTGCTCTTTGATAACCTCCCCCTGAGGGGGGAGCAGCCTTACCAGGCCACAAAAGAAGACAATGCAGCCTCTCCTAATGAGACTTGATAGACTAGGATCAGAGGGAAGGGGAGGAAGACTTCCCTTTTCAGTGGACTGGGAGAGGGTCCCAGGTGGGGAAGAGTGAGGGTTGTCTTAGGAGAGGAGGGCAGAGGGAGGTACAGGGAGGACAGAATGTGAATAAACTGCAATTAATAAAAATAAAAATAATTAAGAAAAGAGGTTACAGAACACCCAAAAGAGTAGACTAGAAAATAAACCCCTCATGTCACATAACAGTCCAAACACTAAATCTACAGAACGAAGAAAAAATGTTAAAAGCAGCAAGGGTGCTTGCCAGGCCACATACTATGACAATGCAGCTGGTTTTGATGAGACCTGATAAGCTAGGGTCAGTTGGAAAGGGAGGAGGTTTATCTTAGGCTGATTATACAAACTACAATAAAATAGAACTAATATAGTTTTTAAATCAAACCATTAAAATATGTCTTTTCACATTTCCCAGAATGTAAGTAAAAATTCAAATGACAGAGGATTTTACAGATAGACTATTTCTTCTACAATTAACGTATCCAGAAGAAAATAGAATATTCAGTATAAACATTGTACTTTTTCCCTCAAGTCATGGTATCTTACAGACTGCATATAGTTACATACTTGTCAAATGAATAGAAAAAATATGTGTCTCATAGAGACAAACAAATAATGCAGTATCCCTGTACATAGTCGAAAATACCATTATTATTATTACATATCTTTTATGTAAACAAAATATAAATGTTTGTTTTTCATTCTAACTAAAATTGAGGTGATGAAATAAAAATAATTCATTGCATGACCATTTAATGTGTTTATACATTATTAGGTCTAAGTTTACATATTTATAACATGAACATAATTAGAAAGCCTCTTACTCACTGGAGGTACATATATCAGGATTTGAGATCTAAATATAGTATAAATAAAGATTTTGAGTTATTTGAACCAATTAAATATGTAAACATATAATATTAAAATTCAGAAGACTAACTGTTTCAGTAATTTGGAAAAGGTGAAGGTAAAAGTGTAATCATGTAACATTTAATTTTAAATTTCTGTGAATTTGTTTTGAGTACTATCCTATGAAGTGATGAAAAAAATGATACTGACAATTTTTACTTCCTCTCATTCACCTAACATTTTTATCTATGCCATTTTATCTTCAGAAGCTTCTGAAAATATTTTTCTTCTTTTTTTAGTACATAGTAATTTTTTCACTTTAATAAATTTGAAAACATCTATGTCATTTTTCTTTCAATATATATATATATATATATATATATATATATATATATATATATATATATATACATTTTCTGTGCCATAGGCACTCTATCATTTCAACAGAAAAAATCAAAAGAATTTTCTGTGAATAACAAACTATGACATTCAAATTACTTCTTAATTTCTCTAAAAATCTAAACTATGCACAAGAAATAAAAGACCCTGGTAAAAAGAAGAGAATGGGAGAAAGGAAAAATGAGGACAGCAAGGGTGAGGTTCCATAAACCAATAAATATTCTAGTTAATATTCTTTAAGTTGGTTATGAAAACTCTTTATATTTCTGAGAAAGTTATAAACTTTCTTTTCAATTCTTCCTGTACCTATCCCTTAGTTCAAGTCTCAGGACTCAAGTCAGAACCAAGCTCCATTGAAACTCCGAATTGGTGAGTCAAGGGGCTATGGAACACAAAACAAAGGCACTGAGGTGTCCTGGGAAAGATCTGAGTCCAACTGGGTACAGGTCAACCGTGGACATCTCCATGGACTTCTGGGGAATCAATTACCTGGCACTTCCCCTTAATGGGCAGAAGCAACAGAGGAGGTACCGCAGCCTGCAGGGGAGGTAGAGGCAAAGGTACTGCAGCCAGCAGTGTAGGCAAAGCTGGCAGCCTGCAGTGGATATAGCAACTTTCAAAGAGCACAAATCTCCCTTCTTGAGATTTGAGACTGAGTACACTCAAACCCCCAGCATTTCCCACATGACCTCCAATATCCAGCCTTGCCTGGGGAGGAGGCTGCATAGGAAGCATATCGCATTTTCCAACTCAGAGAGCAGAGCCCAGCCTGCTGTGCTCACGGTTTCTAGCACAGAGCACAGGGCCGGCCAAACAGAGCCCACAATAGAGTATGTGTCCAGGCTGAAGCATCAGCCACTGATCTCAGAGTCCAGCCCGCAGAGCCTGCACCAGACTGTAGACCACTGGGTATTCAGGAAACCTGCACAGGCCCTTTATGTCCGCAATCTGTGCTTGCTAGTGTCAGAAACAGTCCCTTTTCCTATTACTAGGATACACACCTTGGATACTGAGCTACCATGGGCCTATATCTGAGCAGGGGTTCTAAGTTATATCCATATATGGTCCTTCGTTGGAAAAACTGTCTCAGAAAAGACCCATGGGCCCTGAAATATTTGGTCCTTGTGGAGCTCCTGTCCACTCCAGGTCTCACTAATTCCCCCTTCTTGCATATGATTCCCTGCACTCTGCCCAAGGTTTAGTTATAAGTCATTTTTTAACATTTTTATTTTATATTAATCACAGGTTATGTACTTTGTATCCCAGCTGTAGCCTCCTCTCACATTCCCTCCCTATCCTTCCCATCTCTCCCTCATCTCCTCCCTGCCCTTTCCAAGTCCACTGATAGGGGAGCACCTCCTCCCCTTCCATCTAACTCTAGCTTATTGGTTATAAGTCTTAATATCTGTATTGATACACTACTAGGTAGAGTCTTTCAGAGGCCCTCTGTGGTAGGCTCCTGTCCTGTTACTTGTTTTCTCCTATATCCAATATCCATTCCATTTGTTTTTCTAAGTGAGGATTGATTACCTTACCCTGGGTCCTCTTTCTTGATTATCTTCTTTAGATGTATAGATTTCAGTATTCTCACTCAGGATGATCATTTCTAGATCCCACCATTTGCCTGCAAATTTCATGATTTCCTCGTTTTTAAATGCTGAGTATTATTCCATTGTGTAAGTGTCACAATTTCTGTATCCATTCCTCAACTGAGGGACATCTGGGTTGTTTCCAAGTTCTGACTATTACGAATAAAGCTGCTACAAACATGGTTGAGCAAATGTCCTTGTTGTGTACTAGTCATTTTTGCAATAAGTTCTAATAATCTAGTTCCTGTAAGGGAAAACATTGTGTCATTACCCAATGGGTGATATTATTCACCCTCCATAGTTAACTATTGCCAATAAGAAGTCTATATAACGGAAATTCTTGAATTTGTTTCAAATAAAATGAAATATTATTTGAATATTAAAATATTCAAAGTTGCTAGAATTGCCAGAGTAGAGCTAGATCTCTCTCTCGCTTTCATACCCACACACAAATGTGGTTTTTTTTTTTTGCTTACTTGTTTTGTTCTGTTTTAAACACATTAAGCTATTCCATAGCTGAAATATTTTTTTCTCCCAAACTCTATCTCCCAAGCCTGCTTTCTCAAAGTAGTGTATCTTTACAGAGAAGAAACAGCAAAAACCTTGACTGATTTCTGATTCTATTTTAAACTATAACAATTCTGTTCTGATTGCATCCTTGCTTTCTAGTTTGTTGTGTCTAGTTTGTAATTATATACTTATGTCATCATATGTTGTAAATTTGTAAGGCTAGTGCTCTTACCTTAACTATGCTTCAGAAGGGCAAACAGGATAGACACTGGAAGTAAGAGAAGACAGGGAACAGGACAGGACCCTTCCACAGAGGGTGTCTGAAAGACTCTACCCAGCAGGGTATCAAAGCAGATTCTGAGACTGATGGCCAATTCAAAACTCTTAAAGTATTCTGTAAATTGTTATGTTTTCTTTATTTTGTAGGGCTTCTTATTTTTATCTGGACAAATGATGAACATGTGTATAAGAGAATTAATAGTATTCCCTGTCTCTGGGACTTAGAAGTTATGCAGTATTTTAAAAATAGGTTTGTGTTAATTTTCTCAAAATATATAGTATTTGAAATACCCATGTTTCTAAATCATTATGAAATTCAAATGAGATATAATCTGGAATACTATATAGTTAAGGAAAAGTAATTTTAGAGTAATAGTATAATCATTCATACAGTTAATGCCAGGTACCATTATTGTTGTTTCTTATTACTAAGAGATGCTCTTTCAAGTACAAAAATACTCCTTTTTCTACAGGTTTTGTTTCCATGTATATAGTTACCCATGACCAATCAAAGTCCAAAACATTAACGTATTTCATAAATAATTCATAATTTTTATTGTGGTATTGTTAAAATTGTTATATAGTGTTACATATTGTTATTAATCACTTACAGTTCCAAATTTATAACTTAAAATTTATTTTAAAAAATATATAATTTATGCTATTCAATCTTCATGGCAGATACATAGCAACAGTTTCTGCTTAGCATTATTAAGTAGTGTTAAGAGAAACGAAATCCAAGGTGATTTGGCAAAAAGCCAAGCTTATTTACCACTTGCAAGAAAAAAAAATGACCCTGTAGTTCACAGGGATTCTCATGTGTCTACCAAAACAATCTCTGCTAATGTTCTTACAGTATCAGAATTCCAAAAAGACAAATGATATCATTTGCAAGATGATGACTTGTGGTGTCACAATTAAGACAGCAACATCATCTTGGAAGTGATTTTTTTTCCATTGTTTTCATAAACCCCACCAGAGCACATTTTGCTTCCCCCAAAACACAGTTTAAATATTTATATAGGTATACAATGAAGGCTGTTGCTTCACTTTAATGCTGCTTATATATCATGATATGGACTGCAGACTTTTCTTCTGTAGAATGATTAGGAATGAAAATTACAGTCACATTAAAGAGCTACTGTGTTACGGGAGACAAAAACCTAGTTGTGAGAAAACTATTGTGTGTCTAGTTTATTGTTTGTTCCCAGCTTTTAGGGCTTTTTGGTGAGTAGCGTATATATATATATTCTTTCACTATTGTTTTGGGTGTCCCTTGCCTGCAAAGTGTGAGATATTCATTAAAAAAAAGTAAGAAACAAAGACTTTAAGCTCTAGTTGTGAAAATTCAGTTGGCTTCTCTGAAATATGAAAGACTTGAGTAACATATTCATTTAAATAGTGATTAGTTCTAGAAAATAAAAGGTTCAGGAAGATGAGAGAAGGATGGGGGAAAGGGAGGGAATGTGGCAGGGGGCTACGGCTGGGATACAAAATACATAACCTGTGATTAATATAAAATAAAAATGTTTAAAAAAAAGGTTCAGTAGGTAATGGTACTTACTGTGAAGCCTGGTGACCAGAGTTAACTGCACAAGATGAAATACTAGGAGAGAATTATTTCTGAAAGCTATTTTCTGATGGTTACAAACACGTCACAATACACATATACACATGCACACACAATATTAAAAACCTTTAAGATTTTTTATGAATTCATATTTTATTTTTTAGTGATAGAAAATTTATTATTATTATTTTACAATTTATTCACTTTGAATCCCAGTTGTAACCCCCTCTTTCATCACCTGCAAGTCCTACCCTCCTTCCTTCTCTATCCATCTCCCTTAGTCTACTGTTTGCGGGAAGTCCACCTCACATATTATATGACCCTGGCCTATCAGGTGCCATAAGGACTGCCTGGATCCTCTTTCTCTGTGGGCTGGTTAGGTCATCCCACCTGCACTCTGTCCATCCTCTAGCTGTGAGTCTCTGCATCTGCTTTGATCCTCTGCTGGGTGGAGTCATTTAGAGAACATCTGTAGTAGTCTCTCATTCTGTTCCTTCTCTTCTACCAGTGTCTATCCTGTTTTCCCTTCTGAATGAAAATTGAGCTTCTTCCCTAAGATCCTCCTTGTTGTTTAGCTTCTTTTGGTCAGTGGATTTCGGTATGTTTATCCTACATTATATGTTTAATATTCGCTTATAAGTGAGTATATACCCTGCGGGGCTTTCTGCTTCTGCACCAACAAACCAAATAATCCAATTAAAGAATGAGTGCTAAATTAAACAGAGAATTCTCAACAGAGGAATAAGGAATTTTGGAGAAACACTTAAAGAAATTTTCAACACCCTTCTTCACCAGGAAAATGCAAATCAAAATGACTCTGAGAATCCATGTCACATACATCATACTTTGGAAGTCAATCTGACACTTTCTCAGAAAAGTAGAAATATTGCTAACTCAAGATCCAGCAATACCACTACTGAGCATATATCTGAAAGATGCTCAACCATACAGCAAGGACATTTGCTCTACTGTGTTCATAGAAGCATTGTTTGTAATAATCGGGATCTGAAAACAATGTAGATATCCCTCAACCGAGGAATGCATAGAGAATCTGTGGTACATTTACACAATTGAATACTACAAAACTATTGAAAATAAGGAAATAATGAAAATTGCAGCCAAATAGATGGAACTAGAAAATATCATCATGAGTATATACATTCAAGGAGCTATGTAGTATTAAAAACAATTACAGCTTTCCAATTTGTGTCCCCTTGATAACCTTTAGTTGTATTATTGTTCTAGCTAGGACTTCAAGTACTATGTTGAAGAAATATGGAGAGAGTGGGCAGCCTTGCCTTGTCCCTAATTTCAGTTGGATTAATTTCAGTTTCTCTCCATTGACTTTAATGTTGGCTATAGGCTTGCTGTATATTGCCTTTACTATGTTTAGGTATGTGCCTTGTATCTCTGATCTCTCCAAGACTTAAAGCATGAATGGGTGTTGGATTTTGTCAAACACTTTTTCGGGATCTAAGGAGTCATACTTTCACTATTCGCAGATGATATGATAGTATACACAAGCGACCCCAAAAATTCAACCAGAGAACTCCTTCAGCTGATAAAAAGCTTCAGCAAAGTGATGGGATACAAAATCAACTCAAAAAAAAAAAAAATCGGAAGCTCTCTGGTATACCAAAGACAAAAGTGTTGAGAAAGAAATTATGGTAAGAACACACTTCACAATAGCCACTAATGACATAAAGTACCTTGGTGTGACTCTAACCAAGCAAGTAAAAGACCTGTTTGAGAAAAACTTCAAGTCTCTGAAGAAATAAATTGAAGGACATATCAGAATATGGAAAGATTTCACGTGCTCATGGATTGGTAGGATTAACATAGTGAAAATGGCCATTCTGCCAAAAGCAATCTACAGATTCAATTCCTATCAAAATACCAACACAATTCTTTTCAGAAGTTGAAAGAAAAATTCTCAACTTCATATGGAAAAAAAATCCAGAATTACCAAAACGATCCTATACAACAACATAACATCTGGAAGTATCTCCATCCCTGAGCTCAAGCTTTATTACAGAGCAATAGTAGTAAAAACTGCATGGTATTGGCATAGAAACTGAATGGTACATCAACAGAACTGAATAGAAGACCCAAAAATAAACCTACACACCTATGGGTACAACAAATCAAGCAATACAATTAAAAATGGGGTTCAGAGCTAAATAGAGAATTCTCGGCAGAGGAGTATAGAATGGCAGAGAAACACTTAAAGACATGCTCAACATCTTTAGCCATCAGGGAGATGCAAATCCAAACTACCCTGAGATTTCACCTTACACCCATCAAAATGGCTAAGATTAAAAACTCAAGTAACTTCACATGCTGGAGAGGTTGTGGAGAAAGCAGAACACTCCTCCATTGCTTGTGGGAATGTAAACTTGTACAAACACCTTTGAAATCAATCTGGCGCTTTCTCAGACAATTAGCAATAATGCTTCATCAAGATCCAGCTATACCACTCCTAGGCATATATCCAAAAGATGCTCAAGTATACAACAAGGACATTTGATCAACAATGTTTATAGCAGCTTTATTCGTAATAGCCAGAACATGGAAACAACCCAGATGTCCATCAACGAAGGAATAGATACAGAAATCGTGGTACTGTTACACAATGGAATACTACTCAGCAATTAAAAATAAGGAAATCATGAATTTTGCAGGCAAATGGTGGGATCTAGAAAAGATCACCCTGAGTGAGATATCCCAGAAGCAGAAAAACACATAAGGTATGTACTCACATATAAGTGGATACTAGACCTATAAGATAGGATAGACATACTAAATTCTGTACCCCTAAAGAAGCTAAACCAGAAGGATGTCCCTGGGGTAAGATGATCAATCCTTACTTAGTAAGACAAACAGGATGGACATTGGAAGTAGGAGAAAACAGGAAACAGGACAGGAGCCTACCACAGAGGGTTTCTGAAAGACTCTACTTAGCAGTGTATCAAAGCAGATGCTGAGACTCATAACCAAACCTTGGGCAGAGTGCAGGGAATCATATGAAAGAAGGGGGAGTTAGTAAGATCTGGAGAGGACAGGAGCTCCATAAGGACCAAATATACTTGGGTACAAGGTTCTTTTTTGAGAATGATTCTCCAGCCAAGGACCATGCATGGATATAACCTAGAGCCCTTTGCTCCACTGGAACCTAGGCAGCTCAGTATCCAAGTGGGTACACAATAAGGGGAACAGGGACTGTCTGTGGCATGAACTCAGTAGCTGGCTCTTTGACCTTCCCACCCCTGAGGGAGGAGCAGCCTTGGTATGGCACATAGGAGAACATTGTAGCCAGTCCTGAAGAGACCTCATAATCTAAGGTCAGATGGAAGGGGAGAAGGACCTCCCCTATCAGTGGACTTAGAGAGGGGTAAGGAGGAGATGAGGAAGGGAGGGTGGGATTGAGAGGGAATGAGTGAAGGGGTTACAGCTGGGAAACAAAATAAATAAACTGTAATTAATATAAAAGATACAATTTTTTAAAAAAAAATTACAACTCTTAGACTCCTTTGCAAATGTTTTTTAAAAGTTTATTTTAGAACTTTTGAAATGTGTGTTCACTATTGCGTGTTCACACTACTGACAATGTGTTTTCAATGATTTTCAGTTTCTAAGCTATATGTGTGGAACTTCTGGAAAAGTTAAGCATGAGATGAACAAGCAACTTGTTTTCACTCTGAATGGCAGCTTCAAGTAAATTACATAGGTCAAACATTAAGATCAACTTTAATATCAAAAAGCAAATAATTGTACATTAATTTTTCCATATGTGATACATTGGATAATACTTCAAATTTGTTGATTTTTAAAATTAAGTTACTTTTGGTTAACTTCACTTTTGTCATGTTTATGGGTTCCTTTTTACTCTATGTAGGCTGAGGTGCAGCATCATTAACATGTCCACAGTGCTCTCCAGTATTACAAAATTATAGGTCTCAACAAGAAGCTACTAAGTGAACATTTGCATCTTTACAAGATTTCTAGATAATAAGTCATACATTAAATTTTGAGAAGTACAGAAATCAAATATGCCTTTGTAGAAACCAGAGGTTAAAATAACAAGTCATTAGTAGTGATCATGATCGATTACAAATTGTCTACTTGCTCTCTTTTCAAATACTTCGATGCTGTTAGAGCTACCCAGCTATACATTTTATGAAACATTAGCCTCACATTCCAATTTTTTAAACCTTGTGCATAACTTCAAGGCATTTATAAAGTGTGTAATAATGTTCAATGGATTTATAATCAGTCCCATAAATAATTCATTTTTACATTCCTTCACTTTATGAAATGGACAGCGTACAGTATAACTAATGTATCTAGTTAGGACTAAGTCCATGGGCTATGAAAGTTTCAAGGAATGAGTGCTCTTTGAAGTGGGCCTAATTAAAAGCAAAGAGAAGGGGAAGCTAGAGTTAAACTGAGCATATTATTTTCAGATCTAAAGAGAAAACAATGGGGATGCAGCCTGATTTAGATTTTTATCTTGCACATTTATATAGCATATTTGAATGTGTGTGGACTTGTGCGTGTGTGTGTGTGTTACATTTTCTTAAGTTTCTCTTTAAATGTAGTGCAGTCTTATGTTTTGGTAGATTGTTTTATCCTAGTAAACTGTAATCATATAAAAATTCAGGTTTGATTAACACGTAATACTTGAAGTGAGAGAGAACACAACACAGGCAGTTTCCAAAAAGATTGCATATTTCACAGTACCTTGAAATTCAAACCCCCAACGTAACACTGGTTGTCCTTTCTTTTTCCTTTTATTTTTCCTATTTCTTCCCTCTTTTCTCTTCCTATTCCAAGGAAAATAGAGCTGCACAAGGTTATTCATGAAAGAAAAGGAAAACTTTGTTCTGAAATACTTTTGCCTGCCTACCTTTTTTTTTTCCTGAAAAACACTCTCTACCATTCAGCTAACACTTTGACCTACTGAGTGCATAATTCTTAGAAAACTTCACTGAAAATCTTTCCAAAGCTATATTTGAACCTTCATAGAAATAGACATTTAAGTCTGTATGGCAAAAAAGCACTTATAAAAATAAAACTTTTTACAGCAACTGCTGTAATTTAAATATCTGTAATAAATGCACTTTTCTGCTCATTTTTACAAACCAAATATTTACTTTCCTAATGTGTTGTCACTTGTCCTCAATATCAAGACATAATCTAATGTATTTTATAATAATACATACAGTGCAAGGGCAATTAACAGATTCAATTTAAAAGGAAGCGTAGAATACAGATCTGAGTCAGAATATAAAATTACCTAGCTAAATAAGAATAGATATTTAACTTCTGATGAGACAACAACCTATACTTGCATTTTTGTAAGGGTAATTATAAGGTTGTACACAATAGTGTTTTGGAATTTTAAACACAGTAGGAAGTGGGAAGCAAGTGTGCAGAAGTGACTTCATCAGTCTATCATGCAATAATTTATATGAACTCCTAGAGAATTGATTGCACATCTGTGAGTTGAAGATTTTGGGTTAAATAGTTCTGGTCTTTGACCATTCCCAGAGGCTATGAAACCTGCCCTATACTTACTGTTCTATAATGTAAAGAGTGACATTCAATAAATATGTGTTGAATTCATTTAATTTGAGTATTCATCACTTTTTTGTTGCTGATGTTAATTGCTCCTGACCTGCTAATATGTAACCTCCTTAAAGCCATTAATTTCTCAAATCTAAGGCCATCTTTCACAATCCTGTCCAACTCCCTCAGGAAATGTATTATAATGCTGAATAAGCCATAACATTTTTGTTATTGATGGTTAAAGAATCAGTGTAATGAAAATAACAATGCCTACACAGACGAAAGACAAGGGAGAATATCAGAATATCCTGTATACTGACTTTTGTGAAGGATCACAAGACTTTTTTTTCTCCATCAGAAAGAGCCTTGAAGTAATTTACAGCTCCTTCATTATCCATTTGAGGAAACTAATTCAGGGAGGTGAAGTTATTTGCTCAAGGCTACTCTGTATATACTTATAAAAATACATTATGTTTACATAATTTAAATAAATTCCCACTCTCACTTACCATGTCAAAACCCAGAGGAAAACGTTTTTAATCCTGAAGACAAAATAAAAGATTTGCATATTGGAAGCTTAATGTCTTTTGTTTGGTATAACACAAACCTAAGAACAATTGGCTTTAAAGATGACATGTCTAAAGAAACAGAACTTAAAAATCATAGACAACTTTCTCCTAAAATAAATCACATAAAAGCATACAAGTGCCTTACAAGCACTATGAATTAAGATGTAGCACTACATAGTTGCCACATTAAGTAAATTCAAACTTAATGGAGTGGTATTTTGGTTATAATATTATAATTGAATTATTCCTATAAATAAAATGAAGGGAATGTTTTAAGTGTCTGGAATCTATACTATTAACATGTTATTTATTTTTACTATTTTATGATATGCTTTTCACAAGGTCAATGTACAAAGACACTAAATGAAAATATAATACAACAGCCAAGTGACAAATTTGTTTTAATACATATGAAGGTACTCATATTTGAGATTTTTTTTTGTTAATCTAAGGATATTTTGGCTTTTTACATAAAAACTTGAATAAAAAAAAATCTCAGGGAAGCAGGAGAGTCAAGGCAGAATCCAGTGGAAAGTCCTGGCTTGAAAACTGAAAACCAGCAATCCTTTTACCATTTACTGACTAGACAGCTTTTATTAACTTCAGCTCTCTGACCTTCAGACAAGAAAAATGTGACTAACCATACCTTCCATTTTATATTCTGTTCATGTGATACTAGAATGAATGTTTACATTGAAATTGCATAAATTTGTAGAATGTTTTACATATTGAAGATATTAGAAAAGACAGCAAATCAAAACTTAAGCAGAAAGCAACACTTGACTTTCATTTTATATGTTAGCAAATGAACTGCAAACCAGTTTAAATTTCAGTTTGCATTCTACTCACAATATATTGCCAAGCAAAAAGAAATGTCAGAGTGTAAAAACAGTTTAAAATGAATGTGAAAAATCTTATTTAGGACATCTTTCTTCCTTTTACTTTCCTCTTTTATTATGTAATTGTCAACATTTTAGATGAGTGGATTATATGGCCAAACTGTTTTTTCATATATGTGCTGGATGTGACTATAATCATTGTCGTTTTTAGTTTATAATTATGCTGATCAATATTTATAGCATTAAAAATGTCCCTTTAAAATCTTGAATAGTTTAAGGTGTTCAGGGTGTAAAAGAAGCATTTACGATTTTGGCAAATCATTCTTTTAATTCCAAACTATAATTGAAAAGGCCCAACTTTTTATTTTTAATTGGATGATAATAAAAATTCAGTGTTTATATGTATGTGACTCTCTAAAGACAATTTCAATCTAAATAGTTTTTCTCTGACAAGCGTGTGCTTTATCATTGATGCTACCTACACAGGATATAAATCTTGAAAAAACATATTATAGATACCAGTAACATTTTACTTTTTCAAACCATGGTTTTGAGATATGCCTTTTATGGTTAATTTCAGCCAAATATTCATACCTTTTTCAACCATGAGTATTTTAAATATTATAAGCAAACCTATAAAGGTCAAGGAATCTTACCTATGTGTCTTCATTCTGGATACTGAATGATCAATAAAGTCTTCAAATAACAAAACTCTGCTCAAACAAGACATGAAATTCAGCATGTTTTAATATAAAGTTAATGAGTATGAACTAATGTACTTATTATACATTTTATTTGGCCCAAGGTTAAATTCAAATGCCTTTGAAGAATTTTTTTTTAAGTTTATATGAAATGTTAGGAGGGAACTCCTATTTCTCAACATTATTGAGCCAAGTTTATAAAATGTCAAGTAACATGAGAATTACTTTCTTTTCTTTACACATATCAAGGCACTTTGTAAGAATAAGGTATATATATGTATATGTATGTATTCCTTTATCTCTAGGTATGGTAATTACATATGTTGATAGAAACACAAATTGGCAAAAGTTTTACAATCTTGTCTGGAATCCTGAAAAGGATCTTTGAGTAGGTGGTCTCCTCTGGAAATACGGAAACTTATGCTGTTACAACCTCACTAAGGAATTATGGAATCGAAAAAAAAAAGACTGTTACTAAAACCAATAAAAAGAATGGTTCATGAGAAGAGGACTACCAGAAAGGATAGAATAAAGCAACAGTGTAGGGAATGTGTAGAGAAAATTTAATCATAGTTGGAATATTCCACAATGTACAATATTTAAATCCCTAAATGCAACCAAAAGAAAACAGACATTTACATTTACATTCATAATAAAACTAAAACAAATCAGCGGAATTCCACTAAAAATCCTGTCTGAAATTAAAGCAACAAAGGACACAGAAACAATATTAAGCTTTCATAACACAGAAAATTTTACAAATTTGTAAATAATTGTGAGTAGAGATTTCTTTCTTTCTTTCCTTCTTTCTTCCTTCCTTTCTTTCTTTAAAGCTTCATAGAGGTTGCTAGAGAGGCTAGGATAGCTAGTGAGCTATCCTATATAAAAGAAATTAGGAATGTTAATTAATGTAGAGATAATACAATAAGGGAAAAGGAAAACAAGGTACAGTGGCTTGCTAGTGTCTAAGCAAAAGGTACAAGATTTAAACAAGTCTCAACAAGCCACTGGGGAGAAAGCTGAACTAGACAATAGAAGAAGAAATGATATAGGGTGCTGAGATGACTTAAGAATGTGTGTGAAAATGGAGTAGAGTAGTAAAAACTATACTTGCAAATGCTTGAAAAATGCTAATATCTTGAACAAAAGGTAATTATTCTATAGCAGATAAATGCATAGAAACTTTTCCCCAAAAATAGCATTCTTTTCTCAGTTCCACTGGTTTACTTTAACCCCACTTATGTCCTATGCTCTTCCTATTAGAACAATTTCTCACTTCACTGGTCTCCATTCTCTATTGCAATGCGTCAATTTATTTAACATAACTAAAGAAAAACAGAAACATTTAATAAACTACTCACCTCAAGATATTTATTCTTTATTTTATTATTATTAGAATCTTTTATTGAAAAAAAATCCTCAAAGGTGGCTAGAATCTACAAATTACACAAACCTGTTAACTCCACATTAAGCCACATTTTCCTGCCAGCACCCTTCCCTCACTACTTTGTTTTGTATAACGATCCCTGTCTACTTCTTGGATAGTCACTGGCTAGGAATGCCTACTTTTTATAGTCAGAAAGACACTGTTTTTCTTTAAAACGAACCTCTTAACCTTTCAGCAAAACATTAATTCCTTCATCCATTATACACAATTAGAGCATTCATCACATCCTATCCTAATTTTATGTGAGTCTCCTAGCTCAAATATGCCTATGCCAATTTTTTCATAATCTCTTTTGGATTCTTGGAGCCTGAAACTTTGGCACAGTCATTGACTAATTCATGTTTGTGGCTTCTTTAGTGAATAAATGGGTGACACCTCTTTTCAAATACATAAGCCATAATTATTCGAGAGAATTAGCTTTCAGGTCTTCATCCCCTGAATAATTTTCGTTCCCACTAACAGAAAACGTGGCACCCATAGATATATTTCCTAAGCACAGTTCAAAACCAGAGGTTTGTGTACAATTTCCTGGTCTGTGTGCCTTTCTGATCCCCTCCCCCAAGAATCTTATTAATCTTGTCCAAAGGCCGTTATGGACCGATTAAAAGGAAAATTTTCTGCTTTTAAAATCCCTTACCAGATTTCTTCCTTCCACCAAGCAATCGGAAGATTACTGTCAGGAATTTCTATCTTGCATAATAAAGTTTTGAATATCAAGAGAAGAGATAACATGAAACCTGCAATCCTCTCAGCTAGGCCTACCAGCTGCAGAAACTCAACTGTAAGGGCATGTATCAGATCAGCACTTGGATGATTGAGCTCTACAAAATTATCTTGATCTGAGTTCGCATCTTCCTGCATTTCAAACGCACAGCAGCTATTAAGTTTGCCGGAGAGATATATCATGTAAAGGACGCCTTGCATCAAAGGGAAGAAGGAAACAAAGAGGGAGAGTAGAAACCCCGCATTTATTAAAATGAAAGCTAGTGTGCAATTCCCCTCTGCCTCCAAAGGAAATGCAGCAGCTAAGCAGTTTGCTGTAATCCCCTGGAATCTAATTTCCTCAGGAATGTGACAACTGCAGGCCTCAGTTAGTGTTCACAAGCCCAGCCTGTGTCCCCTCCCTCTTGTCCTGTAAAACCTTTCCCAACTGCTCACTAAGACTCTTCTCTTGGTACTAAAGAATAAATTGTTCACAATCAGTGGGGAAGGGGATTGGTTTTGCTTTCAGGAAAGTGGGGAGTGCAGAGTTGTTCCTCAAAAAGACCAGAGTACTCTATAAAGGAAAACTACAGCGGGCTTCTGTCCAGTTAACAAACAAACAAACAAACAAACAAACAACTATTCAGGAATCTTCGCAGTTTGAAGCTTTGTTCCACAGAAGTGACTCCGCAGCCTTAGAATAAAAAGCTCAGCGGCTAATTGCCTGCTGCCGCAGAGCCAGAATTGTCTCAGTGTTCAAGTTCCTATTTACAGCCTTGTATTTGTATTTTAATCCATGGGATTCCACATCCTGAGCATTCATCTTTGTCCCCTACCCCTTCGCCCCATCTCGGGGAGTAAAGGACACCCCGTCCCTGGAAGAACTCCCTTAGGTTGCAGGCAGAGACCAGCAGTGTGTATGTGTGTGTGTGTGGGGGGGGGGCGGTGCAGTTAAAGATGCTGTGATCTTTACAGCTTTAGGAATCACACAGGGTGTGGTTGTGTGGGACGGAGACAGGACCTGCAGAGATTTCAACCCTGGCACATAGCCACTACATGGTTAAATTCACTGTGAACAAAAAAAAAAAAAAAAAGTAAGACATGGAAACTGGGAAGAACAGAGACCCGCTGGAAGGAGAAAGAGGAACACACACACACACACACACACACACACACACACACACAGGGCTCTGAAGCTCTGTGCCCACCTAATGGGCAGGTGGCACCTTAACAGGAGACAGGACTTAGAGGATAGGGTGCCTCTGGGGAGTGCGAATGTGTGTGTGTGTGGGGGGGGGGGGTAGGCTTCCCGAGGATGAGGCTAGGGATGCAGGGAGGCTGCGGACCTGGAGCTTGCCCTGCAGGTTGGCCTGCTGGGCTGCAGACACGCACTGGCCCCTCCTGGAGGCCAGATGAGCCTCACTGCAGCTGACGTCATTGCCAGGGAAGGAGGGGCAGAGGGGATCAGGAGGACCCCTGCATGAACTGCATTCCCAGGGCTCTTTGGTGGAGGAGCTCAATAGCCGCTTGGCAAACGCAGCGCCCTGAAGGCAGTGTTGGGACTCCAGCTGGGTGCGGCAGTTCTTAATTTAGCACCTGGAGAAAGGTAGATTTAGACCTTGTGTGGTCCATCTTCTGGTTCTTTCTCAAAACGTCCTGCACACTGTCAGCTCTGGCTCCAATAAACCAAAGACCAGACAGGTGAAACATAGACAAATACTATCAGTTACTTCCACTGGTTTTAGAAAGCTTCATCACCCAGCACAAACACCCAAGCAAAGACAGCCCTGGGGCTAGCGCCCTGTCCCTGAGAATTTGTTTCAAGCAAGATTAATGCAACTGTCCTCCTTGTCCTCCATTAAAAAGAAAGGAAGGAAGGAAGGAAGGAAGAAACTAAGAAAGAAAAAGAAAAAAACTAAGAAAGAAACTAAGGAAGAAAGAAAGAACAGAAAAATAAAGAAAAATAAAACATGTGACTCAGAACTGAACAAAAAGGAGTGAGGGGAGGGTGCGCTTGTTGGCCCTTATGTAACTATGGAAGAAGAGCACTTTTTAATCTTGCTTGAGTCACATGTTTTATTTTTCTTTATTTTTCTGTTCTTTCTTCCTTAGTTTCTTTCTTAGTTTTTTTCTTTTTCTTTCTTAGTTTCTTCCTTCCTTCCTTCCTTCCTTCCTTTTTAATGGAGGACAAGGAGGGCAGTTGCATTAAGTCACCTAGGTGCCTTCACCTTCTTTGGCGTGGTGCTAAGTGTTTGGATTAATCCATTTACTCCTCAGGTTGTTTCCTCGATGCCCTGCTAAGACCATTTTCAAGACTTTTCTGCCCCCATCACTCTCCCATCTTTTAGTCCTTTTGCCCATGGCTTAGTTTCTCAATCACTTTTTTTTTTCTCACAGTAGGTCCATTGTACAGAAACAGACCCTAGGCTGGTACAAATCTGTTTTTGCTTATAGTGAGGGATGAAAAGGGTTATCTTTTTATTATTTGGTGCTGTTGCCCTTTAATTTCATTTATGTTTTTTTTTTCCTTCTTGTGACCCTCTTCTCTTCCTGATTTACTTTTTTGGTGGGTGCCTCACTGGTGCAAATTTGGACTCCCAGCCCCCTAGACAACATTTTGGAAGGACACCTCCCACACAGAGGCAAGTGCTGGCTTTCTGGTGTGCTCACACATTCTCAAGGCATGCACCCCAGTGCCCCTCACCCCAACCCGCAAAGGCAGCTAATCCAATGGAGCCTGGAATAAATCTCAGGCAAGAAAGGGGCCATCTTCACTCAAGCCTTGGGGGAGAAGCTGAAGTGGATCCTGCTGTGCAATCTGGGACATTAACACCCCAGGGACAAGTTGCTTTGTGACTGTGCTCACGGGGAAGTAGTGTCTCTAACCAGCGGTAGACCGTGGCTGCGCTCTTCCAAAGTCTGAAAAGCAATGTGGTCTCTTTTTAAAGTCACCTTTTCCAATGACGCTCTTAGCAAGACGCATTTTTGGAAAAGGGGATTGTTTTGCCCATGCTCTAGAAAGATCATTCCTTTGTGTAGGAAACTGCTTGTTTTAGGGTCTCGAAAAATGTCATATATTTATGACATAGGTGGGCGTTCTTTTGGCTTAGGAATTCCAAGTCATTTCTTTAGAGAAAAGTAATCCTTTTATGTTGGACTTAATTTAGGAAGTCATTTTATTTCCCCTAATGATAAAAAAAAAAAAAGAACACCGGTTTTCAGGTGCTGGTTTAAAAGAAGTTGCGCTGATAAAAATGAGACAGAAATTTCTACACCTGCTCTTTCCATATTCACTAGGTCCCAGGGCAAGCAGAAAAAGGCACACACCATGGGGACCAACCCCGGGAGACCCTGGGCGCCCTGCTGCGTGCACTGTTTTCACAAGCTCTGAGGCAAGGATCACCACCCCTCCCCCAGAGGTTTTTGCTATCAAACCTGGTCTGGAATTGAAGCCTCCAGAGAGGGAACCGCAGCTGGACTTCTTCCCAGGGTCCACCGCGGATTCGCAGCTGCTGCATTGCCCCTCATTGGCATAGCTCCTAGAGACTCCCCTAACAGTCTGGGACATCAACTCTGCATCCGACACTTTCCCAACCAGAGTTTCATTCAGCTTCGCTGAAGCTGGCAGAATCAGTTAAAGTCAAAGACCTTTTTTGCACAAGCGATGTCGGGGAAATTCATGAGCAGACACTTTTCTGACAAAAGTGAGAGTTTTAGGAAAGAAACCAAATCGCTCGGAGGCAGTGCCAAAAGATTTTCTTTGCGAGCTCATCTCTGGGGTTTGTTCTTACCACTAGAGAACAGAACCCCGAGGGGAGGGCACCAATAACGTCTCTAAAACCATGCTGTGGTTAACTGTCCCGATCCTAAGTCCTAAGTGCAGGACATGCCATGCGTCCCCAGCCTCAGAGGATCTGGCTCCCGGACCAGATACTTACCTACTATTAAGACTCCTCTTGAGTAGAATGAAGACGGGGACGAAAAAGGTGGAAAAAAGGCTTCAGACAGCTCCACGGAGACTGCGATTGCTGTAGCGGGATCTACCGCCACAGCTTGCAGTCCGCGGAGCAGCTGTTTGTTCTGGAGACTGGTTGTGAGGCTGGTCCAGCTGCCCAGGCTAGCTGGGCTGCCTGTGTCTCCTGAGGAGCCTCTGCCACTGAGACTTCGTGCACTAAGGTAGCCTGGCTTTTGGCTTTGCTTGCTTGGCCGCTGCCAGCTCTGGCTCACAGCTCCTCCCGCCTTGACAGTCGACTGCAAGGAGCCACTGCCAAGACAGCCCTTTTCAATGACGAGGGGGAGGGACTAAAGAGGAGAGGGGAAGGGGGACCTAAGGGAGGTGAGCGAGTAGAGGCGGCGGGGAGGGGGGGGTGCGGAGAGGAGTGAACCAATGCCCTAGCCGCCTGCTGGGAGGAGATGGCTCAGCACAAAAGAAGGGTGCCCCCCTCTAGCCCCCACTCCCAGCACCCTACAACTTACTCCAGCTCAGGAGGCGGCCTCTCCCAGCAGACGAAGAATCCCAGGAGTGGCGCAAGGGCTAGAGTGAGGTGAGGTAAGCTTGGGAAGTTACCGCTTGTGGCCCAGAGGAGGCGGAGTGCGCCTTGCCTGCATGCTCCTCATGGGACTGAAAGCTTAGGGGAACACACAGAGCAAAATAAACAGGGCAAGCATCCTTTCCCGCTGGTGGTTCCCCTCTCTTTGCATTTTAGTTCATCTCTTTAAGTTTCATTCCTTTACATTATCTTACAGAAGTTGGATTTTTTTTTCTTCTTCGTAGTCTGTGCTTTTCACAAGATTCCTATGGCTCCCCTGACTTCAGCTAGAGAACCGGCACCAAGCAAAATCATTTTCTTGCACAAAGGATACTTAGAGCACAGTAGAGGAGGTAGGGGCAAGAGCCTGGAAAACTAGGAGTTTGAGACAAGTGCCTGATTCTGAATATGTAATATTCAATCTATTCAACCATAAAGTCTCTGATACCTTGGCTGCCTGTCCACACTCATCTTCCCCTATGGGATGGGGTGGATAGTGGAGTGTCTGATGACGAAACCTAAAATTTGGCTATCACAGTGAGCAACTAAGAGTAGTATTAAACAGGTTGGTGTCTGTGACCCTTTCAGTTGAAGGGGCTATGGGAGGAGACGCTTGTCACTATGTGAACAATGCAGTTTGGAAACAGGAAAGTTTACTAGACAAGGAAGAGCCCAGACTGGAGCTGCAAGCCTAATACGTGCCAATAAGCTTGGCAACTTAGTTGGTGAAACCAGCTGGCATGGGGTGTCAAATCTCCCAAGAGCACTAAAGCAAAAAGGGACACTGTGTCTGGTTTGTGGCTCAGATATGTTGTGAGTATCAAGAGACAAAAGCTAATTCCCTACCTATAGAATGGGCTCAAAAACAAGTAACAACACTCATAACCCCCTCATTCTTATTTCAAAGAGAAAGTCCTTATATTTACATAGAGGGCCAAGAATGAAACAGGTGAATATTCTAAATTCTTCTATACAAAACGTGAGCATTTTAGAAAATAACGCACTTTCTTTGCTTAATGTGGAGAAAAACATAGATTTATGTTTCTTCACTTTGGTTTTGAAAGAAAAAGCTGAGCTTTGTTTTTCTTTTTGGTGTTGTTTTTTTTTTTTCTGAGAAAAAGTAAACTGCTTGCAGGCACTAAAAGCTAAGAATTCAGTTTTTTAATCTTGCATACAGAAAGGAAAATAAAATGAGAGATTGCATCCTCAAGGGAAAAGAATAATAAAAAGGAAACATTCTGTTGGTTATTATTAGTTGATTTTCTCAAATGGCTTTTTTTTTCCAGAAAATTCTTTTGAGGGCAAATCTTTACGAATCCTTGCTCCACTATTCCCTATTCTATTTTTCTAACCCCTTCCAAACTGTATTTTTAAAATTTTTAACTTAAAATCTTGTTTCAAAATTTTCTCAAATTATTTTTGCTGTTGTGTATTTTTTTCTTATACCTGAAGCCAGTGCTGAGAGAAAACCTTAGCATGACAATTCTGTGCAGCCTGCGTGAAATAAAAGATAAGGAAGTATGCTTGTATGAGTCCAGTGAGACACGTTAGCATTACATTTTATTCCTGTTGTATCTCTGACTTGATTTTTCATAATATCTAGAAATGTTCTGTTCTCTTTGTTGGAGGATCAAGGACATGTGTAGGAGATGAAATCAGATGCTGTAAAATAGTTACTGCTCTGATTCTTGGATGTTGCACTTTTCAGGGACACTACTGTAGGGGATGGCATTAACTCAATGAAAATGAAATCACCAATTGATTTAGAACAGAATGGCAAAGCTATGTCACAGGGACACTTGCAAAGGACACATTATTCCCCATAACACCTGTAGTGGTTATCAATCAATTGATTTCCTAAGATTTACATTTCAGTTGGTGTAAAGGGAGAGAACTAGTCATTAACTGTTCCTACAGCTATCACCACAACAAAATTATGTTAATATTATTAAGTCTGTTTTATAATTTCTGAACTGATGCTCAGAAAACACAGATAATTCATTCAAGGACATTGAATTTAACAGTTTAGTCTCTGGTGTTCTGTTAAGCCAAAAGAATGCTTGATACATAATATGGATTCTTCTGTACTGTAGAGTGTGGTATTCCACAAAGTAGATACTATTAGCTTCTCAAGTAAGAAAAAAAGAATAGATTTCTTTTAAAGCCTAAGATTTTATATCTATAAAATCTAAAATTGGGAAACCCAACCCTGTACTGTATACAATATGTTTTTTTTTTGCTTTGCTTTCCATTCACATATGGTTTTCAGATTGTGCAGTTATAGGTTTTCAAAATGCAAATTCTATAAGAAATCTTATAATAAACAGACTTCAAAAGTAAAGAGGTCACTATGCCAATGTATTTGTTAAAGAAAATGATATGAAACAACTGTGATATTTAATGCATTTTTCATTGTTCCAGTTAGGAGCCTGAACAATGATTCTGCTATGCATATAAAAGTATAATGATGATAATATATTATCATTGCCAAAATCATTTTTATATAAGATAAGCCATGACAATTCATTTCTTTTACTTCAGTTTCCCTTACATTAAAACACTACTTTTCAAACAATCTGCTTGAGCTTTGTCCTCCCATGTTATCATTGTCAAAAGAAAACACACTAGTCATGCAGATTAATCAGAACAAGCACATTTTGTCTCTTCCATGATAGCTGCTTTATACAAAATTTCAGCCATTTGGTGTTGTACTAAACAACTTGTACTGTACATTGTGCACAAATCTTGTAGTTAATAGATGATAGCTCTTTGGAAAGTACATAAAGCAGGATAAAATGCATTCTTCATATTTCTATGCTTAATATTAAGTCAATAACATTTGCAATTATTAGCAGACAATGATGCTCGATGGGTTAAGAAAAGGACAGTAGTTTTTGACTAAGTAGAGAGTCTCAACTCTGCCACTTTTTTCATGTTTCAATAGATTAGTTTACTAAGTAAACGTAAGTGGCAGAAGACAATCGAAGCCTGGGATTCATTGTGAGCCTTATGTGACAGGTAAAGAAATTTCAAATATAATTTCTCAAATAACTACTATTTTATCATAGTGTCTGCACTTGGTCAAATTAAAAGCTTTTTTTTCATTTTTCTTTTTTATATTCATTTATTTATTTATTCATTGACAGAATTGACAGTAGAGATAGGAGAAGACAGGAACAGGACAGGAGCTTTCCACAGAGAACCTCTGAAAGATTCTATCCACCAAGGTATCCAAGGACATACTGAGACTCACAGTCAACCTTTGGGCAGAGTGTAGGAAACCTTATGGAAGAAGCGGGAGATAAAAAAAAAAAAAAAAAAAAAAAAAAAAAAAAAAAAAGACCTGGAGGGGACAGAAACTCCACAAGGAGACCAACAAAGACAAAAATCCTGGGACAAGGGTCCTTTCACAGATTAATACTCAAACCAAGGAACATGCATTGAAAGAACTTAGAACCCCTTTTCAGAGGAAGCTCATAAGCTTTTCCGTTTCCAAGTATATTCCCTATTAAGGGGAACAGGTGGTGTTTCTGATATGAACTCAGCAGCAGGCTCTTTGATCACTTCCCTCTGGGGAGTGAAGCCTTGCCAGGCCACAGAAGAAGATAATTGTAGTTAGCCTTGATGACACCTGATAGTCTAGAGTCAGATAGAAGGGGAGGAGGTCCTTCCCCTATCAGGGTACTAGGGAAAGGGCATTGGGGGAGAAGAAGAAGGATAGGTGGGACTAGGAGGAGACTAGGAGAGAGGGGGCTACAGCAGAGATACAGAACCACTCTCTAACTGTGTGATTGCACACAAATTAACCTTGAGGACACTATTGTCCAGTGAGATAACCACTTTCCACATGTTATTGTTGAGCACATGAAATTTAAATCTCAATTTGACATATGCTGGGAGAATAAAACTGCCCAATTTTGAAGATTTCTTAAGATGTGAACATGCACACACATATATGAAATATCTCAATATTGCATACAAATATCACTATATAATATTTTTGTCCTGAGTAATTGTTTGAATGAAGCTATCATTCAAATGAATTATGTTTTTAAATTGTACTGTGACTTAAAAAATCCATATTTTTGGACTCTTAAAAAACATATTTAGGGACCAAGTTGTTTTCTAAACAGATTCTATCTACTCATCTATATATGAGGATAGCATTACCCACCTCAATATGTATATGTAATTTTTAAAAAGATAGTGTACCTAATATATTCAGCTGTGCTTGACACTATGTTAAGGAATTGTAATTCTCTATAATACTGGAATTAAGAATCATACTCGTATTGGGATGATGCTGTAATAGTCAAAAATAAAAAAGTACAGCTGTTTTTAACAGTGTAAAAACTATGTTTTTTTTTTTATTATAGACACTACACCATTTGAACGTACACAAATTGAAGTAAGTCTGCCAGCAACACAAGTACACAAAAGGGACGTGAACTTCTGCTGAATTTAAATATGGAGAGACTGAATACAGCTTGCTTTTACAACTCCCTAAGCAGTTAATGATTTTTTAACCTGGCTATAACTAGCTATTCTTTTTTATTTTTAATGTGTTATTTTTCATCACTTTTCTCATTATATATCCTGATTGAAGCCCCTTCCCTAAACTCCACTCGGTCCTACTCTCCCTTTTTCCCTCCCTCTATCTTCCCATCCCCTTCCCCTAATTCACTGTAAGGGGGAATTTTCCATCATTGCCATCTGCCCATAGTGGTTAAGTCTCATCAAGACTGCCTGGATCCACTTCTTCACCAGGCATGAGTGATCAAAGAGCAAGCGACCAAGTTCATGATACAGGCAGTCCCTGCTCCCTTCACTTGGAGATCCATATGGAGACTGAGCAACCAATTGGCCACATCTGAGCAGGGAATCTATGTCCTCTTAGTGCATGGTCCTCAGTTGGTGTATCAGTCTCTGCAAGACCCCCTGGGATCAGATCCTTTAGCTTTGTTGGTCCCCTGGTGGGGCTCAAAACAACTCTGAGATTCCATCTTACTCCCATCAGAATGGCTAAAAGCAGTTCATGGTTTTAACTGGAGATCTTTTTTTTTTTTTTTTTTTTTTTTCCTTTTATGAATCTAGCTGAAAATAATTGTAAGCATAGCTTAACTGGAGACACTAGAGGGTGCTCTTAGTGAAAGCTTAGAAAATAGCTTTCTAACATCCATCCTCCTCACTAGCATTATATACTATTAGAATTTGAGAGGGGCAGGGATGAGATGAAGGAGGCAATGAGGGATGGGGTTACAGCCTGGATACAAAGTAAATAAACTGTAATTAATATTAAAATTAAAAAACAATAAATAAATAAATAAGAAAATGAATAAATAAATAAATGAATGAAAGAACTTGAAATAGGCATACCGGTGAGATGAGACCAACAGTACTCCATTCCCTACTGGACATAACTTGTAAGGTTTTGCTTCTTCTTCTTTTTGTTTTTAACTTTCCCTCACTTCTTTTTCTCCTAGGACTACCACATTACCAAAAACAGTATTAGATGTTTGCAGTAGTGCTTGGGCTATTAAGCAGGAAATATTTGAGTTGGTTCCCTATTCCTAAAAATTAAAAGCTGAAGGGACAGCTGCAAGGAAAGTCAAATAAAAATTCCTTCAGGGAAGATTTTATAACAATCCCTGACTACTTAAACAACCTCCCTTATGAAATTGTGGTAAAATAACTTTAAGTGATCGGGGAATATGAGATTCTTTCCCCTTCAGTCTTGAACAGTTTGACACTTGGAGTGGACAAAAGCTGCACCCTATTTTTTTTCTCCTAAGCATGGGGAATGACAGCCTGTATATATAGCTGAACTTTGCTGAAGCACAGGACTCTATTGTCAGGGAATGAGTAAGCATGAGGCCTAGTGGTTATTGTTTTCCATTAAAGAATGTATTTCTTGTGTGGTACTGTCACCTCTATACACTGTATAAAATATCAGATTCTGTGTGGTAATTAGGTATATTATGCTGTCAGTACACGAGCACAGGAAAATACTGTCTCTTTATA
>CM053742.1:66633256-66651921 GCA_028658305.1 Pachyuromys duprasi
GATGATAGAAATGGGGGAGGTTGGTGAGACTTGGGGAGAACAAGAGCTCCACAAAGACCAAACTGAGCAGGGCACAGGGGTCTTGTATGAGACAGTTTCTACAATCAAGGACCATGTGTGGATGTGGCCTGGAACCCATGCTCAGATGGGGCCCATGGTAGCTCGGTGTCGGACTGAAGACCCTAGTGAGGGAAACAGGGACTGTTTCAGTCATGAACTTGATGGCTGACTCTGACCCTCCCCTGTACAAGCCGGAGAGTGACAGACTGGCTAGATCCCAGGGGAGGACATTGCAGCCAGCCCTGAAGAGACAGGATGAGCTGGGGTTGGATGGAAGGGGAGGAGGTCCTCCCCCATTGGTGAACTTGGAACGGGCTGGAGGAGGGAGATGAGGGAGGGAGAGGGAGGGAGAGGGAGGGTGGGAGGGAATGAAGGATGGGCCCTACACCTGGGATGCAAAATACCTAACCTGTGATTGATATAAAAATAAATAAATTCATAAAAAATAGATTGAGCTAGACTTGCTTATGGCAACTTCCAAATTTTGACATTGTTTAAAATTAATAAGATTTTAAACAACCTAACTCTTTTGGTGCTTAAACACTATTTTTATTCACTAGTTGTTTTGTTACTCTACAACGTAAAAAGGAAAGCAATTGTGTCAGGGTATATAAGCTGATACAGTCATAGTTAACTGACCCCATTGCTGTGGACTTAAAATAAGGATGAATTTATGGAAGGAAACATGTGGTGGTTACAGAAAGCTCACTTTATGAAGGGCAGAAAGAATGAAGAGAAATGAGCACTATTGGGGAACAAGATAAATACATGTAGAGTTATACTATCTGTGACCTTCATTCTCCCGTTCAGCCCAAGCTCTTAAAATTTCTACCTTTTCCCCAAATAATGTCATTATCTGATACTGTACTTTAAAACATACAAACTGTAAGGTGGCATTTCATATGCAAGATAAAATTTTCTACAGGTAGACAAAAGTCTTATGATCATCTCCTATCCTGAAAAGCATTTCTTCCATCTTCAAGAAACTTCGTTTAAGACTGTAGCATATAACTGAATGTATTTGACACACTCACTTAACCAATACAAAGAGGTAAAAGCATTGTGTGATTCACTTGGACTTTAATTTTATGCAGGGTGATAAGTATGGATCTCTTTGCATTTTTCTACATGTAGAAATCCAATTAAGCCAGCACCATTTGTTGAAGATGCTGTCTTTTTTCCATTGAATGGTTTTGGCATCTTTATCAAAAATCAGGTGTCCATAAGTGTGTGGATTTATTTCAGGATCTTCTATTCAATTCCATTGATCCACCAGTCTGTTTCTATGATAGTACCATGCAGTTTTTAGTATTGTTGATTTATAGTACAGCTCGAAATTAGGGATGGAAATACCTCCAGAAGGTCTTTTACTGTAGAGGATTATTTTAGCAATTCTCGGTATATTGTTATTCCATTTGAAGTTGAGAATTTTTTTCAATATCTGTAAAGAATTGTGTGAGGAATTTGATGGGAATTGCATTGAATATGAGGATTGCTTTTGGTAAGATGGACATTTTTACTATATTAATCCTGCCAAGCCATGAGCATAGGAGATCTTTCCATCTTCTGATGTCTTCTTCTACTTCTTTCTTCAGAGGCTGGAAATTTTTTTCATACTAAAATCTAAGTGGATCAGAGACCTCAAATATAAAACCAGACACACTAAACTGCTTAGAAGAAAAAGTGGGGAAGAGCCTTGAACTCATTGGCACAGGAGACAACTTCCTGAACAGAACACTGACAGTACAGGATCTAAGAATAACAATCAATAATGGGATCTCATGAAACTGAAAAGCTTCTGTAAAGCAAAGGACAGTGTTGTCAGAACAAAATGACTGCCTGCAGATTGGGAAACGATCTTCACCAACCCTCTATCTGACAGAGTACTAATATCCAGTATATATAAAGAACTCAAGAAGTTAAACAGCAACAAATCTAGTAATCCAGTTTAAAAAATGGGGAACAGAGTTAAACAGAAATTTCTCAATAGAGGAATATCAAATGTTAGAGAAACACTTAAATGTTCAATGTCATTAGTCATCAGGGAAATGCAAATCAAAATGACCCTGATATTTCACCTTACACCCATCAGAATGGCCAAGATAAAAAACTCAAGTGACCACACATGCTGGTAATGTTCTGGAGAAAGGAGAACCCTCCTCCACTGTTGGTGGGAATATAAACTTGTACAAACACTTTGGAAATCTATCTGGTGCTTCCTCAGACAAATAGAAATAGAACTTCTTCGAGTTCCAGCTATACCACTCTTAGGTATATATTCAAAAGATACTCAAGTACACAACCAGGTCATTTGCTCAACCATGTCTGTAGCAGCTTTATTTGTAATATCCAGAAGCTGTAAACAACTCAGATGCCCCTCAGCTGAGGAATGGATACAGAAATTGTGGTACATCTACACAATGGAATATTACTCGGCAATATAAAATAAGAAAATCATGAAATTTGCAGGTAAATGGTGGGAACTGGAAAAGATTATCCTAAGTGAGCTATCCCAGAAGCAGAAAGACACACATGGTATATACTCACTCATATAGTCTCATAATATAGGATAAACCTACTAAAATCTGTACAGCCATAGAAACTAATCAAGAGGGAGGACTCTGGCTAAAATGTTCAATCCCTATCCAGAAAGGCAAAGAGGATGTGCATCCGAAGAAAGAGAAAAGAGGGAACAAGTCTGGAGCCTGCCACAGAAGGCCTCTGAAAGGCTCTGCCTTGCAGACTATCAAAGCAGATGCTGAGACTTATGGCCAACTTTTGGGCAGAGTGCAGGGAATCTTATGAAAGAAGTGGGAAAGAGTAAGATCTGGAGAGGAGAGGAACACCACAAGGAGAGCAACAGAACCAAAACATCTGAGCACAGGGGTCTTTCCTGAGACTGATACTCCAACCAAGTACCATGCATGAAGATAACCTAGAACCCCTGCACTGATGTAGCCCATGGCAGTTCAGTGTCCAAGTGTGTTCCATAGTAATGGGAACAGGGACTGCCTCTGACATGAACTGATTGACCTGCTCTTTAATCACCTCCCCTGAGGAGGGAGCATCCTTAGAAGTCCACAGAGGAATACAATGCAGCCACTCCTGATAAAACCTAACAGACTAGAATCAGATGGAAGGAAAAAGAAGACCTCCCCTATCAGTGGACTTAGGGAGGGGCATGCATACAGAAAGGAGAGGAGAGGAAGGGTTGGGAGGAGTCGAGGGAGGAAACTACAGGGGGGAGACAAAGTGAATAGTGTATAATTAATAAAGAATTTTTAAAAAGCATAATGTATATTGAAAAGCACAATTAGAATTAGCAAAATCAGTGACTTTGTTCTAAGTGAAACTATGACAGCTTAACTTTTGGGATTAAGATTTCTGTGTAAAGTTCTACTACTTTTAAATTTTTGTATATTTCTTCTTTTTTTATTTTTGAGATTATAATATAATTATATCGTTTCTTACTTCCCTTTCTTCCCTTCAAATCCTCCTATATATCCTCCTTCCTCTCTATTTTCATTATTTGTTGTTCCATTAACATATGTATGTGATTTTTATGTATATATATATGTATATATATGTGTGTGTGTGTGTGTGTGTGTGCAACCTTCTCAGTCTCTATAACGTTATTTGAACATATGTATGTTTTCGTTAAATACTGGATCATCAATTTGTATGTTCCTCCTTAGAGAACAGTTTTTCTCACTCTCAGAATTTCTTGGTTTTAAATAGTTCTCTAAGTAGGTTTGAGGCCTCCTGTTTTTTTTCCCCAGTTCACTGTGGCATGTCTGTTATTGTCCATATTCAGCACATGTTTAGAAAAATCATGCTGTTGAGCCTTTGTAAGTATAGATTCTAACATTACTAGAAGACAATCTCACAGCAAAATTTGACATGGTCTACCCTTTGCAGTCTTGTCTCCTCCTCTTTTTGTATAATCCCTGAGCCCTGGGAACCATTTTGTAGACGTGTTCACTGTGACTATACACAACAACTCTTCATTTTGATTTTCCATGGTTTTCTCTAATGGTCTCTGTCTATGGCAATATTTACTACTTCTCCAGTATATGACTCCACATTACAGTTATTTTTTTAAACATTTTTATTTCATATTAATCACAGGTTATGTACTTTGTATCCCAGTCATAGCCCCCTCCCACATTCCCTCCCTCCCTCTCCCTCCCTCCCTCATCTCCTCCCTGCCCCTTTCCACGTCCACTGATAGGGGAGGACCTCATCCCCTTCCATCTAACTCTCGCTTATCAGGTCTCTTCAGGAATGGCTGCAATGTCTTCTTCAGTGGCCTAGCAAGGCTGCTCCTCCCTCAGGGGGTGGGGAGTCGAAGAGTCAGCCATTAAATTCATGTCCAAAGTAGTCCCTGTTCCCCTTACTGGTGTACCCACTTGGGTATTGAGCTACCATTTGCTACATTTAAGCAGGGGTTCTAAGTTATATCCACACATGGTCCTTGGTTGGAAAGACAGTCTCAAAAAAGACCCCTGTGCCCTGATATATTTGGTCCTTGAGGAGCTCCTTCCTCTCCAGGTCATACTAACTCCCCCTTCTTTCATATGATTCCCTACACTCTGCCAAAGGTTTGGTTATGTTTCTTAATATTTGCTTTGGTACCTTGCTAGGTATAGTCTTTCCGAGGCCCTCTGTGGTAGGCTCTTGTCCTGCTACTTCTTTCCTCCTACATCCAATGTCCATCTCATGTGACTTTCTAAGTGAGGATTAATCCTCTTACCCCCGGTCCTCTTTCGTGTTTATCTTCTTTAAGTGTCTAAATTTCAGCATGTTTATCCTATCTTATAGGTCTATATAAGTGAATATATACCATATGTTTCTTTCTCCATTTGGGATACCCCACTCAGGATGATCATTTCCAGGTCCCAACATTTGCCTGCAAATTTCATGATCTCCTCCTTTTTAATTGGAGAGTAGTATTCCATTGTGTAAAAGTACCACGATTTCTGTATCCATTCCTCAACTGAGGGACATCTGTGTTGTTTCCAGGTTCTGGCTATTACGAATAAAGTAGCTACGAACATAGTTGAGCAAATGTCCTTGTTGTGTACTTGAACATCTTTTGGATATATGCCTAGGAGTGGTGTAGTTGGATCTTGAGGAATCACTATTGTTAATTGTCTAAGAAAATGCCAAATTTATTTCCAGAGTGGTTGTACAAGTTTGCATTCCCACCAGCAATGGAGGAGGGTTCCTCTTTGTCCACATCCTCTCCAGCATGTGTTGTCACTTGAGACATTACACTTATTAATTGTATCAAAAATGATTGTTATCTGAAACCAGTTTTTAATTTTTTTGATGGAGAGAAAGTCTTCCAAGAATACTTTCCTTAATTTAGAAAGAAATTTCCAAATATTAGCTTTTTTGATTTTTTGATTTTTTGTTTTGAAAAAGGATCAAATATTGCCCAGATTGACCTCAACTTCACAATGTAGCTGAGGGTTCCTCTGAACTCCATATCAAACTTTTGCCACATACTAAGTTTTAATATAACTGGTATATACCAACACATGGCTCTGTACAGATCTAGACAGGGCTATGTTCATTTCTGCTTTCAAAGTATCCAGATAATTTCTATAATATTTTCTTAAAACACAAAACACAAAGAGGTCACAGCATTTCTCCAGCTCTAGCTCTATAGAATTACAGTGTAAGCAGTCATATAATTTAAATTCCAGGTTATAACATGCAAAAATTTTAGCATACATTATTGGCTTTTCTTCTTTTTAGCTGCCTAATCAATAACCATGTTAGTTACTGCATGTCACAGTATGCAGTAACAGATTGTAACAGATGAATTCCCAAATGTAAGTGGCTTAGCATTTATATGAATTATTGAGTAAACAATTCAGCTGAATTTACAGCAGCCTTTAAAGTGCTGCTATGGGAATCTTGATTCCTTCTATCTGTGTCTCATCTGGCTTCAATAATATGGAGTCACTGGAGAATAGCATGTGTGATCACAGCACAGGTTTTTTATATTTTTTTGTAAAATTACTATCTCTTTTATAAAATATACAAATTAAACAATAGTTTGGATGAAGTTATTTAATAATTTAAAACAATTTATTTTCCTAGAATTCTTATATTTCCTGTTACCTTCTCCTCAATCCTAAAAGCAAGTTCTGACTGGATATTAATATATCATACAATTTCATTAGAAAACATTTGGTAAGATACACAAGTTTTTTTTTTTGTTTTTGTTTTTGTTTTTTTTTTTTAGAACTCTTGTTAAGGTAAGCTTGAACATGTTTTACACAGTAAAGAAAAAATGAATTTCAATTTGATGTTATAGTTAAGCTCTTCAGCAGAATAGACAGTCTGTGTCACAGTTCCATCTAGAGTGTTATGGATTGGGTGATGTGGTTTATCATTTCCTTTGTTAGTTCTGTCTCCTTCAGTTCTACATATCTGAACCTCCCCTAACCCCATCTAGACATCTTTGTAGACAGGAGCTGCCTTTGTTGTCTCATCTCAGGGAATTCTTCTCTACACAGTTTCTACAAGCCTTGAAATGTTTTGCTCAGGGCAAGAGCCAGGCCACAGAGAAGGACAATGAAGCCAGTACTGATGAAACCTGATAAGCTAGGGTCAGATGAAAGGGGAGGAGGATTCCCCTATCAGTGGACTTATAGAGGGGCAGGAAGGAGTTGAGGGAGGGAGGGTGGGATTCAGATGGAATGAGGGATGGGACTACATCTGGGATACAAAGTGAATAAACTGTAATTAATATAAAAAGTAAAAATTTAATTAAAAAAGTAATCACTCAGAAGAGTAACTTTAGAGATAATCTGCTTTGAGTCACACACTTAGTCCTCCTCTTCCCCCTCCACCTTCTCCCAGGAGGAGATATATGCCTCACCTCCAGTTCCAGCAACCAGTTTTAATGAGATTACTCCATGGGAGCGCTAAAATAAGTAGTGGTTGTTGATGACACAAAAGGAAACAATTAAGAAATGTTAGCCAACACTTCCCACAGCACGGTTTTATGAGAAATTCTTATTTGAAGCAGTGTCCAACACTTCTGTCCACATTTGGTTTTCCAGAAATCAGAAATAAGATGACATTTAAGGAATTCTAAAAGATATCAAATTTCCATACAAAAAGAAGAAAGCAATATTTGTAGCTGAAGTGTTATGTTCAGAAAACACCATTTCCTTATAGTCATCACTTCCTTCTTGTCTTACACTGCTTCTCAACTCCATTCCATAAGGATCCCTGAACCTTTGAAGGAGTGGCTGTTTTATATGTGTTCAGTGTGTAGACAATGATTTGGAGACTTGGATACAGTGTAGTGATATAGCTCTGGTCTGTCATGTATTAAGCTTTAATTTTCATCTCTGCAACAGAAAAAAAAGAAATAAAAATCAGCACAAAAATATTTTCTTTCCATCCATGTTAGCAGTGGTACCAGTGTAACATTATGTCATATCATCCTTAGCTACAAGTAAAGCAAGAATCTAAATTTCAATATTTCCCAGGAGGGTTTATATTCTGAGATTTCTCTTATATTATTTCAATATCCAATATATCAATTTTTATGCTCCACTTCCATTTCAATGCATTTGGTGTGAAACCAAACATAATCTTTCTCCAAATACTAATTTCATCATACATTAATGAGTAGGAGAGGTCCTCCTCCCCTTCTTTTCTTTCTTTTATTATTATTATTATTTTTATTTTAATCACAGATCATTTACTTGTATCCTAGCCATAGCCCCCTCTCTCTTTCCCTCCCTCATCTCCTCCCTGCCCCCTTCCAGGTCCACTGATAGGTCCCCTTCCATCCTAGCTTATCAGGTATCTTCAGGACTGGCTGCAATGTCCTTATCTGCAATGTCCTAGCAAAGCTGCTCCTCCCTCAGGGGTGAGGGGGAGGGAAGCTCAATGAGCCAGTCATTGAGTTCATGTCAAAAATAATCCTTGCTCCCCTTACTAGGGAACCCACTTGGGTACTAAGCTACCATGGGCATCTGAGCAGGGGTTTTAGATTATATCCATGCATGGTCCGTAGTTGGAGAAACAGTCTCATAGAAGAACCTTATACCCTGATATATTTGGTCCTTGTTGGGCTCTTGTCCCCTCTAGGTCATACTAACTCCCCCTTCTTTTATATGATTCCCTGTACTCTGCTTAAGTATCTATGGGAGGATCAAACTGAGGCACTCATGCTCATGTAGTGAGTATTTCCCTCTGAGCCATTTACCTAGCCCCCATTTTTCTTTCTTTTTTTTAATTTTATTTTATTTTGTTAATTCTATTTTATTCACTTTGTATGCCCCCTGTAGCGCCCTCTCTTCTTCCTTCCCTTCCCTCTTCCCTACACATGTCTCTCCCCCTAGTCTATCAGGTCTCATCAGGAGTGGTTGCATTGTCTTCCTTTGTGGCCTGGTAGGCTGCCCCCCCCTTAGGAGGAGGTGATCAAAGAGCAGGCCAATCAGTTCCTGTCAGAGACAGTCCCTGTCCCCATTACTATGGAACCCACTTGGACACTGTACTGCCATGGGCTACCTCTGTGCAGGGGCTCCAGACAGTCTCCATGAATGGTCCTTGGCTGGAACATCAATCTCAGAAAAGACCTCTGTGCCCATATTTTTTGGTTCTATTACTCCCCTTGTGGAGCTCCTGTCACCTCCAGCTCTTTCTATCTCCCCTTTCTTTCGAATGGATACAGAAATTATGGTACATTTACAGAATGGAATACTACTCAGCAATTAAAAACATGGAAATCATGAAATTTCAGGCAAATATTGGAAACTAGAAAAGATCATCCTAAGTGAGGTATCACAGAAGCAGAAAGACACACAGGGTATATACTCACTCATAAGTGGATATTAGACATATAATATAGAATAAACATACTAAAATCTGTACACCTAAGGAAGCTAATAAAGAAGGAGGGCTCTGGCTAAGATCCTCAATCCCAATTCAGAAAGGTAAAGAGAATGGACATTGGAGGAGGGAAAATGCAGAGAAAAGGACAGGAGCCTACCACAGAGGGCCTCTGAGTGGCTCTACCCTGAAAGGTATTGAAACTGATGCTGAGAATCATAGCCAAATTTTGGGCAGAGTACAGTGAATCTTAGGAGAGAAGTTGGAGATTGTATCCCACTTCTTAATTGGGTTATCTAGTTTATTGGTGTTTAGTTTCTTGAGTTCTTTACATGTTCTGGTTATTAGCCCTTTGTCAGATATAGGATTGGTGACAATCTCTTCCCAATCTGTAAATTTCCATTTCATTCTATTGATAGTGTCTTTTGCTTTTCCAATTTCAAGAGGTCCCATTTATTAATTGTAGATCTTAGAGCCTCAGCTGTAGGTGTTCTAGTCAGAAAGTTGTCGCCTGTGCCAATGAGTTCAAGGCTCTTATCTACTTTCTCCTGTATATCTCCTTTAGATATAGAGATTTTTGTAGGTTTATCCTATCTTATAGGTCTAATATCCACTTATAAGTGAGTATATACCATGTGTGTATTTCTGACTCTGGATCCCTCACTCAGGGTGATCTTTACTAGATTCCATGATTTAACTATAAATTTCATGATTTACTTTGTTTTTGAAGTTGCACATAAAGGGTTTATTTTGAATGTTTTAAGGAAGGATAGAGTTACATCATAATTATAAAAATTACTTACAGAATTAAGAGTTGTACTGTGTATACTTCTTAATGCAGAGAACAGGACACTGCCTACACATTACATAAATTAAAATTAAAATTGAATTCAAGCTCAAAATATGAGGTCATTTATCTAGTTTTAAATGTGAACATGAAGACCTCTGAACTCTACTCAGTCTTTTGAAGTGCACCAATGATGGAGAATACAGAGACAGCGGCATTCCCAAGGAACATAAACATTTCTCTCTTTTTTTGAATATTTAAACATTCTTTTATAAAAAAGACATTGCCTGACATATTTTTTGAAATCATGAGATTAAGATGCATTATTATTTTATTTGTATTATTAGTTATATTTTATTAACTCTGTATCCCAGTTGTATTCCGCTCCCTCATTCCCTCCCAATCCCACCCTCCCTCCTTCATCTACTCCCTGCCCCTTTCCAAGTCCACTGATAGGGAACACAGACATTTCAAGCATAATTATTGTCTTGAGTGTTTTCCTACGTCATCTTTGCAGGACTTTTTATCTCTTAGACAATCAGCGTTAAATGTTTCCAGGCACTACAACTTGTGATCATTACAAAAGTGTTCTCTCTAATGGGTCTACCATGTTCAGAGATTCAGGCCCAATATACTTCGGGGTTTGACACATGAAACAAGATTATAAATGAAACCTGGCTTAGAAGCAGCTGTTATTTTTAGAGCGTGCACAGTCCCTTCATATGCTGCGTGACATATACAACTGGAATCACCTTCTGTCAGTGCTACTACTGCTTCACCAGTGTGTCTTTACCCTACAACCACTAAACAGTACAGTAAGCAAACATACCGGAAAACAAAAACAAATCAAAAGAAATAAAGAATCTAAGTCTCTTTAACATGCAATTTTACTTAGTTATAAATAAACATTCTACTTAAAAGAGAGCATGCAAAAACGGATGGTCTGTATTAAGGTTCTTCTCTGAAGTTTACGTGGCAGTCTGACGTCACACATGCAAGCACGCAAAATAAAATACTAGAGCAGGTAACTGAGGAAGGCCAATAAATTTTATACACAGATTCATGCCACAAGCCCCATGGTAATTTTGGAAATTAATGTTGAACTCCTAAATGAGATACCAGAACAATACAAGTAATGCATGCAGATCTGAACCCTGAGTCTAAGGGAAGCCCAAGGTGGCAGGCTCAGGACAAGAGTCAGTCACCATTAAAAAGAACAAATAAAAACCTTCCCCTTCCCCTTCCCCTTCCCTCAGCCTTCTGTAAAGGTAATAAATGGAATAGTGATCAAGGTCATCACCACCATCATGTTGCTTTCCTCCAGACTGGGAGTTCATGGGTAGCCAAAGTAACCTGGGTTGCTTGCAGAAAACCACAATGCAAGTCATCAGATAATGGCCGACACCTTTTAATTGATCCAGCCCTTTGGACATTTCTAAAGGAAATTTACTTTCTCGTCACTGTGACATGTTCTGCACTGTTGGTGCATGCAGGACACACCCATCCACTTGTGCCACAGATGTCAGTCATATGGGCTCTGAGATTTACATTCAGATTAATACCTATGACATACACTAGAAGCACCGAAGACTGGAGTATATCACACTGCACTGAGAAGCTTGTCCCTATGAGAAACCAGCAAGCACAAGGTAATTGCAACCAGGGAGAGAAGTGAGATACTGTGTTCACATGGTGAGCAATTGTGACCATACAGAACCGTAAGGCTGTCAGCCTCTGTGGAGACTAAGTGGATATCCAAATACCATGTGCCTTAAACCACAGAATGATTTCTTGCATAAAGAAGAGCCCCAACAAGGTAAACACACCTACACTTAGCCAAGGCTATGGTGTTTGCCTGATAGTATCCAAATCTGCCCAGCCACAGAAAGAATTTCCAACCTCAACAAGACTGGTTCCAGCTGACAAGTTACCAGGATTCTTCCAAAACAAAGTTAGAGCAAGCAGATGTTTGGCTAATCAACCAACCACATTTTCAGTTCAATCTTATCTTCAAACAACCTTTCAGGAACAAACCATGAATGTATTGTATGGTGAAGAGCTGCTATCTACCCATAACCAGCAAGGATAACTGAGCCTTCCACAGTGACACATCACAGACGTGCAAAGCCCAGCCAGGGCCACGGAAGAATGAATCTGCATGCATAGCACACCTGGAGCAGGAGTAGACACTGCCACAACAGGATCAAGGCAGGAAGCCATATTTGTCCAACATTCTCTGTGGGGGGAGGGGAAGCCAGGAGGAGTGGGAGCAGATAAGGAAGGGGAGAAGAGGCCTTCGGACCATAATCGCATATCAACAATAATAATAACAAAAATTAAAAGTCCCAGAGAACTTGATAGAAGGCAACAATGCCATATTGAAAACTTACATTTCAATACAAATGTACTGTTCTTGCAGGAATTTACCACATACACAAACCAAAGATGTGTCATTGCCTTTTATATCCATGTAATAACATCTCGATGACCAATGTGTACAAATGGACCAATGTACCAATGTGCCATCTAAAACACATCTATATTATTGTTGTGAACCAAGGCCCTTTTATTTTAAAAGTACTTATGACTAAAGAGTAAATAACAGTAAGAACAAAAAACAAACAATAACAAAAATCATAGAAAACAAAGCTTAGAATAGAAGGCAGAGCAGGGACTGTCTCTGACATGAATTCATTGGCGTACACTTTGTTTCCCTTCTCCTCCTGAGGGAGGAGCAGCCCTCTGGCATGAACTCTGTGACATGCTCTCTGATCATACTCCTGGGGGAGGTCCAGCCTTGTGAAGCCACAGAGGAAGACAATGTAACCAGTCCTGATGAGACCTAGTAGACTAGGGTCAAATAGAAGGAGAAGAGGACCTCCTCTATCAGTGTACTAGGGGAGGGGCATAGAGGGAGAAGAAGGAGGTAGAGTGGGCTTGGGAGGAGATGTGGGAGGAGGCCACAGCAGGTATTAAAATTGAATAAATGGTAATAAATGATAAAAAGCATCAATAGTGTCACCCTGTTTTGGAAAAATGACAGCAGGGTATTTCATTAGCACCTTTATCACGTTTGTTGGTTCACATTATGAAATCTGAACTATCTGATAGGAATCCATACATAGAGTGACTTTTATTGTATTGGTTTTGTTTATCATGTTTAATTTTGTTTTCCCATATTGTGTTGGCTTGCCTAACTGCACAGCTGTGATTTGCTAGAGAACAGAGTGATCAGAGAAATTACATTGCTCCCTTTGAAAAGTATTCAGGATTGTCTAGAAGATCTCTTAAGTAACTTTTCAGGTTAAAATGAGCTGGATTCACTATCTCATACAGTCTGTCTTTTATTTTAATTTATTTAACTTTATGAAGAATTGAGTTATTTGAAGCAGTGCAGTATTTCATTTTCTGTGAATGCCTTTGCTGACACAACAGTGACTGTGGAAAACTTGTAACGCAGAAATTATATTATTCAATTGATTTTCAAAATGCATATTTAAAACTCCTTAAATCCTTATCACAGAACCCATATCTGTGGTTTTAACATCCCACCTATTCTAAAATGTATTGGCCCCTTAGGCTAAAGTGACAACACATGCTGGAGAGATTGTGGAGAAAGTGGAACCCTCCTCCATTGCTGGTGGGAATGTAAACTTATACAACCACTACAGAAATCAATCTGGTACTTTCTCAGACAATTAGGAATAGTGCTTCCCCAAGATCCAACTGTACCACTCCCAGGCATATATTCAAATGATGCTCAAGTACACAACAAGGACATTTGCTCAACCATGTTTGTAGCAGCTTTATTATTATAATATATTATATTACACAACATATATTGTATTATATATATCATTATATATTGTATATAATTATAAAATATATTTTGTATAATATAATATTACATTAAATAATTATATATAATAAAAAATAATATATTATAACGTAATATAAGATAACATAACATAACATCGTACAAGATAATATAATGTAATATAACATAATCTATAGACAATGTAATAACACAATAATATTATGTAATATATATGTATATTATGTATATGTATATATATGTAATATTATGTATAATATAAGATAATAAAATAAATATAAGAGAAGTGCCCCGACCCGCGGGACCTAGTTATTCGTGGGGTCCGAGGGGATCCAAGCCTGAAAGAAAAACAGGCGGGAAAGAAGAAGGAGGACCAAGCAGTTTCCTTGTCAAGGTCTCATTTAATGGGGTGAGAAGCACCAGTTTTAAAAGCAGAGAAAGGGAGGAGCAGGGAGGGGTAGGTAAAATTCCTGTGAGAGGAGTGGTTCTGCCTGGGCAGCTTGTGATCTTGAAATGTCCTTCCGCCTGGGCAGCTCCTGATCTTGGAATGTCCTTCCTCCAGGGCAGCTCCTGATCTTGGAATGTCGTCCCACCTGGGAGCTTCCTTATCTCTGGAATGTCGGGTTCCAACTGCATGGCAGTTGTCTTCGGGGTCAGCAATTCTCAGCGAGGGGAGTCTTTTACTCTAAGCCATATTTGTTCCCAACAGAGAAGAGAACATTTATACTATACTGTACTATAATATATATACTACAATATAATACATATTGTACATAGTGACCTTTTTTAAATTAAATTTTAATTTTTTATGTTAGCTACAGTTTATTCACTTTGTATTCCAGCTGTAGCCCCCTTTCTCATTCCCTCCAAATCCCACCCTCCCTTATCTCCTCCTTTTCCCTCTCTTAGTCCACTGATAGGGGAGTTCCTCCTCCCCTTCCATCTGACCCTAGCTAATCAGGTTTCTTCAGGACTGGCTGCAATGTCCTCTTCTGTGGACATTGCACTCCTCCATCGGGTGGGGCAGGCTACCAAAGAGCTAGCCATTGGGTTCATGATATAGAGACTTTTTTCACCTAGTTTAATTATAATGATAAAAAATGAGATCCTTGCTCAGAAATCCTGTCACAGTGTCAGAGTACTTCTCTTAACTGTTGGCTTTCCTCTCATTTCCTAGAACAGAAATTATTCTTTGGTGAGTTCTTGATAAGTCTAAGTACCCGATTCTCTAAAGTTACTAAGCACTCACAACACTCACTCTAATTATTTTCTAATACCTTTTTCAGACAACTTGACAAAAGTAGTACCTAATAATCCCTCTTTCTTTGTTATTGAGATGTGAAATCCTAAAATATAAGCAATATTTACTCCAAATTACAGATTTGACTCTAAAGAGGTTTTCCCTTGTAAACATCATAGCACTGGATAAACATTCTTTTGAGAATATATTATGTCACATGTGAGGAGAAAAGTATCAGTTTGACAAGAATAGACCTGTATCTTAGCAGTCCCTAATCCCTGAACTAGGGACTCCACTAGGAAACAGAGTCTATGGGCTACATCTGAGCCAGGGTTTTAGGTCATCTAAATGCATTGTCCTTGGTTGAGGTATCATTCTTTCCAGGACCCCCAAGGCTCAGTTTATTTGGCTCTGTTGGTCTTCTTTTGTTACTGCTGTCCCCTCCAGGTCTTTCTGTCTCCCCCTTCTTTCATAAGATCACTTGCACTCTGCCCAAAGTTCAGCTATGAGTCTCAGTGTCTGTTTTGAGACCTCTATCAGTAGAGCCTTTAAGAGGCTGTCTGTGGTAGGCCTCTGTCCTTTTCCCTGTCTTCTCTTGCTTCCTATATCTGTCTCATTTGTCATTCTGAATGAGGATTGAACAGCTTCACTAGGGTCTTCATTGTTGTTTGGGATATTTAGGAATATAGATTTTAGTATGTTTGTCCTATATAATATTGGCTAATATCCACTTATAAATGAATATATACTATGTGTGTCTTTCTGCCTCTGGATTACCTCACACAAGATGATCTTTTCTAGTTCCCATTATTTTCCTGAAATTTTCATGATTTACTTGTTCTTATAGCTGAGTAATATTCCATTGTGTAAATGTACCAAAAATTTCCGTATCCTTTCCTCCTTTGAGGAAATCTAGGTTGTTTCCAGCTATTATGAATAGAGCTACTAAGAATATGTTTGAGCAAATGTCCTTGTTGTATACTTGAGCATCTTTTGAATATATGCCTTGGAGTGGTATAGCTGGATCTTAAGGTAACACTATTCCTAGTTTTCTGACAAAGCGCCAGAATGATTTCTAAAATGGTTGTACAAGTTTACATTCCGACCAGCAATAGAAAAGGGTTCCCTTTTTTACACATCCTCTCCACTTGAGTATTTTTTTTTATTTCATTTTAGCTATTCTAATGGATGTAAGGTGACATCTCAGGGACACTTTTTTATTATTTTTTTTATTTTTTATCTTAGTTACAGTTTAACTTTGTATCCCAGCTGTAGCTTCCTCCCTCATTCCCTCCCATCCCACCATCCCTCCCTCATCTCCTCCCTGCCCTTCTCTAAGTCCAGTGATAAGGGGGGTGCTCCTCCCCTTCCATCTGACCCTAGCTTATGAAGTCTCTTCAGCATTGGCTGCAATATTCTCCTCTGTGGCCCAGCAAGGCTGCTCCTCTCTCTGGGGGAGGGGGAAAGTCAAAGAGCCAGCCATTGAGTTCAAGTCAGAAATAGTCCCCTTACTAGGGTACACACTTGGATAGTGAGCTGCCATGGGCTATAACCAAGCAGAGGTTCTAGGTTATATCCATACATGGTCCTTGGTAGGGGAAACAGTCTCATAAAAGAACCCTGTGCCCAGACAGATTTGGTACTTGTGGAGCTCCTGTCCTCTCCAGGTCATACTAACTCTCCCTTCTTTCATATGATTCCCTGCACTCTGCCCAAGGACTGGTTATGATTCTCAGCATCAGCTTTGATACATTGCTAGGTAGGGTCTTTCAGAGGCCCTCTATTGTAGGCTCCTGTCCTGTTACTTGTTTTCTCCTACATCCAATGTCCATCCCATTTGTCTGTCTAAGTGAGGTTTGACCATCTTACCTGGGCCATTTTTCTAGTTTATCTTCTTTAGGTATACAGATTTTAGCATGTTTATCCTATTTTATAGGTCTAGTATCCACCTGCTTATAAATGAGTATATACTGTGGTATGTGTGTCTTTCTGCTTCTGAGATACCTCACTCAGGATGTTCTTTTCTAGATCCCTCCATTTGCCTGCAAATTTCATGGTATCCTTGTTTTTAATTGCTGAGTAGTATTCCATTATGTAAAAGTACCACAATATCTGTATCCATTTATCCATTGAGGGACATCTGGGTTGTTTCCAGGTTCTGGCTATTATGAATAAAGCTGCTGGTTGAGTTAGGGTCATTTTGATTTCCATCTCGCTGATGACTAAGGAGACTGAGCATTTCTTTAATTGTTTCCCTGCCATCTGATTTCCCCTATTAAGAATTCTCTCTTTAGCTCTGTGTCTCACTTCTTAATTGCATTACTTGTTTTGTTTCTATATAAATTCTTAAGTTCTTTATACACTCCGGATATTACCCCTCTGTTAGATATAAGGTTGTTGAAGATCCTTTCCCAGTCTGTAGGCTGTCGTTTTGTTCTGAAGACAGTGTCCTTTGCTTTACAGAGGGTTTTAGTTTCATGAGGTTCCATTTATTGATTATTGATCTTAGAGCCTTTGCTGTTAGTGTTTTGTTTAGGAAGTTGTCTGTTGTGCTAATTAGGTTAAGGCTATTCCCCACTTTTTCTTCTAACAGGTTTAGTGTGTCTGGTTTTATGTTAAGGTCTTTGATCCACTCAGGCTTAGTGTTGTGCAGGGTGATAAATATGTATCTATTTTCATTTTTCTTTATGTAGACATCCAGTTGGACCAGCACCATTTGTTAAATGTGCTATATTTTTCTATTGAATTGTTTTGGCTTCCTTGTGAAATATCAAGTATCCATAGGTGTGTAGTCTTGTTTTTGTTTTCTGGGTCTTCTATTCAATTCCATTGATCCAACAGCCTGTTTCTAGGCCAGTACTTTGCAGATTTTATTACTTTTGTTCTATAGTAAATCTCAAGATCAGAGATGGAGATACCTCCATAACTTCTGTTATTGTTCACAATTTTTCTTTTTTAACAATTCCAGGGTTTTTTTTTCCATATGAAATTGAGAAATTATTTCAAGTTATGTTAAGAATAGTCTTGGCACTCTGGAAATCAATTTGGTGTTTTCTTAGACAATTAGGAATAGTGATTCCTTAAGACCAAGCTATACCACTCTTAGGCATATATCCAAAAGATGCTCAAGTACACAAGGACATTTGCTCAATTATGTTTGAAGCTGCTTTATTTGTAATATACAGAACCTGGAAACAACCCAGATGTCCCTCACTTGAAGAATGGATTCAGAATTTATGGTACTTTTACACAATGGAACACTACTCTGCAATTAAAAAGGAGGAAATCATGAAATTCACAGGCAAATGGTGGGACCTGGAAACGATCATCTTAAGTGAGGTATCCCAAAAGCAGAAAGAAACATACAGTATATACTCACTTATATAGACCTATAGGATAGGAAGGTCATGCTGAAATCTATGCACATAGGGAAGATATACAAGAAGGAGGACCCAGGTTGGTATGATCAATGCTCATTTAAATGAAAAAATGCGATGGACATTGAATGGAGGAGAAAACAAGCAACAGGAAAGGAGCATACTGAAGACGGCCTCTGAAAGAATCGATATGGCAATGTATCAAAGCAGATATTAAGACTCACAACCAAGCCTTCGGCAGAGGGTGGGGCATAATAATAAAAACAGGGGAAGTTAGTAAGACTTGGGGTGAACAACAGCTCCAGAAAGACCAAATTGAGCAGGGCACAGGGGTCTTTTACGAGAAAGTTTCTTCAACCAAGGATCATGTATGGATATGGCCTAGAACCCCCACTCTGATGTGTCCCATGGTAGCTCAGTGTCCAACTGAAGACCCTAGTAAGGGGAACAGGGACTGTTTCTGTCATGAAGGATGGGCTGGCTTTTGGACCCTCCCCCTTA
>CM053742.1:66652421-66688998 GCA_028658305.1 Pachyuromys duprasi
TATTAAGTAATATGTAAGTATAAAGTATACTTATATATAATATATAATATATAAAATACAATAATATAAATATTAAATATTATATATTATATAAGCATATTTCTAAGTAAATATTTATAAATACATAATAATATTATGTATATTGAGCATATTAAATTATGATATATTATATATAGTATACTTTATTACTATAATATATTAAAAAATTAGACAGTAAAAGCAACAAATAATCCAATTAAAATGGAGAAAAGCTATAAATAGAGAATTCTCAACAGATGAATTTCAAATTATCAAGAAGTACTCAGAAATGTTCAACATCCTTATACATAAGGAAATGCAAATCAAAACAACTCTGAGATTCCACCTTACACCTTTTAGAATAGCTTTGGTAAAAAATATGTCATAGCTCATGCTGGCAAGAGCTTACAGCAAAGAGAACATTCCTTCTTGGCTGGCAGGAGTGAAGACTTGTAGAACCACTTAGAAAATCATTTAGGTGTTCTCCCAGAAAATTAAGAATCAATCCTCCTCAAGACCCAGCTATGTGACTCCAGGGCATATACCGAAAATATGCTATAACATGCCACAAGGACACTTACTCAGCTAGGTTCATAGCAACTTTATTCATAATAGCCAGTAACTGGAAACAACCCAAACATCCCCAACCAAATACAGGATAAAACAAAAAAACTTTGGTATATTTATACATATTTACTAAGCTATTAAAACAATGTCATCATGAAATTTCCAGGCAAATAGATAAAAAAAAAAAAAGGATCATGGTGAATGAGGTAGCCTATATCCAGAAATGGAAACATGGTATGCACTCACTTATGCACGGATATTAACTCTTAAGTAAAGGATAACCATGCTACAATTCACAGACCCAGAGAAACTAATTAACAAGAAGGGCTCAAGTGGGGACACTTGAATCTTGCTGTAAAGGGTAAATAGAATAGACATTGTGAGTAGATGAGGGGTCTTGGGACTGAGTATGGGAAGAGAAGGAATCAGGTAGACAAAGCATGAAAGGAGAGAGTACTAAGAGACAAATGGAATCAGGAGGCATCTAGGGGATGAGCTTGAAACCTAACGCAGTGCAAACTTCCAGAAACTTATGAGGGTGTACTTAGCTAAGACTCCTTGCAATAGGGGGTGGAGGGTTGAATGGAACCTGAATTGGTCATCTCCTGTACGCAAGATTTCCAGTGGAAGGATTGGGACACCAACAAAGCCTAAAAACTTTTATCCTACAAATTGTTTTACCTACAAGATATCCTGGGGTAAAGTTGGTCCAGAAATTTTTGGAGTGTCTAACCAATGATTGTAGTTACATGCCATGAGACCGATCCAGGTCTTATGCACATATGGAACAGTTGTCTATCTTGGTCTTCATGTGAACCTCCAAAGAGCAGAGGCAGGGACTATTTCTAAACTCGGTTACCTGCCTTTTGGACACTTTTCTCCTGCTGTGCTGTCTCTTCTGGCCTCAATAGAAAAAAAAATGCACCTGTGTCTAGTCTTTTTAGAAAATTTTTAAAAAATATATTTTTTATTAACTACAATTTATTTGCTTTGTATTCCAGTTATAGCCCCCTCCCTAGTCCCCTCTCAATCCTACCTTCCCTTCCTCTTCTCATCCCATGCCCCTCCCCAAGTTCACTGACATGGGAAGTCCTCCCCTTCCTTCAAATCCTAGCCTATCAGGTCTCATCAGGACCGGCTGCATTGTCTTTCTCTGTGGCCTGGTAAGTCTGCCCTGCCTCCTCAGAGGGAGATGATTAAAGAGCCAGCCAACTCTGTCTAGTCTAACTGGAATTTGTTAGTTAATATTTATGGGATGACTGGTCTTCTCTATAGAGAAACTGGGGAGTATTCAATGGAGGACGAAAACAGGTAATGTGGACTGGAGGGACTAGGAGGAGAAGAGTGAGAGAAAACTATGATCTGGCTGAAATAAACAAACAAGTTGTTTGTTTCAAAAACTAGAAAGTCTTTAATAATGGTTTGATTTATATAACCTCACAAAAGTAAATTAAGATAAAATTTAATTAGTTAACCAGACTAATAATCTTTAGTAAAATAGAAGCACTAATTAAAATCACCCAATCAAAAATTCGTTAGATTCAGTGATGAGTTCTATCAGAACCTCAAGGGAAATCTAATGTCATACTCCACATATCACTGCATAAAACAGAAACAGAAAATCAAAAATAATGTCTAGAACCTTGTAATAATCACTGTTACTCTAATCCTGTAGCTACATAAGATATAACAAAAACAAAATTTTGAACAGAGATGAAAATATTCTTTTTAAAATTTTTATTATTACATATTAAAACTCTTTTCCCAGGTGTATCCTGCTCCCTCATTCCCTCCCAATCCCACCCTCCCATCCTCACCTACTCTCTAATCCTTTCCAAGTCTACTGATAGGTAAAGACCTCCTCCCCTTTCATCTGACCACTGTTTTATCAGGTATCTTCAAGACTGGCTGCAAAGGCCTCCACTGTGGACTAGTAGGGATGCCCCTCCCTTGCAGGGAGGGGAGGTCAAGAGCCCACCATCGAATTGATGTCAGAAATAGTCCCTGTTCCCCTTACTAGGGAACCCACTTGGATACTGAGCTACCACGGGCTACATCTGAACAGAGGTTCTAGGTTATGGTCCTTGGTTGGAGAAACAGTCTCATCTAAGACCCATTTGCCCATATATATTTGGCCCTTGTGGAGCTCCTATCCAATCCAGGTCATATTAACTCCCACTTCTTTCATATGATTCCCTTCACTCTGCTGAAGATTTGGTTATGAGTCACAGCATCTGCTTTGATACTCTGCGAGGTAGAGTCTTTCAGAGGCTCTCCGTGGAAGGACTCTGTCCTGTTACTTGTTTTCTCCTACATCCAATGTCCATTGCATTTGTCTTTCTAAGTAAGGATTGATCATCTTACCCCCGTTCTTCTTTCTTGTTTATCTTCTTTAGGTGTACACATTTCGTTATGTTTATCATATCTTATAGGTCTAAATAAGTGAGTATGTACTCTGTGTGTCTTTCTCCTGGGATACCCAACTCAGAATGATCTTTTCTAGATCCCACCATTTGCCTGGGAATTTCATGATTTCCTTGTTTTTAATTGCTGAGTAGTATTCCATTGTGTAGAAGTACCACAATTTCTGTATCCATTCTTCCATTGATGGGCATCTCAGTTGTTTCCAGGTTCTGGCTATTACAAATAAAGCTGCTACAAACATGGTTGAGCAAATGTCCTTGTTGTGTACTTGAGCAACTTTTGGATATATGCCTAGGAGTGGTATAGCTGGGTCTTGAGGAAGCGCTTTTCCTCATTGTCTGAGAAAGCAACAGAGTGATTTCCAAAGGGGTTGTATCAGTTTACATTCCTACCAGCAATGGAGGAGGTTCCCCTTTCTCTACAACCTCCCCAGCAAGTGTTGTCATTTGAGTTTTTGATCTTAGCCATTTTGATGGGTGTAAGGTCAAATCTCAGGGTCATTTTGATTTGCATCTCTTTACATGTTTCTTTGCCATTGGACATTCCTCTACAGAGAATTCTCTATTTAGCCCGGTACAAGATTTTTTTTTAATTCAATTGCTTAATTTATTGATTTTTAAGTTCTTTAGTTCTTTATATATTCTGGATATCAACACTCTGCCAGATATAGGGGTGATGAAGATTCTTTCCCAGTCTGTAGGCTGTTTTTTTTTTTTTTTGTTCTGACAACCATGTCTTTTGCTTTACAGAAGCTTTTCAGTTTCATGAGGTCCCATTTATTGATTGTTGCTCTTAGAGCCTGTGCTGATGGTGTTTTGTTCAGGAAGTTGTGTCCTGTGCCAATGAGTTCTTCTAGGCTCTTCCACACTTTTTTCTTCTAACCGATTTAGAGTATCCGGTTTTATGTTGAGGTCTTTGATCCACTTGGACTTTAATTTTCTGCAGAGTGATCAATAAGGTTCTACTTTCATTTTTCTGCATATAGACATCCAGTTGGGCCAGCACCATTTGTTGAAGACGCCGTCCTTTTCCCATTGAATGGTTTTGGCTTCTTTGTCAAAAATCAAATCTCCATAGGTGTGTGAGTTTATTTCAGAGTCTTCTATTTGATTCAATTGATCCTTCTTTCTGTTTCTATGACCATGTGGTTTTTATTATTATTGCTCTGTAGTACAGCTTGAGACAAGTGATGGATTATACAGGATCATTTTGGAGATTCTGTTTTTTTTTTTGTTGTTGTTGTTGTTGTTGTTTCTTAATTATGATGCTGAGAATCTTTCTTTCAAGGTTTGTAGAGAATTGTGTTAGTATTTTGATGGGAATTGCATTGAATCTGTGGGTTGCTATTGGCAGGATGGCTTTTGGAATACAGGAGGGCTTCTGATTTGTATCAGGACCCCTCTAAGTGGCTTTATTTCCCTATTTGGCTTCTGTCTAGATGATCTGTCCCTTGGTGAAAGTGAGGTGTTGAAGTCTCCCACTATTAAGGTGTTCGGATAGATGTATGATTTAAGTTTTAATAATGTTTCATTTAAGAATGTTGTTTTGGGGACATAGTTCAGAATTGTGATGTCTTCTTGATGGATTTTTCCTTTGATGAGAATGTAGTGGTCTTCCTCGTCTTTTTTTTTTTTTTATTACTTTTGGTTGAAAGTCTATTTCATTAGATATTAGGATAACTAACCCAGATTGTTTTCTGGGTAAATTTGCTTGAAAAACATTTTTCCAGCCCATTACTCTGAGGTAGTGTTTATCATTGTTGCAGAGGTGTGTTTCTATGATTCAGCAGAATGTTGGATCCTGTTTCTGCACTCATTCTGTTAGTCTGTGTCTTTTTATTGGAGAGTTAAATCTATTGATGTTGATAGATAAAAGTGACCAATGAATGTTAGTTCCTGTTATTGTGGAGTTGGTGGTCTTACTGTGATTCATTGCTTTTTTTCATTTAATTTTTGTTGGGGCATTATCTGTATGCTATGTTTTCTTGGGTGTAGTTGTTTTCATTGGATTGGAGTTTTCCTTCTAGTATCTTCTGTAGGGCTGGCTTGCTATGTAGATATTGCTTAAATTTAGGTTTTTCATGGAATATTTTGTTTTCTCCATCTACGTTGATTGAGAGATTTGCAGGGTATAGTAGTCTGGGTTGGCATCTGTGGTCTCTTAATGTCTGCATGACCTCTGCCCTGGCCCTTCTGACTTTCATAGTTTCTAATGAGAAATCTGGTGCAATTCTGATAGGTCTACCTTTGTATGTTACTTGACCTTTTTCTTATGCTGTTTTTAATATCTTTTCTTTGTTCTGTAGATTTAGTGTTTTGACTATGATGTGATATGATGTGTTTCTTTTATGGTCCAGTCTATTTGGTGTTCTGTCGGCCTCTTGTATATTTATGGACATCTCTTTCTTTAAGTTGGGAAAATTTCTTCTATGATTTTCTTGAAAATATTTTCTTGACCTTGGAGCCTGGAGTCTTCTTTTTCATCAACTCCAATTATTCTTAGATTTGGTCTGTTCATGGTGTGCTTGATTTCTTGGATATTTTGTGTTTGAGACTTTTCTAATTTTACTTTTTCTTTGAGAGAAGTATCAATTTCTGCAGGTGTATCTTCAGTGTCTGAGGCTCTTTTTTCCATCTCTTTTATTCTGTTGGTAATGCTTACCTTTGTGGTTCCTGATCTTTTCTCTAAGTTCTCCAGGTCCAGGGGTTTCTCAGTTTGTGTTTTCTTTATTGATTCTAATTCTGTTTCTATGCCTTGCACCATTTCCTTCATCTGTTTGAATGTGCATCCCTGTCTCTCTACAATGGACTCTTTTTGTTGTTGTTGTTCATTTCCTTTCTATATGCCATTAACTGTATCTCTACTTGTGCCTCTATTTGTTTGGCTATGTTTGCCTGTGTTTCTTTGAGAGTTTTGTTCATTACCTCCTTCTTTGCCTCCATTTGATTGGGCAAATCTTTGATAGATTTTTTCATTTCCTCTTCAATTGTCTGTATTTGTATGGCTATTGCTCTGAGAGATTTGGTTATTTCCTCTTTATGTGCCTCAAATAATTGGGTAAACATAGCTTTAAAATCATTTTTCTGTGCTTCTGATGAATTGGATTGCCTATTAATTTTATGGTTTCTGGGGAAGCGATGATGTCCTGATTTATGTTGGAAGTGTTCTTTCACCGACCCCTGGCCATTGGCTTATCCGTATCCTTCCCTGTTTGTTCCTGGTTTCTGTAGTTAAGACTGGCACTGTCTTTCTCCAGCATCTGGAGAATTCTTCAGGAAGCTGAGAGAGGTTCCCTGGCCTCAGTGTGTGCATTGGTACTTTGCTTCAGCTGTACCTGTGGGAGGAAAGTGTGATGGCTCAGATGGGCAAATGAGGGCAGGTGTGTATGTGGAAATGTGAGTGGAAGTGGGCCTCGAGGGACAGAGTGATAGAGAATGCTGAACCCTTGAGTGTGTGGAAGGGGCTCTACCTTGCAGGCTTCTAGGGGGTTGTGAATGTGCTGTAGATGTAGCAGATGCTGATGATAGTCATTCTGTAATTTCTGGCATTATCCACCTTATCTCCACTGTTGGACCCACAGATCAGGGGCTCAATATTCCAAGAGTCCCTCTGTTTCCCACAGTGGGTGTGTGGGTGGGAGGGGTCCGATGCCTGGCTGCCAGTGTACAAGGACCCTGGATCTGGGGCTCTGCAGACACTCAAGGGCGCACTTACTCTCAAGTATGTCATATTGTCAAGGATCGGGCTTTCTACTCTCTGTTTTGACCCTGCTTAGTAGTATGCAGGAGGACTGAAGTCCTCTGCCAGCTTTTTGCTGCTGTAGCTCCCAGGTTAGGAAGTCCAGCTGCAGCTGGAGACAGGGATTCCTGTCCAGATGCCTTCTGGGAAGTCTTGGGGATCCTCCACTGTGTTTTCCAGACCTGGGAGGCTTGGCACCTGGTGTGCCTAGCTTGTTTGGCGGTTCGTTGGACTTTGGTAGCTATTATCTGTCACCAAGGGTTTGGGAGGGTCATACAGTCAGTGGCTTGAAGACCCTGCAGAGTCGGTATGGCTGCCCTCAGACCTGGGACACAGGGAGGAGAGTGCTGTGGATCCTGGACTCCAAGGCAGGTACAGCTGGCTGGTGTGGCTGAGGGGCCAGGAGCCCCACCTCTGCTGTTACAGTTCCTAGGCAGTGAGCTCTGAGCAGAGAATCTTGGTGAGCCAGCTCTCCTGATGATGAGGGAGGCCTCTTGCAATGTTCCCTCTCGTTTAGAAAGCCTCACTGTCATTTCCCTGGCTTCAGTCATCCTTCCACTCACCAATTCTGGCACAACAGCTACTCTACAACTCAGAAACTGTGTGTGCTCATCGCCATCTTGGATCTGCCCCCCGAAAATTTTCTTAATGAGGTATTTGCAAACTAAATTCAAGAACACATCAAAGAGAGCTTCCACTATGATTATGTTGGCTTCACTCCAGAGATGCAGAGATGGCTCAAAATATGTAAATCAATAAATAATCAGAGTAATCATAATCAGAGTAAAGATAAAAAACACAAGATCCTCTCATTACTTGCAGAAAAGACCTTTGTCAAAATCCAGTATACTTTTATGGTAAAAGTCCTGGAGAGTAAGGATAAGAAAGACATATTGTAATGTAATGAAAATAATTTACAGCAATTCCACAGTAAACATCATTTACAAACAGAGATAAACTCAAACTATTTCCAACAAAATAAGGGACAAAAAAGTGTACCCAACAATTCCATACTTATTCAATGTAATACTTAAAATCTCAGAGCAATCAGACAATTAAAGAAGATCAAGAGGACACAAAGAGAAATCTGTAGAAGATATAATTTTATACATAAAAGACACTTACAATCTGCCAGAAATTATCTACAGCTGATAAACACTTTCTGAAAAGTGGCAGGATACAAAATTCATAAACAAATATCATTTTCCTATATGTAGATAACAATAAGACTGAGAAAGAAATCAATTAAATAGGACCTTTCAAAATAGCCTGAAATAAAAATATCTTGGAGATAACTCTAACCATACAAGCAAGATTTGTATAATAAAAACTCTAAGACACTGGAAAACACATCAGAATATGTAAAGGTCTCCCGTGTTCATGAATTATAGTTGAATGAATATGGTAGAATTATAGTTGTGAAAATGACTATCATACCAAAAAGAATCTATAGATTCAATATAATCCCCATGAAAATTCTAATACAACTCTTCACAGAAATTAAAAACACATTTTTAAAATTTCACATGGACACACACAAACAACAGAATAGTTCAAACAAATCTGCCTAAAAATAGCTTCTAGAGATATTACCCTTCCAGAGTTCAAGCTATAAAATTATTACTTTGCTGACATATAGAGTTATATGTTGATCAATAGAATAAATTTGAAGACTCAGACATAACACAATAAATCTATGGACAACTATTATTTGACAAACATGCTAAAAGTATATCCTGGAGCTAAGATAGAAACATTGACTAATAGGAGTGGTCAAATTGCATGTAGTTGCATGTAGTAAAATAAAAAATAATCCTTTTCTATCACCCTGTGCAAAATTCAGCTGCAAATAAATAAAGAACATTAACATGAGATGAGATACCCTAAATATGACAGAAAAGAAAGTGGGCAATAGACTTGAAATCATTGACATTGCAAGTGACTTTCTGAACAGGACAAAAATAACATAGGCACTAAGACCAACAATTAATAAAGTGTACCTCATGAAGCCCAAATGTTTCCTTATAGCAAAGAACACCATCATTTGAGAATAGTAGCAGCAGACATAGGGAAAAATTCTTCACAAATTATATATCTGATAGATATGTAGTAACTTGAATGTATAAATAACTAAAATAAAATACACACAAACCTCCCACCATGTTTTAAAGAGTAGAGATATAACTAACAGATAGTTAACAACAACAACAACTACTACAAAACATGTTGTTGAACCCAGTTTTTAAAAGTTCACGTTCTTTTGTAGAGGCATTTTGATTCAACAACATGGCTGCTCTGGCAAGAGATCATATTCAAGACCCAAGTCTGTGTCATCTGGCTGGAAAACAGATACACCTTTAATCTTTCTGGAGTTCTTGCCTTTATTTTCTCTGGCTGGAATTTAATACACACATTTAATCCCAAACAATGAGGAGAAAACAAAGTGATGAATCAGAGGAATATTTAAGAGAATGAGTCAAAGATAGAATATACCCAATTATCAACATAAGAGACAGGAAAGAGAAGCTAGTTAAGAGTGGTACACAGAGAAAGGGAGATTAAGAAAGTTCTTGGAGACAGTACTCTGGAGATCATGAGCACACTACAGTTTGGTACAGTTCAGTTAAATGCAGTTCAGTTTGTGTAGCTCAGTTTGGGAGTTTAGAGGAAGTTTTTCCAAACAAAGCAATTAAAAAAGAAGCTGAGAGAAGCCAATTTGAATCAGCTTGGAGTACAGTTCTGAGTCAGAAGAGCAGAATTGAATCAGCCAGCTGGAGTTCAGAAAGCATGAGCTTATTGAGCAAGCAGTAAGTCTCAGAGGCTGAAAATATTCTAGGCCTAGGTTAGCAGACAGAGGCTGGAACTTAAAGCTTTCAAAGTCTGAGCTTGCATAAGATTAGATTGTATGGACGCTAGAAGTTTTCATGCCTAGGCCTAGAAATAGTTATTTAGAAACGCTCTGGGCTCAGCCCAAGTCATGTATTAGTAAAGCTTAGGAATGTCTGTCATCCCCTCATCAGAGGAAACTTTTAAAAAATCATTTATATCATCAGTGCATCCTTAAATGTTTTAATTTTTATATTAATTATAGTTTATTTAATTTGTATCCCAGCTGTGGCCCCTCCTTTATTCCTTCCCAACACCACCCTCCCTCCCTCATAACCTCTCATGCTCCTCTCCAAGTCCACTGATGGGGGATATCCTCATTCAATTCCATCTGACCTTAGCCTATCATGTCTCATCAGGACTGGTTGCATTGTCTTCTTCTGAGGCCTGGCAAGGCTGCTCCCCTATCAGTGTGAGGTGATCAAAGAGCCAGCCACTGAGGTCATGTCAGAGACAGTCCCTGTTCCCCTTACTAGGGTACCCACTTGGATACTGAAGTGCTATGGGCTACATCTGAGCAGAGGTCTAGGTTATATCCATTAATGATCCTTGATTGGAGCATCAGTCTCAGAATAGATGCCTGTGCCCAGATATTTTGGTTCTGTTGTTCTACTTGTGGAGCTCCTGTCCCCTCCAGGTTTTACTCTCTCCCCCTACTTTTGTAAGATTCACTGTGCTCTGCCCAAAGTTTGGTTATGAGTCTCAGCATCTGCTTTGATACACTGCTGGGTAGAGTCTTTCAGAGGCCCTCTGTGGTAGGCTCCTATCTTGTTTTCTATTTTCTCATTCTTCCAATGTCCATTCTGTTTGTCTTTCTGAATAAGGATTGATCATCTTACCCAGGGCCTTCTTTTTGCTTAGCTTTTTAGGTGTATATACTTTACGATGCAAAGTTAATAAACTGTAATTAGTAAAAAATAATTTTAAAAAGAAAAAAATCCTTTAAAATCTTTAATTATCAGGGCAATTCAAATTCAAAATATAATGAAGTTTCATCTTATCCCTTTAAGAATGGAGAAATTCATAAAATGAAGGAAAGTACATGCTGAAAAGAACTCCTGGAGGAGGAATTCATATTCATTCCTGCTAGGAAAGAAAACTGTTCCATCTACTAAGAAAATCAGTATAAGGGTTACTCAAAAAGTATAATACAAATTTATGGTAATATGTATCTGTACCACTCTTGAGTTTGTATCCAAAGGACTCAGCATTTTACTACACAGATAGTTACTCATTACCTAAGCTGAATCAAGACCAAGTAAATAAATTAAACAGTAATAAATTAAATAGTTCTATATCCTCTAAGGAATTAGAAGCTGTAATCAAATGTCTCTCACTCAAAAACAAACAAGCAAACAAACAAACAAACAAACTCGGGCCAGATCAGAATAGAAACAGAAGAAATATTAGCAAACTCATTCTGTGAAGCCACAGTCACTTTGATATCTAAATATTACAAAGACCCAACAAAGAAAGAGAATTTCAGGCAAATCTCCTTTATCAACATTGATGCAAAAATACTAAACAAAACACTCACAAAATGAATCCAAGAATACATCAAAGATATCACCCACTATAACCAAGTAGGCTTCATCCCAAGTAATCATGGGTGGTTCAATATAAGGAAATCCATTAATGTAATACACCATATAAACAAACTGAAAAAAAAAACACATGATAATCTACTTGGATGCTGAAATATTATTTGATAAAATCCAACATTCATTTATGTTTAATGTCCTGGAGAGATCAGGAATATAAGGCACTTATGTAATCATAATAAAGGCAATATACAGCAAGCCCACAGCCAATATCAAAATAAATGGAGAGAAACTTAAATCAATCCCACTAAAACCACAGAAAAGGCAAGACTTCCCACTCTCTCCATATATCTTCAGCATAGTTCGTACAGTCCCTGATAGAGCAATAAGCCAATTAAAGGAGATCAAAGGGATTCAGTTCTAAAAGGAAGAAATTAAAGTATCACAGATGATATGATAGTATATAAGAGTGATCCTGAAAATTCTACCAGGGAACACCAACACCTGATAAACCCCTTCAGCTAAGTGGCTGTATACAAAATTAAGTAAAAAAAAAAAAAAAAAAAAGAATGAGTAGCTCTGCTGTATACAAAAGTCAAATGGGCTGACTAATAAATTAGGGAAACAACACCCTTCACAATATCCACAAAAGACATAAAGTTCCTCGGTGTGATTCTAACCAAGCAAGTCAAAGATTTGTATGAAAAACAAACAAACAAACCAAAAAATCCTTCCAGTCCCTGAAGATAGAAATAGAAGGAGAGAACAGAAGTTGGAAACATCTCCCATGCTCATGGCTTCTCAGGATTAACATAGTAAAAATAAACATTTTACCAATAGCTATTTACAGATTCAACGCAATTCCCATCAAATTACCAACACAATTCTTTACAGAGCTTGAAAGAAAAATTCTCAATTCCATATGGATTAACAAGAAACCCAGAATAGCTAAAACAATCCTCTACAATCAAAGATTCATGGAGGTATCTTCATCCCTGAACACAAGCTGTTCTATAGAGCAATAGTAATAACTACTACATGGTACTCGCATAGAAATAGGCTGGGGGATCAATGGAATCAAATATAAGATCCAGAAAGAAAACAACACACTTATGGACACCTGGTTTTGACAAAGATGTCAAAACCATACAATGGAAAAAAGATAGTATCTTCAACAAATGGTCCTGATCTAACTGGATGTCCACATGTAGAAAAATGCAAATAGATCCATGATTATCACCCTGCAAGAAATTAAAGTTCAAGTGGATCAAAGACATCAATATAATGCCAGACACATGAAACCTGTTAGAAGAAAAAGGGGGAAAGAGCCTTAACTTCATTTGTACAGGGGACAACTTCTTGAACAGAACAACAGCAGCATAGGCTGTAAGATCAACAATCAATGAATGGGATTTCATGAAACTGAAAAGCTTCTGTAAAACAAGGAACACTGTCTTCAGAACAAAACGACAGCCTAGAGTCTGGGAAAGAATCTTCACCACCCTATAAATGACAGAGGGCTAATATCTAGAATATATAAATAACTCAAGAAGTTAAATAGCCATCTCCAGGTCATACTAACTCCCCCTTCTTTCATATGATTCCCTGCACTCTGCCAAAGGGTTGGTTATGTGTCTTAATATTTGTTTTGATACATTGCTAGGTAGAGTCTTTCTGAGGGCCTCTGTGGTAGGCTCTTGTCATGTTACTTGTTTTTTCCTACATCCAAGCTCAATCCCATTTGTCTTTCTAAGTGAGAACAGGAGCTCCTCAAGGACCAAATGTATCAGGGCACAGGGGTCTTTTATGAGACTGTTTCTCCAACCAAGGACCATGTATGAATATAACCTAGAACCCCTGCTTAAATATAGCAAATGGTAACTTATTATTCAAGTGGGTACCCTAGTAAGGGAAACAGGGACTACTTCAGACATGAACTCAATGGCTGGCTCTGCCACCCCCTCGCACCCCAAGAGAGGAGCAGCCTTGCTAGGCCACAGAAAAGGACATTGCAGACAGTCCTGAAGAGACCTGATAAGATAGAGTTAGGAGGAGGGGGAGGAGGTCCTCCCCTATCAGTGGACTTGGAAAGGGGCAGGGAGGAGATGAGAGAGGGATGGGGGGGATAGGAAGGGAATGCGGGAGGGGGTGAAGGCTGGGATACAAAGTACATAACCTGTGATTAATATAAAATAAAAATGTTAAAAAACTTAAAAAAAGAAGTTAAACAGCAAGAAATCAAGTAATCCAATTAAAAATGGGTTGCAGTTGGGAAGGGAGGAAAGAGGGAACTACAGGGTTATATAAGGTGAATATAAAGTATAATTAATAAAGAAGTATAATAAAAAAGATTATAAATATGGGTTACAGAAGTAAACAGAGAATTCTCAATAGAGGAATACTAAATGGCAGAGAAACACCTAAAGAAGTATTCAACATCCTTATTCATCAGGGAGATAAAAATCAAAACAACTCTGAGATTTCACCTCAAAGCCATCAGAATGGCAAAGATAAAAAATTCAAGTTATAGCACATGCTGGAGAGGATGTGTAAAAAGGGGAACCCTCCTCAATTGCTGGTGGACAACCAATTTGGAAATCAATCTGATGTTTTCTCAGCATATTAGGAATAGTTCTACCACAAAGTCCAGCTATACTGCTCTTAGTCATGTATCTAAAACATGCTCAATCACACAAGAAAGGCATTTGCTCAACCACATTCTGAGTATCTCTATGTGCAATAGCCAGAATCCAGGTGGAAACAAAACAAAACAAAACAAAACAAAACAAAACAAAACAGATGTCCCTCAATTGAAGAATGGATACAGATATTGTGGTACATTTACACAATGGAATACTGTTCAGCAGTTCAAAACCATAAAATCGTGAAATTTGCAGGTAAATGGTGGGAACAAGAAAAGATCATCCTATAAAAGTGTAATTAAAAATATATATATCATCCCTAGTTAAGTATCCCAGAATCAGAAAGACACACATTGTATATACTCACTTATAAATGGATATTAGACAAATAATATAGGATTAACATACTAAAATCTGTTTACCAAAGAAGCTAAGCAAGAAGGAGACCCCTGGGTAAGATGCCCAATCCTCCTTCAGAAAAACAAACTGGGTAGACACCAGAAGAGGGCAAAAACAATGAAAAAGATAAGAGCCTACCACAAAGGGCCTTTGAAAGACTCTACCCAGAAGGGTATTAAAGCAGATGCTGAGACTCATAGCAAACTTTAGGCAGAGAGCACTGAATCTTATGAAAGAAGGATGAGATAGAAAGACCTGGAGTGGAATTGTACTCCACAAGGAGAGCAATACAACCAAAAAAATCTGAGCACAGGAGTCTTTTCTGAGACTGATACTACAATCAAGAGATAACCTAGAACCTCTGAACAGATGAGGTCCATGGCAGCTCAGTGTCCAAGTAAGGGGAACAAGGGCTGTTTCTGAGATGAACTCAGTGGTTGGCTCTTTGGTCAGCATCCCCTGGGGGGTCCAGCCATACCAGGCCACAGAGGAAGAGAATGTGGCCAGTCCTGATGAGACCTGATATGCTACAGTCAGATGGAAGGGGATGAAGACCTTCCCTATAAGTGGACTGGGGAAGGGGTATGGGAGGAAAAGAGGGAGAAAGAAGAGAATTGGGAGGGGATGAGGAATGGGGTTAGAGCTAGGATATAAATGAATATATTTTAATAAATAAAAAAGAATAATAAAAATGATGTTGCTGAAAATGTATATTTTGGAGGACTGTTGTCAATTATTTAATCCTATTGTGATCCAGGAGACTGTGAACTGTGGTGGTATGGCTCAGTCTTTAATCCTAGAGCTTTCTGTTTATTTTAAACACGTACTTGTGGTGTAGCTCAGCCCTAGCCCACACCTGTAATCCAAGAGCTTTCTGTAAACAGGATTAAATAAATTAATCTCTAGGTCAAGTGACAGAACAAGCAACTAGATTGATAGGAAGTTCAAATAGGAAAGAATAGTGAGTAAGTCCAGGGATTGGTAGGGAGAAGCACAGGAAGTAGAAATGAGGGACATTGAGTTGAATGGTTTTTAAGACACAATGAAGAAGGAAAAAGGGCTTTTCCCGTTTGATATGTCAGCTGAGTAAGAAAGGCTCTTTCCTTTTGGGATACCACTGAGGTCAACTGGGTGCTTTTTCTGCTTCGCTGAGCTAAGAAGTTCTCACCTCCCCCACCAAAAAAAAAAAGAAAGGAACAAAACAAATTTACCATAAGATACATCTGTACTACTCTTGAGTATATAGCCAAAGGACTCAACTTTTTACTACACAGTTACTCATTCTTGTTCATTGCTAATTTATGAGAACCATAAATTGGATATGGTAAAGATAGCCATTAATTGATGAATTGATAATGCAAATTATGTATGCACAGAATATCATTTAGTTGTTAGAAAACATGAAGTTATAAAAATTTCAAGTAAATTAATAGAGACTTAAAAGAAATAATCATGTGTTTTGTAAACCCAGATCCAGCAGGGCACATGTTTAGTCTCATATAGTCATATGTGGATGTTGGCTACTGTGGGGCTTTGCTGGAGTAGGTTGAAATCTGACATTGCCAGATAGCACTTCGTTTGTGTTCAATGTATTATGTTTGACTCCCTTTACTCAGCAAAGTTCTAAAAGCCCCCACCACAATATGGGTGACAAGAGATCGTTTTTTGTTGTTTTTGTATATTTGTTTTTGTTTTATTTATTCATTTATTACAATTTATCCAATTTGTATCTTGGCTGTTGTCCCTTCCCTCATCAACTCCTAGCCCCAACTACTCTCCCTCTTCTCCCCTTATATCCAATCTCTAGTCCCTCTCCCATTCTATCTGACCCTAGCATATCAGGTATCATCATGGCTGGTTGAATCCTATTCTTCTGTGGCCTGGCATAGCGGTACCTCTGAGGGGGTGGGGGTGTGATCAAAGAGGCAGCCACTGAGACAGCTCCTCCCCACTTTGCTAGGGAACCCACTTGGAAACTGAACACCTTATGGGCTTCCTCTGAACAGAAGGTCTAGGTCCTCTCTATGCATGGTCCTTGTAGTTTTGGTCCCTGAAAGACATGCTGGGCCCAGATTTTTTTAGTTCTGTTCGTCTCCTTGAGGAGTTTCTGTTCCCTCCAGGTTTTTTTTTTTTTATCTCCCTCTTCATCTAGAAGTTTTCCTGCACTCTGCCAAAAACTTCGCTATGATTCTCTGTATCTCCTTCAATACCCTGGTGGACAGAGTCTTTCAGAGGCCCCCTGTGGAAAGCTCCTGTCCTGTTCTTTGTCTTCTCCTACTTCCGATGTCTATCCTGTTTGCCCTTTGGGCAAGATGTAGTCCTCTTCCCTAGGGTCTTCCCTGGTGTTTAGCTTGTGTACGAGTATAGATTTCATTACCTTTACCATATTATACATCTAATATCCACTTATAAGTAGGTATATACTAAGTGTGTCTTTCTGTTTCTGGGTTACAGCACTCAGGTTGATCTTCTCTAGTTCCCATCATTTGCCTGCAATTTCATGATTTCCTTGCTTTTAATGGCTGAGTAGTATTCCATTGTGTAAATGTGCCACAATTTCTATATCCATTTTTCAGTTGTTGAGGGACATTAAGTTCTGTTCCAGATTCTCGCATTTACGGATAACACAGTTATGAACTTGGTTGAACAAATGTCCTTATTATATGGTTTAGCATCTTTTGGATATATACCCAAGGGTTGAATAGCTGGATCTTGAGATAGCACTATTCTGAATTTTCTGAGAAAGCGCCAGATTGATTTCCAAAGTGGTTACACAAGGTTACATTTCCATCTGCAATGGTGGAGGGATCCCCTTTCTCCACATCCTCACCAGCGTGCATCATCCATTGAGATTTTTGATTGTACCCAAGCTGATGGGTGTGAGGTGGAATCTCCTGGTCATGCTGATTTGCATTTTCTAGATGACTAAGGACACTGATCATTAAGAATTTCTCTGCCATTGGATATTCCTGTTGAGAATTCTCTCTTTAGCTCTGTACTCTATTTTTTAAATTGTATTACTTATTTTGTTGGTGTTTATCTTCTTTAGTTCTTTACATATTCTGGATATTAGCCCTCTGTCAGATATGGGTTTGGTGAAGATCTTTTCCCAGTCTGTTTGCTGTCGTTTTTGTTCTGATGACAGTATCCTTTGTTTTACAGAAGCTTTTCAGTTTCATGAGGTCCCATTTCTTGATAGTTGATCTTAGAGCCTGTGCTCCTGTTGTTCTTTTCATGTTCCAATGAGTTCAAGGCTCTTCCCCACTTTTTCTTCTAACAGGTTTAGTGTGTCTGGTTTTATATTGAGGTCTTTGATCAACTTGACCTTTACTTTTGTGCAGGGTGACAAATATGGATCTATTTGCATTTTTCTACATGTGGACATCCAGTTTGATCAGCACCATTGTTTGAAGATGCTGTCTTTCTTCATTGCAATGTTTTGACATCTTTGTGAAAAATCAAGTATTTGTAGGTTTATTTCTGTGTCTTTGATTCAAATCCATTAATCCAGTAATCCAGCAGTCTGTTTCTATGCCATACCATGAAGTTTTTATTACTGTTGCTCTATAGTTTAGCTTGAGATCTGGGATGGAGATAGCTCCAGAAAATCATTTATTGTATAGGATTGTTTTAGCAATTCTGTTTTTTTGTTGTTGTTGTTTGTTGTTTTTCCATATGAAATTGAGAACTGGTCTTCCATGTTCTCTAAGAATTGTGTTGGTATTTTGATGGGAACTGCATTGAATCTGTAGATTGCTTTTGCTGGGATGGCCATTTTCAAAATGTTATTTCAACCTATCCATGAGCATGGTAGGTCTTATGAAATTTTAATAACTTCTTCTATTTATTTCTTCAGAGACTTTTCCATAAAGGTCTTTCACTTGTTTGCTGAGAATCACACCAAGGTACATTATGTTATTTGTGGTGATTGTGAAGGGTGTTGTTTCCCTAATTTCTTTTTCACCCTTTTTGTATTTGGAAACAGGATGGCTTCAGATTTTTTTCAACTTAATTTTGTATCCAGCCACTTTGCTGAAGGTTTTTATCTGCTGAAGGAGTTCTCTGATAGAAATTTGTGGTCAATTATATATACTATCACATCATCTTCAAATAGTGATACTTTGACTTCTTCCTTTCCAATTTGTATTGCATTGATCTCCTTTAGTTGTCTCATTGCTCCAGTGAGGACTTCAAGAACTATGTTGAAGAGATAAGGAGAGATTGTGCAGCCTTGCCTTATTCCTGCCTTCAGTAGGACTGATTTAAATTTCTCTTCCAATTAATATGATGTTGAGTATAGGCTTGCTATATAGTGCTTTTACTATGTTTAGGTATGTGCCTTATATCTCTGATCTCACCAAAATTTTAAAAATGAACAGGTGTTAAATTGTCAAACTACTTTTTAGCATCTGATTTTTTTTTTTTTTATGGTGGACTACAGTGATGGAGTTTCATATGCTGAACCACCGCTGCATATCTGGGATGAAGCATACTTGGTCATCGTGGATGATATCCTTAATGTGTTCTTGCATTCTGTATTTGCAAGTATTTCATTGAGTATTTCTGTGTCAATGTTCATAACAAGATTCATCTGAATTACTATTTTATTATTGGGTCTTTGTGAGATTTAGGTATCAGGGTGACTGTGGCCTCATAGAATGAGGTTGCTAATGTTCCTTCTGTTTCTATTTTGTGGTCTTTGGTTGGAAAAGGAGTCTCATAGAGGCTCCCCATGCCCTGATATATTTTGTCCTTGTGGAGTTCCTGTTCTCTCCAGGTCATTCTAACACCCCTTTCTTTCTTATGATTCTCTGCACTCTGACTAAGGTTCGGTTATGAGTCTCACCATCTGTTTTGATACACTGCTAGGTAGAGTCTTTCAGAGGCCCTCTATGGTAAGCTCCTGTCCTGGTACATGTTTTCTCCTACTTCCCATGTCCAAACCATTTGTTTTTCTAAGTGAGGATTGATCATCTTATCCCGGATCCTCTTTCTTGTTCGTAATAGCCAGAAACTGGAAACAACCCAGATGTCCATCAACAGAGGAATGGATACAGAAGTTGTGGTACTTTTACACAATGGAATACTACTCAGCAATTTAAAACAAGGAAATCATGAAATCTGCAGGCAAATGGTGGAATCTAGAAAAGATCATCCAGTCTCTGTTGAGAAGCCTGGTGTGATACTGGTAGATCTGCCTTTATATGTTACATAACCTTTTGCCCTTGCCGATTTTAATATTGTTTTCTTTTTTCTGTAGATTTAGCATTTTGCTTATTATGTAGCAAGAAGATTTTCTTTTCTGGTCTAGTCCATTTGGTGTTCTGTAGAACTATTTTATGTTTATAGGCATCTCTTTCTTAAGGTTGAAGTAATTTCCTTCTATGATCTTTTAAAAAATATTTTCTGCACCTTGGAGCCTGGAAACTTCTTTTTCATATATTGTTATTATTCTCAGATTTTGTCTTTCTTCGCGTTCTTAATTTCTTGAATGTTTTGTCTGGAATTTTTCTGATTTTAGTTTTTCTTTGAGAGATACATCAATTTCTTCAATTTTATCTTCAGAGCCTGAGATTATCTCTTCCATCTCTTGTATTCTGTTGGTGATGCTTACCTTGGTGGTTCCTGATCTCTTCTGCATGTTTCCAACTCCTGTGTTTTTTCTATTGATTTTAATTATGTTATCATGTCTTGCACCATTTTCTTCATATGTTTGAATATGGTTACCTATCTGTCCATGATGTCTTTTTATTTTTTGTTCGTTTTTTTTATGTGACTTTAATAACTGCATGATTATTGATTTAAGATCATTTTTCATGGGGGGGACAAGATGGCAGCACCAGGAGGACTCCGCTTATGAGCTGCAGAACAACATTTTCATTACAGCGACCAAGGGACTGAACTCTGGGACCTAAAAAAACTGCGATCATGTTTCCCAGGTGAGAGGAAGCCCCAAGGTTCAGGAACCAGCCCAATCCATTCCCAGGATACCCAGCCAGAACCCGGAAGAGATCCCTGGTCATGCAGGCAGCCAGTTGCCAAACCAGAATCACATGCCTGCATGACCTGATCCCCTTCCCAGGCTGAATGGTGGGTACAAAAAACACTGTTTATTGGAGTCTTAGTTTTGAGAAAAACCCACAGGGAAGGAAGGAAACGGGACTGACCTAGGACACCCACCCTTCCCAGGGAAAAGATCTCTCAGAATGGAGGGCTCGCACAGGCCATCTCTGCCCCTCCCCCCCCCAGCACAGAGACGAGCTGTGCACCCATCTCTCTGTCACAAAAGAACTGTGTACCCCAGAGAATCAGAGTCTCTGTGGTTCCAGGTCAGGAGAAAACCCCACAGGGAAGGAAGCAAACAGGGACTGAACTAGGGTACCCAGGATCTCCCTGGAAAAGGTCCCCTAGATCGCCGGGCACTCGCAGTCAGCCCAGAGACCTGTTGGAGTACCAGCTATGATTCACAGATAGATCTGTGTGACCTAAAGCACCAGACCATGGGTTTCCCTGTCCCTGAATTGGTGAATCAAGGGGCTGTGGAACCCAAAACAACCATATGAGGAGCCTGGGGAGATGGGGCATAAAACCTGATCTGAATCCAACAGGACACAGGTCAACTGCTGTCATCTCCGTGGACTTCTCCTGGGAAATCGATTCCTGTTGGGAACAAATATGGCTTAGAATAAAAGGCTCCCCTGGCTGAGAATTGCTGACCCCCGAAAACAACAGCCATGCAGTTGGAACCTGACATTCCAGAGATAAGGAAGCTCCCAGGTGGAGCGACATTCCAAGATCACTAGCTGCCCAGGCTGAACCACTCCTCTCACAGGAATTTTACCTTCCCTCTCCCTGCTCCTTCCTTTCTCCGCTTTTAAACTGATACTTTTCACTCCATTAATCAGACCTTGACAAGGAAACTGCTTGGTCTTGTCCTCCTTTCCCACCCGTTTTTCTTTCAGGCTTGGCTCCTCTTGGACCCCACGAATTTCTAGATCCCACGGTTCAGGGCAGATTCCCAGGCACTTCCACCCAGTGGAGGGAAGCAGTGGAAGCAGCGGAGGACTTAGCCAAGACTGCAGCAGAAGAAGCAGGGGGGAGATACAGTAGCCAGAAGGAAAGCAGAATCGGAGGTACCCCAAACAGCAGTGAAGCAGAGGAGGCAGCCCGCAGTGCACACAGCAACTTGCAAGGAGCACAGGCGGTACTTTCCAAGCACAGATCTCCAGCATTCCCCCACAGCCTTGTCTGAGGGGGTAGCTGCTGAGGAAGCAGATAGCGCTTCCCAACTCAGGGAGCAGAGTGCAGCCTCCTGGTTTCCAGTTCCCAGCACAGTACTCTGAGCCAGGTACAGAGAGTCTACACAGAACACATGCCACATCCACAGTGCCAGCTGCAGTCCTCAGAGTCCAGCCTGCTGACCCCTCCTCAGTCTGTAGACCACTGGGTATCCAAAAAACCTGCTTAGGAACAACTGAAGCAACCACACACACTATCAAACCTCTGGTACCCACTGATCTTCCTGAAGAATTCTACAGATATCAGAGTAAGTCAGTTCCAGTCCAAAGGTCAGACTTGAGGAAGAAACAGAGAAGATTATATATAAGCAATGAATAAAGGTCAACGTAAAAACTCACCCAACAAATAACAGGACGCCATGGAACCACCAGAATCACAGAAAAATTAATGGATATTTTAATTAAGCAGAAATTCAGGAAAATGATTTAAAAGCTATGATTATCCAGTTAATTGAGGAACAAAAAGAGGAAACAAACAGAGCTCTCAAAGAAATTCAAAAGAATATAATGGCCAACGTAGAGGAACAGTTAGAAACATATAGAGAGGAAACAAAAGCAGAAATAGGAGCAACCTTCAATCAGATGAAGGAAATGGTGCAAAGCATGAAAACAGAATTAGAATCTATAGAGAAAACACAAACCAAGAAAAACCAGGAACTGGAGAACTTAGAGAAAAGACCAGGAACCTCAAAGATAAGCATCACCAATAGAATACAAGAGATGGAAGAGAGAATCTCAGGAGCTGAAGATACACTTGCTGAAACTGTTTCCTCACTCAAAGACAAACTAAAATCAGAACAATTCCAAACACAAAACATTCAAGAATTCAAGGATGCCATGAAAAGATGAAACCTAACAATAATAGGAATAGATGAAAAAGAAGACTCCAGGCTCCAAGGACCAGAAAATATTTTTAAGAAAATCATAGAAGAAAATTTCCCTAATTTAAAGAAAGAGATGTCCATAAACATACAAGAAGTCTACAGAACATCAAATAGACTAGACCAGAAAAAAATTACCTCAGGTCACATCATACTCAAAACACTAAACCTACAAAACAAAGAAAAAATATTAAAGGCAACAAGGGAAAAGGGTCAAGTAACATATTAAGGTAGACATATAAGAATCACACCAGACTTCTTATCAGAAACTATGAAATACAGAAGGGCCTGGGCAAAGGTCATGCAGTCTTTAAGGAAACACAGATGTCAACCAAGACTACTATACCCAGCAAAGCTTTCAATCAACATAAATGGAGAAAACAAAATATTACATGACAAAACAAAATTTAAGCAATATCTACAGCAACCCAGCCCTACAGAACATACTAGAAGGAAAACTCCAATCCAACGAAAATAAGAACACCAAAGAAAATATAGGACATAGACAATATCCCAGGAAAAATTAAAAAAGGAATAAAAAAAGCAATGAATCACAGTAAGACCACCAACTCCACAATAAAAGGAATGAACAGTCATTGGTCACTATTACCTATCAACATAAATGGACTCAACTCTCCAATAAAAAGACACAGACTAACAGAATGGTTGCAGAAACAGGATCCAACATTCTGTTGCATTCAAGAAACACACATCTGCAACAAAGATAAATACTACCTCAGAGTAAAGGGCTGGAAAAACATGTTTCAAGCAAATGGACCCAGAAAAAAAGCTGGGGTAACGATCCTAGTATCGAATAAAATAGAGTTTAGCCAAAACTAATCAAAACAGATGAAGAGGGGCCCTTCCTTCTCACCAAAGGAAAATTCCAAAAGGAGGACATCTCAATTTTGAACATCTATGCCCCAAATATAAGACCAGCTACATTTGTAAATAAAACATTATTAAAGCAGAAATCTCACATAGATCCCAACATCTTAATAGAGGGAGACTTCAACACTCCACTCTCACAAAGAGACAGATCATCCAGTCATCCTGTTTCCAAAACAGGGAAACAAGGGCACTCACAAAGACCCTAAATCAAATGGATCTAACAGATGTCTACAGAACTTTTCATCCAAAATCAAAAGAGGACACCTTCTTTTCAGCACCACATGGAACCTTCTCCAAAATAGACCATATAGTTGATCACAAAGCAAACCTCAGCAGATACAAAAAGATTGAAATAATCCCTTGTATCCTATCTGACCATCATGTTCTAAAGCTGGACCTCAACAACAACAGAAACAGCAAAAAGCCAGCAAATACATGGAAATAGAACAACTTGCGACTCAATGACAGCTTGGTGAGGGAAGAAACAAAGAATTAAATTAAAGACCTCCTAGAAGTCAATGAAAATGAAAACACAACATACCCAAACCAATGGGACACAATGAAGGCAGTGTTAAGAGGAAAGTTCAAAGCACTAAGTGCCTTCAAGAAGAAATTTGAAACATCTCATCCAAGCAACTTAATGGTCCAACTGAAAGCCCTAGAAAAAAAAGTAGCAGGTACATCCAAGAGGAGCAGATGGTTGGAAATAATCAAACTCATGGCTGAAATCAATCAATTAGAAACAAATAAAACTATTCAAAGAATCAATGAAACCAAAAGCTGGTGCTTTGAGAAAATCAACAAAATAGACAAGCCCTTACCCAAACTAACAAAAAGACAGAGAGAAACAATCCAAATCAACAAAATCAGAAATGAAAAGGGGGACATAACAACAGACACTGAGGAAATCCAAACAATCATTAGGTCTTACTACACAAACCTATATGCCACAAAATTTGAAATTCTAAATGAAATGGACACTTTTCTTGATAGATTACATCTACCTATATTCAGTCAAGATCAGGTTGAAAAATTGAACAGACCTATATCCCCCAAGGAAATAGAAGCAGTCATCAACAGTCTCCCTTCCAAAAAAAGCCCTGGGCCAGATGGATTCAGTGCAGAATTCTGCAAGACCTTCAAAGAAGTGCTAACTCCAATTCTCTCTAAACGATTCCACAAAATAGAAACAGTAGGAACATTATTAAACTCATTCTATGAAGCCACAGTCATCTTGATACCTAAACCACACAAAGATCCAACAAAAAAAGACAACTTCAGACCTATCTCTCTTATGAACATTGATGCAAAAATACTCAATAGAATACTTGCAAACCGAATCCAAGAACACATCAAAGATATCATCCACCATGACCAAGTAGACTTCATCCCAGGCATGCAGGGGTGGTTCAATATATGCAAATCCATCAATGTGATCCACCATATAAACAAACTGAAGGAGAAAACCCACATGATTATCTCTTTAGATGCCGAAAAAGCTTTCCACAAAATCCAACACCCATTCATGTTTAAAGTCCTGGAGAGATCAGGGATACAAGGCACATACCTAAACAGAGTAAAGGCAATATACATCAAGCCTATAGCCAACATCAAACTCAATGGAGAGAAACTGAAATCAATCCCACTGAAATCAGGGACAATGGAAGGCTGTCCACTGTCTCCATATCTCTTCAACTTAGTACTTGAAGTTCTAGCTAGAGCAATAAGACAACTAAAGGAGATTAAGGGGATACAAATTGGAAAGGAAGAGGTCATAGTATCCCTATTTGCAGATGTTATGTTATTATACATGAGTGACCCCAAAAATTCAACCAGAGAACTCCTTCAACTGAGAAACACCTTCAGCAACGTGTCTAGATACAAAATCAACTCAAAAAATCAGAAGCCCTCCTATACAATAAAGACGAAAGGGCTGAGAAAGAAATTAGGGAAAGAACACCCTTCACAATAGCCACTAATAACATAAAGTACTTTGGGGTAACTCTAACCAAGCAAGTCAAAGATCTGTTTGAGGAAAACTTCAAATTTCTGAAGAAAGAATTGAAGGAGATATCAGAACATGGAAAGATCTCCCGTGCTCATGGATTGGTAGGATTAACATAGTGAAAATGGCTATTCTGCCAAAAGCAATCTACAGATTCAATGCAATGGCCATCAAAATACCAACACAATTCTTTACAGATCTTGAAAGAAAAATCCTCAACTTCATATGGAGAAACAAAAACCCAGAATTTCCAAAACAATCCTCTACAACAACAAATCATCTGGATGTATCTCTATCCTGGATCTCAAGCTGTACTACAGAGCAATAGTTATAAAAACTGCATGGTATTGGGATAGAAACAGAATAGTGGATCAATGGAACCAAACAGAAGACCCAGAAGTAAACTCACACACCTATGGAAACTTGATTTTTGATAAAGAAGCCAAATCCATCCAATGGATAAGAGACAGCACCTTCAACAAATGGTGCTGGACCAACTGGATGTCTATATGCAGAAAAATGAAAATAGATCCATATTTATCACACTGCAGAAAACTAAAGTCCAAGTGGATGAAAGACCTCAACATAACAACAGAGACATTAAATCTGTTAGAAGAAAAAGTGGGAAAGACACTAGATCTCATTGGCACAAGAGACAACTTTCTGAACCAACAGCACAGGCTCTAAGATCAACAATCAATAAATGGGATCACGTGAAACTAAAAAGCTTCCGTAAAGCAAAGGAGGAAGGTACAGCGGGGATACAAAGTACATGACTTGTGATTAATATGAAATAAAAATGAAAAAAAGTAAATCAAACACAGGACAAAACTGCAATAAAAAAAGAAAGAGTCATGTACACGACAATGCTCATGACAAATTTTCAACATTCCAATGTACGAACATCCTAAGATCTAGAACTATCTGAATACAGTGACACAATTGTAGTCTGTGCATGAGTGAACTGTTGTTTAGTATTCAGAATGGAGGAGACACTGGCACATGAATCAATGCCAATGGGCCCCATAGCTACTTTTTAAAGTGAGATTTTAGTCACACAGGAGCAGATATTGTATGAATCTATTTATAGTTGGCAGGACTCAGAGTAACCAACACAATCAAAACCAGAATGTCATTCTAGATTTTCAAGAATGTACGCATTTTGGAAGTTTTGCTGATGGAGTCTGCCCATGCATGTTGTCTGGCTGGACAATAATGTGAGTGGTCTCACTAACTGTATGTCCACAATATTCAGAAGGGAACTGTTTATCTCAAGTCCATTTTCTCATAATGAAAAATAAACCATGCTGCAAAAGCATTGCCTCTGCACTTAAAAATAAAAGATTCTAAAAGTATTAAGCTGTATTTTCTCAACAGTTTAAAATCCTTAAGATAAATTTGTCTCAAGCAATGGATTGACTCTTATTTCCTAATACTCTGACTCTTAGCCTCAGGTTTCCCGTGAAAGCAGAGAAGTTCTTCACTTAAGCATTGCTCTTAAGAAGGTACTCCTCCACCTTGGAAGGGTTTCCTACCTTGCATTGGAGTCCAGTTATGACCTTCTGGATGAGATGTTTTCTATGCACTAAATGAAATGAAAGTATATTAAACATGAAAAATGACTTAGCTTGAAAACAAAAAACAAACAAACAAAAAAAGATCATTTTCCTTTGTCTCAGCTGCAGTAGAATATCCATTGTCTTTTGGGGAGTCTGGTGAAGCCATGATGTACTGGTTTTTGTTGCGTGTATTCTTAAGCCAGTCTTTAGTCATCTGGTTGTCTGTAGTCTTGCCTGATTATTCCTGGACTCTGTACTGCAGAACAGATCCACCTGTCTCTGTAGTCTCTAGTAGTCTTTGCTGGATGATCTGTGGCTGCTCTCTCACTGTTTGACCCAGGTATGTCAAGTAGCTGAGGCACATGTGGAAATATCTCTGAGTCTAAGGCTGCCCCAGTGTCCCACAGGCTTCTTTGAGATGGTGGAGGATAGGATTTGTTTCCAAGGCCTGTCTCATCTCCTCTTGGTTCACTGGCTGTGCTGGCATCATTTTTTCTTACTGAGGTGGGCTAGGCTGCTACGGAGAGGCAGAAAGATCTCCTAGCCTAGAACTACTCTAGTTCCTTAGAAGCATCTCCTTTGGGAGGAGGACAATGGAACTTGAGTCTGGTACCTAGCTCAGCTCCACTGGGTTCTCTGTTTATAGTGGGCTTGCTTTTTCTGGCCAATGTGAAACAAGCTGCTGCAGCTGGTGGATAGCTCTCTGTGGCTACAGCTGCTCAAATGCCCCACAGGCTTCCCTAAGATGGTGAGGAATGGAAACTGTAATGGCACCTTGCACAGCTGGGCTGTTTTCACTGTCTGTGCTATGCTGGCTGATTCTGACCCGAGTAAGCCAGGCAGATGTGATACAGCCTGAATGGAGCCATGCCTCTCCCACAGTAACAGAATATATCCCCTCCACTAGGCACCACTAGATGCTGCCACCAGGAAGGTGTCCACAGGATGTTGAGTGTGGTCTTCAGCGTTTGGAACCAGTGGCCTCTAGTAAGCAGAAATTGTCCACAGGACTGTGAGAGTGGACACCCGAGATTAGAGCCTCACCTTTAATATAGGAAGGTATTTACTCCACAGGCATTGAGAGTGAGCACCCAAGGTGCTGGTCTCGGAAGTGTATCCACAGGAAATGGGCTTGCAAGGAGGGTAGCCTAAGGCTAAGAGGTCAGAGGCCAGTGCAACTGCTGCCTGTCCCCGGAAGTAATCCGCAAATGGTGAATTCGAACAGATGTCCTAAGGCTGCAAGGGTAGAAACACACCATGTGTGCCTCCACTGCAGGTGTCAGCAATATATCTACAGATTTTGGGTTTGCGTAGGTGGTCTAGGGTTGCAGGGTCAAGACCCAGTGACATACGAAAGTTCTCAATAACTAAAATTAATCAAAGAAATAAGTAGAGACACTTCATTTCTTCAAAGGAAAAATCCATCAGGAGGACATTGTAATCACGGTTTCTATACACCAAACGCAAGGGCTCCTGCTTTCATCAAAGAAACATTATTAAATATTAAATCATGCATCGATCCCAAAACAAGCCTCAACAGATACAAGAAGACCCAAATAATATATTGTATCCTGTCAGACAACCATGGCATAATAATGGACCTCAACAACAAACACATACACACACAGACACACACATATAGCCTACATACACATGAAAACTAAACAACTCACTACTCAATGACAGCTTGGTCAGGGAAGAAATGAAAAAATAAATTAGAAACTTAGAAAAATTCAATGAAAATGAAGACACAACTTACCCAAACTTATGGCTAACAATGAAAGCAGGGCTAAGAGGAGAATTTATAACAGTAAGTGCTTCCAGAAAGAAGTTTGAGACATCTCACAGGGGCAACCTAATGGCATACCTAAAAGCCCTAGGAAGGAAAGAAAGAAGAAGAAGCAGACACACAAAAGAAGAGTAGACAACTGGAAATAATCAAAATCAAAGCTGAAATCAATGAATTAGAAACACAGAAAACAATTCAAAGAATCAATGAAACAAAGAGCTGGTTCATTGAGAAAACCAACAAGATAGACAAACTTTTAGTGAAACTAAAAAAAGGGGAGAGAGAAAATATCCAAATCAGCAAAATCAGAAATGAAAAGGGGGACATAATGACAGACACTGAGGAAATCCAAAAAATCATTATTTCTTACTAGAAAAACCTATATGCCACAAAATTTGAAAATATAACTGAAATGGACAATTTTCTTGATACATTCATTATATGTACCAAACTAAATCAAGGTCACGTAAATAGATTAAATAATCCCATATACCCTAAGAATATAGAAGCAATGATCAAAAATCTCCCTTCCAATAAAAGTCGAAGGCCATATTGTTTCAGCACAGAATTCTACCAGACCTTAACAGAAGAGCTAACTGCAATGCTCTTCAAACTACTTCACAAAATAGAAACCCCAGGAACCTTACCAACCTCATTCTATGAGGCCACAGTCACCTTAATATCTAAATCACACAAAGACACAACAAAAAGATAACTTCAGACCTATCTTTCTTATGAACATTGATGCAAAAATTCTCACTAAAACACTTGCAAACTGAATCCAAGAACACATAAAAGATATCCACCATGACCAATAGGCTACATCTGAGTCAGGCAGGGGTGGATGCGTATGTGGAAATTCATCAATGTAATCTACCATATAAACAAACTGAAGAAGAAAAATCACATGATCATTTCCTTGGAGGCTGAGAAAGCATTAGACAAAATCCAATACACATTCATGTTTAAAGCCCTGGAGAGATCACGGATAGAAGGCACATACCTAATCATTGTAAAGGCAATATACAGCAAGCCTATAGCCAACATCAAACTCAATGGACAGAAACTTGAATCAATCCCACTGAAATCAGGGACAATGCAAGGCTGCCACTCTCTCCATAAGTCTTCAACATAGTTGTGGATAGTAGCCATATAATATAGGATAACATCCCTTTCTTCTTTTAATATTTTTTCTTTGTTCTGAAGTTTAGTATTTTAACTATTATGCGACTTGGGGATTTTCTTTTCTGGTCTAGACTACTTGATGTTCTGTAGGCCTCTTTTATATTTTTTAACATCTTTTTCTCTAAGTTGGGAAACATTTCTTCTATGATTTTTCTTTGAAAATATTTTCTGGACCTTGGATCCTGGAATCTTTTTTTGTCTATTTTTATTATTGTTAGATTTCGTCTTTTCATGGCATCCTTTATTTCCTGGATGTTTTGTGTTCAGAGTTTTTCTTTTTCTTTGAGAGATGTATGAATTTCTGCAATTGTGTCTTCAGTACCTGAGATTCTCTCTTCCATTCTTGTACTCTGTTGGAGATGCTTACCTTTGTGGTTCCTGATCTTTTTCCAAGTTCTCTAGCTCCAGTGTTTTCTTTTCTTTTTTTAAATTCTAATTCTCTTTCCACGTCTTGTACCATTTCCTTCATTTGTTTGAATGTGGATTCCTGTCTTTCCATGATGGCCTCTATTTTTTTGTTTGTTTGTTTCCTCTCTATAGGCCACTATTTTTGCCTTTACATATTCCTCTATTTGTTTGGCTGTGTTTGCCTGCATTTCTTTGAGAGCTTTGTTTGTTTTCTCTTTAAGTGCTTCTAATATCTGGATAAACATAGATCTGAGATAATTTTTCTGTGTTTCAAATAAGCTAAATCATCCACTGATTTTTGCAGTTGCTGGTGAAGCCATGATGTCCTTATTTTTGTTGGAGGTGTTCTTATGCCGACCTTTAGGCATCTGTTTATCTGCAACATTTGCTTTTTGTTCCTGGAGTCTGTACTCGGGCTGGGTCCATCTGCCTGTGGTGTCTACAGTATTCTTCAGGAGGATGAGAGAAGACCACTGGCCTGAAAGTGGATGTTGGTGTTTCAGCTGTAGCTAAGGGAGGAAGGTTGCAGACACATGTGTGAAAGAGAGGGAGTGTGTGTGGTAGTGTGCCTTGAAGGACAGGTTGCTAGAGAGTGGAGATGACTGGAAGGTTAGAGTATAAGAGAAGGTGAGGGTTGATGTCCCCATTTGAGAGCTCAATGCACAGTTGCAATTGCCCTGAATGCCTCAGTGGCCCACAGGCCTGTTGTACTCTCCTCCAGTTATTCAGCTATGTCTGGGTTGCATCATCTTGGACTCCACTTTGAGACCTGCAGAACAGGGGTTTTAATATTGCAAATGCATACCCAAGAATTCCCATGTTGCCCTCAGTGTGAAGGGGGGTGGGGGAGGGATCTGATGTATGACTACTAACACACAAGGACCCTGGATCTTGGGCTCTGCATGCACTCACTTAAAGGTGTACTCACTAGCTGACAGGCCTAATCAGAAAGAAGAGTGGTTCCTCCTGTTCTTTCCTCTCAAACTTGGGCCTGCAGTGGCAAATGAATGTGTTGAAGATCCCTCACCTCAGTGTTATCCACTCTTTGTCCACCAGGCAGGGAGACCTGTACATGGGATAGCTGCCTCTGCTGTCTTAGTCACAGAGTAAAGAGGCTCTGGCTTAGAGCAACTGTCTCTGGAGGTTCATTCTTGGGGTAACCTCTGCTGCCTCTATCAAATAGGGAGGCCTGTTCTTGGGACAAGGGGAAGTGCACAGGGATAAAATACTTGCCACTCCAGAGATGCCCACGGGTGACTTGGATCCAAACTGGCCCAGATCACAGGTTGTCCCATCTAGCCCAGGAAGCCTCAATGTCTATGTTCTGGCTTCAGAACTCACAAATTTCAGAATTTTGAATTCTGTGCCCCTCAGATATGGTGTGTGCTGATCCCTGCCATCTCACACTGCCCCCTTAAATAATATTTTTATAAATATTAAATAAATTTTGCCAACCTAAAGGTAAACTATATAAATAAAAAGAAAAGAGCATTAGGCATTTCATGTGTTTTTTGTCGTAAATTACTTTAGAATTCAAATAATTCCTGACATTTATTTTAATTCAGTGTCATAAATAAAGTAGTGAAAGTAATTTTTTAACTAAAATTCTTGATGAAGAAAATTCACATTTTACTCTGTTCTGCTTTTGTTTGGGGAGATAAAAGAGAAAAAATCATCTTCATCACCATTATGAGAGTTATGCATCATTACAGAATCACAGTAAGAGGACTTATCTAATTCCTCAAAAATCCTTGTTGCTCTCATGTTTTCACTTCTTACTGAGTTAATTGTTATCTCCTTTTTCATAACAGATTGTATAGAAGCCCTAGGACTTGAAATACTCATATGTCACTAAATGCTGGTAAAGTGTTGCTTAATATAATAAAACTTGCAAAAAGGTAAAGAAATCAAATTCATAGTCCAGCTACATTAAAATCATAGCCCTCTACATATGGTGCTTCTGATATTTTCCTGCAACATTATTTTTACAGTGGACAGTAATGTGTTATATAGATTATATGATATTTCATGACATCTTACCATGAATGTTGAAAAGGTTTTCTATAATTCAAAACGAAAAAAAAAACCCTCTTATCCTGAACTCCTGAGTTGTTATAGCCCTGCTATAAATTTATTTACTGTCTGTGTTTTGGTGGTTTAAACAAACACCTCAAATGATGGAAGCAGTTTTATCCACCAACTGCAAAAATACTTGCTTTATCTGGATATAGTAGCAGAGTGACAGTAGAATCTTTCACTAGGAAATGAAATGGCATCCAAAGAATGATGATTTTACACACATTATATTTATAGTTGTTTGGGTCAAAAGTGTGTAGAAAAAAATAAAAGTAGGGTTTTTTATCTGAAGTTTTTTGTTTAATTTTAATCAGTTGCTTGGTGAAAGATTTGAATACAATTATTTGCCATTTATTCTGTAAAAAATGACTATGTGAATACTCAACATACAATGCATGGTACACCGTAGACATTGAATGATATTGACCACAGTTGTTTTAGACAAAACAAAATATTTACTGTAAGCTTTTTTATTTGTGTGTGCATGGATATTTAACTATTGGCAATTATTTCATTTTCTGTCTCCTCTCTCTCATCATTGCATAGATATGATGCTAAAGCTAATAGAGATATTTTGATTAGCCATTATAAAGATGCTACCTAAAGCCACTAACACTGGCAGAAATAAAGAGAGCATAAATATACAACTTCCCAGTATAAGAATGTAAGTCATAAAATGAAGAGATTCAAATTGATACAAAAATAATTTTAAATTTTAAATTTTCAGTCCTTGAAAGTGAAGAAGAATTAAACTTGACCTTATTTTCAAAAGTATGTTTACTTCTTCATTGTATATGTTCACTTGAAGAAATTGGTTCTCTTTCCACAGTGTAGATTTTAGTGACTGAACTCAGATCATAAAGTTTGGTGGCAAACACTTTACCTGCTGAGTCATAATTCCATTGTTGTTATTTCTCAGACATAACATATCTTTATCTGCTGGCCCTTATTTGTTAATTCAGACAATTGGAAACTTTATAGTAGATTTTTGAATCCTAGATTTTGAATTAATAACATATATCCATAGAGTGAAACAAGACTAAGGGAAGGAAGTAGAATAGTGGAATAGAGAATGGGAAGAGGAAGAAAGTAGAGGGAACAAGGTGAGTATGGTCAAAATATCTGATATGCTTTAAATAAATTCTATCTGTAAAGTCTAACAATAAGTATGATGACTATACACAAAAAGATTCATTACTTGATTTAAAACTAAAACAATATTTCTATTTGTGTCATTTTAAGTCTCACAAAGTTCATGAAGTAGATGTGCCCTCATAGTAGTAGGTTATAGAGACATTGATCATTGTGCAGGAAATAGGAAAAGAATGATAATCTAAATGCATATTTATATACCAAAGGTAAGTGTGACCTTGGTTATGAGAATATGGGGAAAATGATATAATTTTAGACTTAACAGTTCCCTTTGATTTAATTTTGTATGAGTCACTGTAGTTCATTCAAAATCACATCTCTCTTATTATCTAGGGAGGCTTCTAGTTTTGGTATATTAAAAATGGAAAAAGTATAAAAAATCTGATAAGTAGGTACAAATGCCTAATGGTTTAGTTTGTCATTCAATTTCCCCTTTCTTGTCTGAGACAGACATGCAACTGTGCTACATTATCAAAAATTAAATCAAAAATTAAAACACCTGGGAGTCATAATGTCTGCTTCCAGTGACACAACACTTCATTAATATGGTTTTGTTTGTTCAGGGAGATTTTCCTTTCCTGCACTTTGCAACTATCTCTGTTAGGTTATATCTAAAATAAAAAGGGACCATGTGAAGGAAAGGAGTTAAGTATCTTGACACATCTTTCTCAATTTGTATTTATTCACATTATCTATTAAATATTCACCATATGACTTTAATCTATGTTAACAACCACTTTCTATTTCTATCTTCACATTTAGTCAATCCTGTAAAATAATTAAAAAAGAAAGATGTAATTATTAATAAAGATCTGAAGGCTTACAGCCATAAAGAAAAGAATATATACGTATAAAATATTTAAGTGGATCTTGAAATAATATTTGCAATTTTTATAGGGAACAGAACAAAAATAAAATAAGAGTGTATGGTAAAAAGCGAAATAAGAACTTCTAAACGTAAAAGTACACTAGCAATATTCAGAAACAATAGAAAATATGATTCACTGTTCTCCTAAATTGTGACTGCAGGTGGAATAACCAATGAACAAAGGAGAAGCACTCCTAAACATGTGCAAATGAATTCATTTTCATTTGTTGTTTACATGTAATATCTTCCATAACATTTGCATTAAAATGGGTATAAAATATTTTATAATTCTATGTCTCAGTCAATATCATATAAAATACTCTTTTAACTAAATGTCAACATGATTTTTTTTACTGTGTTAATATACTCCATTAAAATTTATACATACATATAAAACTTCATTTGTATTCCTGCTAAACTGGTTCTAATATCAAGATGTAAAGCTTAATTTTTGTTCCTTAGCTTAGGTCTCTCTGAGAATCTGAACAGCCTTACTGATTAACACAGATTAACCAATGGTACATACAAAGAGAAATGAGGCCATTATAACTTTTAATCTTAATTATCAAAGGACCATGAAATTAGCTCAGTTGTGCTTCTACTGAACAGCAAGTTTTATTTTGGAATTTTGATATTTTATTTCTATTCATTCTACAATCTCTTTTTTTCTTTCTACACTTTCTCCCTTCCTCTTTCCTTCTCTCATTCTCTTATTCTCTTTTCCTCTCTATCTCCTTCTCTCTTCTTTCTTTCCTTCACTCCTTCCACAGCTACTGATCATCTTAATATTAAGTGCTGTGAAACAGAAAGCAAAAATAAGTAATGGGGAGACCAAATAGGTAGTCTCTTTCATGTAAGTGTTTTATAAGGGAAAAGAGACTCAGGTTAGAAAAGGATTTCTAATGGTATTCTACCATACTCATAGATTGGTACCTACCCCAATTATCATCAGAAAGGTCTCACTCAGCAATTGACAGAAACAGATGCAGAGACCCACAATCAAATAATAGGCAGAACTTGTTGAATCCTGCTTAAGATGGGGCAAAAGAATTTTAGGAGCCAGAAGAGTAAAAAACACTACAAGAAAACCCATGTAATCAATGAACCTGGGCTCATAAAGTCTCTCAGATGCTAAATGGAAAACCAGTGAACCAACATCTGACTAGCATAGACACAATGTATATATGTTATGATTATAGAGCTTGGTATTCTTGTGGGATTCCTAATAGTCAGAACAGGGGCTGTCTACGACTCCTACTCCTTTGCCCGATTTTGGGACCCTTTTCTCCTACTGGGTTGCATGATTCAGCCCTAATATAAGCGGATATATTTAGTATTATTAGAACTTTTTATTCCGTGTTTTCTTGAGATCCCTGGGATTTCTGCCTATTTTTCCTGAAAGGAAATGGGGGAGGAGTGGATCTGGGGGATAGAGGAAGTGGAAGTGATGGACTGGGATGAGAAGGGGGAAGGGACACTTTTGTCAGAATGTGTGTGTGTGTGTGTGTGTGTGTGTATAAAACCTCACAGAATTAATGACAATATTATAACTCTAAGAATTACTACAGAGGAAAAACTGGTGTATGGTCAACAAATATGATGAATATTTTACCTGTCTATGAAGGTTTGTACAAGGAAATTTTACTTGAATTATAAATTGCAAGAATGGATGAAAAGGTTATTTCAGTATGAAAATGAAGGAAAGGAAGTAACCACACTATATAAATTTCACCAAGAATTATAAAACCTAATTTTCAAAATATGCCTTGCAGATTGTGTAGAGGGAAATAAATACCAGGAAATAAAAGTTGAATGTAAAATGTAATTATTTAAAATTAATTTTTGGATCCAAGATGGTGGCACCAAAAGGACTCTGTGTCTGTGGAGTAGGACAACAGTGGCTGCACAGCAACCAACAGAACAAACTCTGGGACCTAAAACAACAGAGACTGTGTTTCCCAGGTGAGAGGAAACCCACAGAGTGGAAAGCAATCTGGTCCATTCTCAGATTACCCAGCTAAACCCTGGAAGAGTTCACAGGTCCCAAGAGGCACTTGGTCACCAGCCCAGAGCCACATGCCGGCTTGTTCTGATGACCATCCTAGACTGAACTGTGAGCTACAGAACACGAGATACTGGTATTTCCAGTCAAGAGAAAACGTCACAGTGAAGAAGCAATCAGGACCTACCTCAGGTCACCCAGACAATCCCTGGAAAAGGTTCTGAGGTCTGGCAGGTGCACAACCACCA